>BLKR01000889.1:0-383149 GCA_011170035.1 Teleogryllus occipitalis | reverse complement strand
CGAATAAAAGAAGAATGTGGTTGACAGTTCGGTGTGGATGGGGGCGGCGTTGTCGCGTACTGCGCGCTCTACCACGTGCTTTGAACAATAAGACGAACAGCTGAGAGAAATCGGGAAAAATCGTAACACGTAAAAGAAAGAAAATAAATAAGGAACTTACATTTTCTCATCCTTCGCCAATTACTCCCAAACGTCGACGCTCAGCCGATAAACTGCAGCACTCCGGATACGCGATTCATTTGGCAGTTCAAACGTGACAACATTGAGCAAATGGCGATAGTTCTGATTCGCTGTTGCCTAGGTTACGGAGCTGACGTCACCATATTACCGGGAACTGTCAACCACATTCTTCTTTTATTCGGATAATAATATTAAATATAATACTTTTAATTAAATTACTTATAAATTTAAAAATATTTGAACTCTCAGAATTAATAAAATTTTATTGAAACTGAAGAATAAATGAAATAGTTATATGTTATTTTATTATACAATAGGAAAAAAAGGTATAAACAGGGGATTTATAGAATACAGATGAAATGAAATACAAGACTCAAAATAATTTTAATTTTCCAACAGTACACAATGAAGTGAAATAAAACTATTCTTTACTGAACTAGAAATATTTGTATAATAATAGTTTTATGCACGTAATATCGACACATGACCACGATCAAAGCATATCTAAGGAAGGAACAAATCTACTGTATGAAAATGACAATGTTTGAAATTTCATGAAAATTGAATTGATCAGATATATGATTTGATATAATGCGAAGGTTCAGTAAAGAATAAACTGATGCACCATGGGTGGTCAATTTTAATGACAAATTGCAAGGAGCAGTCATTAAAATTTCTTGAACACCGATGGTCCACAGCAATTTATTTTCACAAAATTATTGAATTTTTACAACAATTTTAAAGCCTAATGCCCCTGGGCTTACAAACATTACAAAACATCCTGGCATTTACCTTAAGCGATCAGGGAAAACCAGGGAAAACAAATTAGTATGCTACCATATATATAAAAAAATTGAATAAGAAAGTGAATTAATCCTCAATTGGATTGTAAAAATATTATCATTAAAAATCAACATTAAGAAATTTGGCTGACTTTACAAATTAATAAACTACTTTAAAATTTTACATATATTGATAGCATACCCATCCTTCCGATCAGGATGATGACTGAGGGCCGATTTCTAGCATGCATACAGAAACATAAGTCAAAATAATGGAGACATTTACAGTACGTGAAATAATATACATAAAACATTCCATATTTATAAAATGAAAAATCCGGTAGACACAGCAACCCTGCAACATAGAACAATCAATGCAGTATCTATTGTCCAATCATGATAAATTCAATAAACAGACATGTTATTGTTATAGCACTCGTACATTTATTATCCAAAAAAGAATACTGCGAACAATGACTAGCACTCATAAGCTGGAGTCTTGCAACCCCTTGTTCAAAAAATTAAGGATTCTTCCACTACCGTGCATGTACATATTTGAAATAGTTGTCTTCACAAAGAAGATTCTCATGGAAAACAAAGACACTTTCACTCTAAATTCAGGTGTACACAACTATAACACTCGACAAAAGGATAACCTACATGTTCCCCATTCTGAAACTACACTTTATCAACAAAGTACCCTAATTGAGGGCATTACACTTTACAACAAATTGAGCCATGATATTAAAGATATGAATACAATACATAGATTTAAAAGTAAATTGAAAGCTTTCCTGCTTAACAACATATTCTACAGTGTGAAGGAATACACAAATCACACCACTACCTCCCTTAAAAAACAAAAATAAAAATTCTAATCCCACTGATTCTGTTTCATGTTGACTGTTCAAGTTGAAGCAAAGAAAAAAGAACTGGCATATCCCATCCTGCCTGTGTTAAATTGCAGTTGGACTGATGTAGAAGGAGAATGCCAAACCAAAATTCTATTTCCTTCATCCTGAATTTGCTAAATGCACTAGGCATCAATAATATCGTTAAATCATTTCTGAATGAATAGTATTTTATTATTAGTATTGTTACTATTATAATTGATGTTACTATTATAATTGATGTTACTATTATAATTGATATTACTATTATTAGAATTGTTATTATTACTATTATTATTATTGAGTATTGTAAGATCAATGACCAACTTGATCAGGGTTTTTTGTCCAGTTTCCCTTGATCCTTTGAGCAAATGCTGAGATGGTCCCCCTTGTTTTGATTTCTGGACAGTAAATGTAACTTCACTCTGCCACATCTGACTCGTCATACACAATTGAAATTGTATCTGTGACTCAATCTATATATTTAAAAAAATAAGGTATTCTGCCATGACTTCGTTTAGAGCTTCTACTGAACCGATTGTAGTACTTTTTCCTTTAAATGAAAGAATGTGATCCCTAGATGTGTTATCAGATATTGTTTGTGTTGATTCATCAACATTTACGATGTAAATTAATTAATTCTGTAATAGTACGCTTATCAAAAGTCAATTGTTTTCTTCCAAAGGGTGGCTGTTTTAAAATTGATAAATATGATGTGAGTCCCTGCCGCTTCATGGTGGCGCTGCTTGATGTTTTGTTTTGATTGTTGAGATTTGTTCACAATTCGTCAAGGTTTTGTTTCAGTGTAATAATTGCATTGTGGTGATGACAGTTTTCATGTATTTTCTTTTGTAGTATATTTTGTAGACAACATTCGGACAGTGGGTTTTGTTCGGTTGTACTGAAGTAGTGAAGTTATTCACAGGTTATGTTGAATTCCGAATCGTTGCCCACGCGCCCCAAAAGACCCAAGCGTAGTACATTGACTGGGAGCAGGGAAAGAGAAAGTCAGCGTATGTGTCGTGATAGTGAGGTCATTTCGTTTTCTGTTGGGTCATTGTCTATGAAATGTCAGTTTTGTTCTACTTTGTACTTCCCATGTGAGAGAAATTCTGTAAACGAGTTTACTCTGTGTTGCTTAAATGGGAAAATAAGTTTACCTTCGAGCAATATGCCAGAAGAAATCAGTTGTTTATAGGAGATTATGACACATCAAAAAACTTTAGAAATAATATCCGTCAGTATATTAGTGCTCTTTCTTTTGTGTAATTTAGTGCCAATATTGCTGCCACGTGTTCAAAATTTTGGGAGCTCCACATCACAGAATATCTTCGTTATACCCTGAAGATTCAAACAATGCAACATATTGTGAACATTAGTCTGGGCACAGTATTTCACATTTATCTCAGATCACACCGTCAAATTTTGACGGGTTCTCACTAGTAAATATTATTATTATAAGATCAAAAATTATTCCGAGGAAATTATGTTCTTGCAATGAAAAACAAAAAAATTAAAAAAGGACATTATCACATTTAAATAAAAAAAAATTGCTACTTATATATTACTTCAAACTCCAGTAACATATGAAAAGCGAAATTGTCCAGAAGAAAAGTTGGCCCAAGAATTTTTGCTTCACATTACAGTATTCAATATAATATGTAACCAAAAAAAAAATACCTACAAAACCAATAAAATTTACAAACATAAATAGAAAATCATTGAAAAATAACTTAAAATGAAATGTTAATTACCAAAAAGTAATATAGCACATCAGTAGTAAACATTAAATTTTACTCTATATCATGCCAAATAATATCATGAAATAAGTACTTACTAATTTCTCTCAACAACTGATTACCATTTGAACAAAACATCTAAATAAAATGATGTATGTTCTGAACTCCATTATTGCATATCTGAAACATTTATTAATGTAATGTATGTTTCACACACATGCTAAATCTTTCAAGTGTATTCATTTATATCATTTAGCATCCGTACTTAAACAGAACACAAACTCAGAGGCATTGGCAGTAATGATTAATTGTATTACAGGGATAATGTAAAGGAAATTGATTATCTGTTAATTCATTGGGGTTAATTAATGTTAATGAAATGGTGCTCTTAACTAGTGTCTTTGGTTGAATTGAGAAGGCAGGAGTTCACTCAGGATCTCACACTCATTAAAACTATTAATGCACACTCACTACAATAAACACAATTCCATAATCGAGTTTATTCTAGCTATACCTTTTCTGGGGCACAGTGTAACCAAATTTGTTCTTAATCTTGACTTGGTGGTTGCTTTACGGGGGCAGGAGTTTTATAATTTGAGGCACATCTGAAATATTGAGTTACATATTTCACAAGAATATCACTTTTGTTCCAAACACTTTAATGCTTACTCACTGTTTTCACTTTTGCAACCCTACTCGATCCAAACACACAACTGAAGCACTGGCAGGAACAATTGACTGTAATGTAATAATATTAATGTAACAACTTGCAATAACCACAATTCCATAATCGAGTACATTCTAGCTATACCTTTTCTGGGGAACAGCGTAACCAAATTTGTTCTTAATCTTGACTTGGTGGTTGCTTTACGGGGACAGGAGTTTTATAATTTGAGGCACATCTGAAATATTGAGTTACATATTTTACAAGAATATCACTTTTATTCCGTCGTGTAATATATGAATATATTTCAATAAAATAATGATGATTCACACACACACATGTTCATTGTGAAGACGTTCTTGAGGCATGCAATAAAAAGTCAATAATTATTATGACATTGATGGCTTACCCCCACAATTACAGCTACCTTTGCAATGACACTGCTCTCAGGAAGTTTCACTTCTTTACGAGAATTTTTCACGCTCTTGTACTTATAAACATTAAGAAGGACCTGCCTTTCACCACTCGATAAAATCCACTTCCCCTTCTGCTTCACTGGAGAGTTATTTCTGGAATTACCTGACATTTCTAAAAATGTCAAGCCCAGCACACAATAAGATTTCCCTTAGGAAACAATTCGCGCACGCATGCGGCCCACTCGCATAAGCTCACAATCTCCACACAACGCTTTGCTGGTTGAACCCGTTGAAGTTGGCACTAATTCATTTCGCTCGCATGCATGCCAGTCTCCAGCCAAAAAAAAGTCCCTGGCAGCTATACTTCCATTAGGTGGGGAATTTACGTTGGGGTTGGCACCTACTTTCTCCAACCTAAATGGTAATCAAAAGTCCCTAAGTCAATGTAGTTTGTATGGCGGGTGGTTTACGGGAGGTTGGTATTGCCAAGCTCTCTGGGCCACATCTTACGTGAAATAAATCTTTTAAGTTCCATTATGCTCATGAGATGAACTGGCAATTTTAAGTCGACAGAAGCATAAACAATAGCCTTCTTCTGTTCCTGAAGTCTTTGGAGCATGTGGAGAGTTGAGTTCCATCGCGTCGGCTCGTCTTGAATTAAACGATGTGGAGGTACAGAAAGAAGTTTCTGGGCCGCTTTCAGCACTTTGGTGGATTTAGAGGAATGTTTGAAACTCCCCACAAGTTTTCGGCACAAAGCAGTAATTTTCTGAATTTTAGTATTGCTCAACAGTCCCTCTTTCACGACGAGTTGCAAAGTATGAGCTAAACATGAAATATGCGGAAAATGTCCTTCGATCATTGCTCTTACTACATTACGAGCATTGTCGTGAATTACGGCTACTAACTTATCTTGCTGACTCCATAATTTCAAAGTGTTTCGAAGAAAATTTGCAATATCTGCTCCTGTGTGACTGATATATTCAAAAGGTATTACTTCAAAGCAGATGTGATGAGGTTGAAAACCTTTGTCTATGAAATGCACTGTAATACTCATATAATCATCACAGGCTGTTGAAGTCCATACATCAGTGGTGATTGCAATCCTCTCGGCTTCCTGGATTTGATCTCTGACCTTGTTCTCCACTTCTTCGAATAACTGGGGGACATAGTGATTCGCCAAATATTTTCTTGTGGTCATGGTGTATCTAGGTTCAAGATGTTTAATTAATTCCTTGAATCTATTGTCTTCAACAATACTGAACGGTTGATTATCTTTGCATATCATGTAAGCAATTTTTCTTGTTATTGCTTTGGCACGGTTGTCTCCTGGTTTAAATTTGTTTTTTGTGTCCAAAAAATCAACGAGTGTTGGTTGATTTGTGTTGAAACTTGAGGATCTTGAGAGGACTGGCCATGGGTCATCAACTTCTACCACTTCACTCGTACGATCTGCGAAGTTTCCAACTTCCCGTGCAGCATTAGTTGGCTTGGCCCTCTTGTGTTCGGTGGAGCTGAATACTACCCGGTGTATCGATGTAACAAGATTTTTTAAATTACTAGTATTGTGTGATTCTCCACCGCGCGAAAATGTTTTTTTACATATTCTACAAATAGCACGATTGTCATCTTTCGAGTCCACTTCAAAATAATTCCACACTTCACTCATTTTGTATATGGAATGCACTAACCTAGTCGTCTTCTGTCACTTTAAAAGACAGAACTGAACTGAACTCACGAGCTCCGTCAGATGCGTCCACGGTGGGCTGAGGAAGGGGAGTATCCCCGGAAGAAATGCTGTCATCGAGCACATTGCTTATCGTGCCTGTCGCTACTAGATTGCCTGGGAGCCTACAAGCAAGAGTTTCCCGATGCTAACTTGGTCGCGTATTGCGGACTATCTCAAGAGATGATGACAGGCGCTAGGCGATAAACAACGGGACACGGCGCCCGGATGCTGCAACATTGACTAATTTCAACGACTGTAAGTGAATCCGAACAGACGAACACTTCCTTGTTGTTGACAGAAGAAATATAGGAGAGAGAATAATGTTAAGAAATTATTCTGTAAAATCCGAAGAGATGGGAATTGCCATAAAAATTGAAAGTATCGAAAAAGTATCGAGTAATTTTCCAAAAGTATCGATCGCTATCGATACCACCTGAGTATCGAGGGTATCGAGGTATCGAAAGTATCGAGGACCCATCCCTAGTTACAGACTAAAATATATAAAGGAAAAACTGCCGTCAGAAGACGTACGAATGTATTCAATTCAACTCTAAAATAATTGATAATGCTCGTTACAGTCATCTCGTGATCACTCCTTCCACGCTTCACACCATAGTTTCTATGGTATAATATCCATCCGAATGGTAAAAGAGGTGTGGGAAGGCCGATGAAGAGATAGTGAGACCGGAACATGCCTCATGCCCAATCCTGGCAAGACAGAAGAAGAAGATTAACACATGAAACGGCGCAAAGCCACACAAACTGTATATTTAAAATCTCCGTCGACACTACCACATTAACCCTAGCATAATAACCATATTCTTCACCCGTACATACTATGAAGGAAATTTACTCGCGTTAACATTTAACATCTGAGGAAAGTTTCAGGTGATTATTTTTTTGATATATGAATATTTTGTTTCTCTCTAAAGAATATTTACATTAAGTATTATGTGAAATAAAATTTAAAGATCATTTAAGGGAGTAATCATATTTCCGAAACTCAACGTTAATTAGGGAATAATGCACAAAAGTAGGAATATGGAATACACAAAACGAAGGAAACTAGAAAAAATCATGTTCAAAAAGATAAAAATCATCTCTTGATGTTTACTGCGAAAAGTCTTTTTGCAAAGATAGTATGTAATAGTGTAATAGTTTACTTCGCTTAAGCTCTTCTTAGTTGCTTCTCGAGTTCTTTCAGAGCGATGATAACATCAGTTTTGAAGAAAATCCTCTGAACGATTTAGGCGCTGGCGAAGACCACAGGCAGACGGACGGACGGACAGGCAGGCAGACAGACAGGCAGGCAGACAGACAGGCAGGCAGACAGACAGGCAGACAGACAGGCAGACAGACAGGCAGACAGACAGACAGACAGACAGACAGACAGACAGACAGACAGACAGACAGACAGACAGACAGACAGACAGACAGACAGACAGACAGACAGACAGACAGGCCGAGATACGTTTCGCTATCAATCGATTTTTCAGTGTCAAGGACCCACAAAACGTACACAACGTCTTATATGAAGTAATTTACTACATAAAGGAAGAAGATTTATCCATTTTTTCGTATCCACTTTCTCGTTACCGTTTGTTATCGTTACCGACAATTAAAGTTTTTCTGAGAAAAAATACCCGATTTTCGCCGCACGAATACAATACTTTCTCTTTACTACGTACATTGTTTGGCGACAAGATAAAAGGTGTGAGAAAATTTATTCTTGCTTAGTGATTTAAAATTAATAAAAAATTAATAAACATCTCTATGTAACGATCACTTCATTGTGTTAACCCGGTGGATAATGAGGCGTGACTTCACGCCAAGAACCGGTTTTCTTTCTACGGAAGCAGAACGTCCCTGCGAGAAGTTGGCAGTGGGTGGGGCGCATTCCTTAAATCGCTTGGCCAGGCGCCACCTCCCGGCGAACCCCGGAGATCCGAAGCGAGCCGGGGCGCGGCGGGACGGGCCCAGCCGGGACGGGACGGGGTAGGGCGGGACGGGTTGGGACGGGACCGGATGGAACAGGGCGGGCTGCCTGCCAAACGCCCCCGGTGGCTGCTGGGGCTAAATCGACGCGCTAACTGTTCACGCCCAAAGCACATTGTAATTGTCCGATGGGGGAGAGGCATCGCGAGCCTCAATAGCGGTTTGAACGGTGTTGAATGGAACGGACGCGCGCCCACGCCAAACTCATATTTCCAAACGATTCGACGCGGCCCCGCAAAGAGAGATCTTTCCCGCGGAAAAAGGAGGGAGGCCCAGGAAATGAACGGACATGGGACGCGACCCTCTCGCCACTGCGCGTCGCGTCACTGTATCATTTTTCAAACGGATTTCGGGCCCCAAATCGACGCGCGATTTTTTTCCCGGACACACCTCCGGCGAGCTCCGACGACTCGATCGAGAGGGAGGGTGAGAAAATAAAAGAGAGCAAAAGCGAGCGAGGAAAAGAAGAGAAAGGAAGGGTTAAGATAGAATAGAAAGATAACGTAACTGAACACAGCGACAAAGAAGTTGTCTGAGTCTGTAGTTGAGGAAATGAAAGCTTCTTATGAAATGGTGTGATTGTTTGCCTGATGGAGGGAGTAGGAACGAGGAACCGACAAGAAAGACGATAAGCGTTGCTACTGAATACAGACATTCAACGCTGTCAGAAGGATGGTATGAGTGATAGAGTAAGACAGTATGTCAGACATACACAAACAACACACAATTTGTAAGTCTGCCACAACAGAGACGTGAAATTTGAACCCAATTAATTACAACGATGAATACGAAAGACAAATTACACTTAGACAACAATAGTAAACAAATCAATTTATAGTATATGAATAGGTGTCCATGTGAATACTAGTGCAGTACGATGGAGTTCTGCCGACCAAGGTTTAATTTTATTATAGATGGTGAAAGTTAAAACGATAATGATGTATTAAATTAATGTAGATATACTACAATACGTATCAGATGTAATATGATTGTTATGTTCCATTTTTAGACAATTAAAACAATACTATCAATATTAATTAATATTGTATATTATCTTGTTAGACACCATTTCAGATGTCTAAGTTTACTCCAGTCTTCAGATATTCCAAGCCTGACTCGATCAATGTACCTGTTGCTCCCTTTCCGGATAGGAAACAGCTACAGAAAACGCGTTGGTTTGTATGTGAAAGCCGGCGAGGTAAGAGAGTGAGGAAGATACGAGAAAATGACAAGCAGAAATAATAAGGCTGAAACAAGTATTTAAACAAAGAATATAAATGTGTATGAAAGATATATAATGCGGGCACCACCCGAGGAACTCTAAAGCAGATAAACTGGTAAAAGAGTGCAGAATAAATTTAGGAAAGAGATATAATAAGGAAATGCAATCCGTGAACGCCAGAAATAAAGCAGACCGAACAACAAGAATGCAAGGTAGGAAAGGCAAAAAGCGAAATTTGAAGCGGGGAAATCAAGCATAACATGGATAAAAGGACCTATTTCGCAAACGAGCAATGCAACTGGCAGCGAACACGTGCGCGCCCAGCGGCAGCTGCTGCCTCTGCAGAGGATGGGCGCGAATGGCATTCGGGGCGATTCATTTCCTATTCGGTAATACGTTTATGGAAAGTAGCTTCCCTGTGCACACCCGCCTCCCGCTACCACCGTCACCACTGCCAACATTTCTACCCTTCCGCGTACACTCTCCCACCAACCTTTACTCCGCCGCCAACACTCCGCCCGTAACATCAGCTAGGTTTCTGACGCCTCTTATTATCTTCGAGGCCCCCGTCTTTCCCAACTTTCCATCGTCCGATTACCCTAAGGCTCCTGACAACCGGGAGCGGTAGCTCTTTTTCATCAGTTTATCGACTGATGTCACTGCAGCGCCTCTGACCGGGAGGTCCTAGGTTCGAGTTACCATAATAGTGTCTCTAATGCAAAGTTATAGTGTGAATGACAAATTGTAGAAATTTCATTTCAAAGAAGAGAACATTAGTAGAATTAACATGATCAGTTAACATATCAGATGTTACCAAAAGCTCCCTTTTTTCATAATTCAATTTAAAAAATTGTGTAGGAAAAGGAAGGGGGTAAGATTCGAGAGCACAGGAAAATGTGCGCAGATGCTATTTTACGACCATAACGATTGTTCACTTTTTATACGTTAAGTAAATCAATGAACCAAGGAAGTCAAAAACTCTCTTCAATCACATTTTCCTCTAAAAAATTCGTTACTTTTTAAATCCGATAAATCTTTTTAAAGCAGCGGTTTTGAATTTCGTTGCAATATTTTTATTCAGCAACTTCGAAAACAGAACTTTACGTATAACCATATTTCTACGTACAATTCCTTCACTCTCAAGCTTCAATTTTGAATTTTGATTTTTAATTTCGATATTTCGTCGTCAGCGACCGCGAGAACCATTCTATCAATATTTTTACATATATTGGGTTCATTTTTATGAGTCAGTTAGCCATTTCGAACCCGCCATTTTGAATTTTGAAATTTCATTATGATATTCGAAATCCAGAATCCCATATGTGTATTTTTTTATGCACTTTTGATGTTTTTAAATGAGTTGATCCGCGATTTTGAAGCCGCCATTTTGAATTTTGAAACTTCATTTCATGATATTCAAATTCAGCGACCTTAAAAACCCTTTGATACCCATTTTTACGCAAATCCACTGGCATTTGTAATTATGACCACGTATTAGGCCCGATTCAACCAGTGTGCGGCGGCAGGATTTTCGACACTAGCTTTTCAGCTAAGTCGAATTCAGTCGCTGTCTGGAGGAGAATTCTAGCCTCCAGCTGCTCTGATCGATAGTTTTCCGTGGGTTCTCCGATCAACACCAGGCGAATGCCGGAGCAGTACCCTATCAAACGGGCCACGGACCGCGCGCGATATGTCCTTCCTCTTCCTTGTCCTATCCTCTCCCCTTACACACACACACACCACACACACACACACACTAACATGCACTACACTACCAGATATTCCGGGAGACCGGTCGGGAGCTTAGAGCTTGTCCCGGCTGGGGCGATGCCCCGCTGGTGGGAGTGTCGTGGTTAGGGGGAAATCCCTACTAGCCGACGGTAGGTCGGCGCCGGATCTCGCCATCCAGCGGAGGAAGATCACCGTTATCTCCGGAGAAAAGACCATGCACTACACTACCGGGACTAATGACCAAAACAGTTGACGCGCCCGGAAACACGAAAAAATCAATCAATCAAGCAACTCCTGACAAACCTAACGCGCTTCATGCTCCTCATGCTCCCTGACGCCCTCCATTCTCCGTGACACACCTAACGGCTCGCCCCTCGCCCCTTGATCCTCCGACCCCTTCGCCACTATCTGCCCCAGTGCCCCTATGGTCTCCATCGTCCCTATCGTCTAGATCGTCCCCGTCCTCCGTATTGCCACCGTCGTCTCCATCGTCGGCATGTCCTGAACGCATTCGACGACCCCTACGCCGCTAGCCTCACTCCCTTTACGCCTTCCGCACACCGTTCGCACCCCGAATATCCCCAACCTCTCGATTAACTCGGCGTGCCCCTCGCCCGTGCTTTTTACACTGGCCGCATCCCATAAGCTCCTCCAATTCCTCCACGTGTCTCCGGCCACCAAAACCTCCAAAGGTTCCTACCGCCTCTGCCGCCTCCCCTAGAACAAGCACTCTGTTCCCCCACCTCCGGCGCCATCTACGCCCTATTAACAGCCTGTGGGCGGGTACTCTGCTCGCAGTGCACTCCCTTTCCATTTCCCAAGAAACTCATTTTCGCCACACCGGGCTCGCACGGTGCGATTGTTTGCCAGATGACCGATTCCGAAGCGCCCACTCCACATGCCCCCCTCGCCACCCGTGGCATGGCGACGTTACCTTCATGCATGGGATGCCGGACATTTTGTTTTCTGCCGATTTTTAGCTGGTGAAATTTTTACATAATCTCCGCTTTTATAACTTTTCACATTTCCATTCCCGTCCACTGTTGCCACACTTCAACCGATCAATGGTAACGCGTGTCCACAAAAGGAGGAAAGAAAAGGTCAATGAATGGCGAGGGACGGATACTTGTTGGAACTATTATTAGAAGTCACAAATTAGAATTTAACGCGATATTACTTTAAACAATATTAATGTGCCTTGAATGTTGTAGCTGAAATTGTTTCAATGCAGTAATAAGGAACTGTTACTTTCATTCCTTACTAACATTTTTCCGAAAGCCGATGTAATCTTAAAACAGCACATACTCAAGTTTATTAGTATCGACTGTGATTTAAACTCCCAGAAAATGAAAGAATACCCCATAATAAATTTTGAACACGCCATGCGTGAATCACGGTTTCTCGTGATATTTTTCCGTGTACAAAACAGCTATTTTTGTCCTTCTCGCCTATAACAGAGAGTATTCCACTGGTACTACCTCCTCAATTACTTCCTTCAACACCTTGCCTAGTTAGAATCTACGTTTTGTGGCGCCTTCAAATCGAAATTTTTCTTCATTTTTTTAAAGATCGCTTAAAAATGGCAGAGATCTTCAGTGAACTCTTTATGTTGGAAAGTTGCAAACAATTAACGTCTCAAAATTATAATTTTGATGATATAAATTTTTTCCTCAATGAAATTTGTTCTAAAAAATAAATCTTAAATAAAGCTCATGTACATTTTTTTTAAATTGTAATTTTTGCATGAATTTTGCTTCAAGTAAGGCAATTTATATTTTTTCTCACCGGTTTCGATTTTGTTCCTCTGATAGAGCAAAGAACGCTTAAAAATGCCATAGGACTAATTTTCATTATTGTCTATGAAGGACTGTCTATATTACCAAAATTTGCAAAATTACAAGTAATGCGAGAATGTGTGCGCTGCTGTATCCCTACTACTTGCATTGTAACTACTAGTGTGCAAAACCTTACGAAGAGGTGCATCTTTTGCACACGGCGAGTTAAAAATTAATACAAGTAACACGTGCTCGCGGTTGTTACATATCATACTTACAAAATAAAACATGCTTCTATGATATTGGTTTATAATTTTTTATTTTCCTAATTACATATCCGAGAAATACATGGGGTACGCAAACAATCTTTCAGAATCAAAATTTGGAAAAAATAAAATACATTGGAATAAATTTACATTTTTGTTGTACATTGCTATCATCGAATTGAATAATAATTGTTGATTGATTGCGGGTAATTTCTTTCGTTAATGTAGATTAATTAAGTTTACCTTTCTTCACACCGAACACATTACTCATACGTGATTATTTCATGAAATTTGTCAATGGTGGGTGTATAATAACTAACTACCAAGCATTATTGATGAAACATTTTGTTTGTTTTCGTGTTGAATCATTAATGTCGATTGCTAATGGATTTGCCATAATTTCTGTGGGCTTAGATGTAATTCGTGTTGACACATTTTATTGGATAGGTCCATCAAGGCATTCGCCGCATAATTTCATTCAAATATTGATCTGTGGGTTCCCGGGAGAGGATGGCTGTGTTTTAACGATGTGTTGTAAGGTTCGCACAAGAAAGTCTTGACACTTCTGATCACTCAAATGTGGAGAACGAATTTGCAGTAATGTAGATAGGGTTGTGAATGTATGTGAATGCCGTGTGGGTTTGTTTATGTATTTGCGAATCCCTGAAGTAACGTCAAATATTGAGGGCTCTCAGCTAGTAGATCCGAAGATAATGGATTTTTTAAATATGAATGAATGAATGAATGAATGAATGAATGAATGAATGAATGAATGCCTTATTTTACGTGGTGAGACTCAGGCCATGAGGCCTGCTCTTCCGTCTGACCACGCAAATTTTGTTACGCTCCTTTCACCCACAAGGGAGAAAGAAGGCGTTACTTGGGCGACGAAAAAGGCAATATGAATTCAGCTCAGAGGCTTCATGTAGGCTTGAGGATCTTTTACATGCAGTAAATCTACTAACATGGGACAGCAGACTTTACTTCTCCTCCGAAGGAAGGCGTACGAAGGATTTCTTCGCCCTTAAAAATTCTCGGCTTCGAACCCGCAAACTTGGGTATAACAGCCCGAGACGGTAATCGTTACACCATCACCGTCGCTGCAATATCGATTGTTGAGAATGCTAGGAGCCGGCTGCTTTGAATTCTGGTTGCCGGTCGGTTTGTTATGGATTTCTCCGATTAATTCCAGGCAGATGCCGGAATGGTACTTTAAAGCAGAACCTGCAATGCACGCGATCCATATAGAACCTTCCTTCCTTATCCTTTTGCACCTCCCACTGTGAAGGCCAGGCGATAATTCTGTATTTATAACCCGACCAAGCGCAGTGTAAGACTGAAGAGACGCCGGCGCATCTGAGAACTAACAACTGGGACAGTTGTGTCGCGCGTTAGCACTGGGGCGGTATAGTCTTGTGCACTCATGTTCGTGTTCCAAAGAAATGAAGCATTTTTGCTTACATGTAACAGAGTACGTAATGCTAATTAATCAGACCAATTAGTTTTTTTTTCAGATAACTTTTCATAAAATATTACGTTAATCATACGGAAAGCACTTAATAATTTGATCACTCATTAACGATTTGAAACACTGTACATTGCGTTGTATTTTATGAGAATTTGGAAGTTAAAGAATAATTCCTGGATATCTTTCATTAAATCGAATAATGTCATGTACTCATGTGGTAGAATTTGTTGTGTAGCGTGAACGGAATATGTGGTTACTTTAATGGACTCATTACTCCCATTCTTCATTTCGTCATTAATAGTATTAATGTAATTATCGTACGTGACGTCGTTTACCCGTGATTTTAAATGTCCTGTCACAGGTATTGTTGAAAATACGAGTAAGATAGCATTATAAGACGGCCGTATGTACGTCTTCGGGCCTTGGTCTATATCAGAGCTTAAAATTTCAGTTGCACTGATTTCAGTTGCACACTATTACCAATAGTCTCTCCCTCTCCGAAGCAAAACAAAGCACAGTGCTGCCCTTATCGACAGTCCTACACTCCGCTTGGTCGGGTTATATGTATGTATGTATTTGGCATTTACTGTCTCTCTTTCTGTATTGGCACAAGAGCCTCTGGCGAGGCCAAGGCCTATCATTGGCGTCCTGGCTTTGCCGCCATGGGTCAAGGACTACGAATATAACGCACATAAACATCCCTACGCCGTATTCTGGTCTTGTCGACCTGAGACTACTACTTAGTAATCGATAGAACAAAAGGATCTAACAATGTTCAACAGACTCATATTGTCCTACAAGAGTACTCTAGAAAATTTTGGCTTGTTGTTATAACAACATTTTCTGCATAAGCCCGTACTGGAACGTACTCTAGTATGTACACTGATTGCTGAGTTTCTGTATTTAACATTTAACCATCAATACAATGCCCCTAAAAAATTCCAGGACTTACTTAAATCCATATATTGTTTCCACATTTTTTATTATGCCACGTTAAATTTCGTTTATGCAAGAATTACAAATATTTATTTAGGCTATATGCAATTTTTCGTATCCCGATGAATATTATCTCTCTAAAGTTTGCTTCGGAAAATGATAAAATACACAAAGGAACACTAAAACGGGCGTGGATGCTGATGGAGAACATGAAATTATTTTCATTGTTCAGTAAAATTTGCCATACTAGATGTCCCCTAAATATAAGTTGTGCCGTGTCTTTTACTTACAGATTCGTAATGTGTACTGTATGTAATGTAACGCAAAAACTAGGCTCTCGATTAAATTATTCTCCTATAATCACGTTGATTGCTCAACTAAATGTCCGAGTCATATCAGATGTCCCGTTTATCTTTGAATGCTCGGTAAAACCGGAGCAATGTTAGCTCAGCTTCTTTGCTCACTGTAATCCCGCCTAATTACACTCAAGCTGATTCCCGCACATGACACAGACTGACAGAGTACAGTGCGTCCGTTGGATTTAATGTTGGCGGTAGTCCAGAGCGTTTCTGGCACACAGCAGCGCTCTTGCTAGCTGAAGACATTAAGAGTTCTCCTTACGTCGCATCTGTGTAGGAAAATGTTAGAATTGTAATCTCGTGGTTATATACAGTATGTGTATTTGCAGATGGAAAAAATCACCGCCGACTTCTCCAGAATGAGATAAATAAATGCGTGGAATGTTACTTAGTGAGAAACGTTTCGTTTCAGCACAAAAGTTTGCTAACGATTCTCTTCTTTTATACCTTCCTTCTGGAAGTCGTGAGTAAACATTTGTTCATATAGCGAGTCAAATTTCAAAGGGACGTTCTAAGTATTGACGAAGAAAATATTTATTTTGAGAGGAATGTAGAAAAATTCAAATTAGTGAATGGAATTGGGGAGTAAATTACGGTAGACCTATATTGCACGAAGGTAAATAATTGCCCCGATTTTATTTCGTCAGAAATAATTGAAGAAGTAATAATAACAGAATTGTTGTGAGTCTTGGAAATGCGAATGAAGTTGTGGTGGTTTACAGACTGGCACGAAATAAAAAAAAATATACAAAAACACTTTCTACTATATCTATGCTTCTGGATCCAAAACGGCAATGGGTCTATTTATTTTTGATATTGAGAAACACGCTGGTGGGTTTTTCTACCGCATGAAATCTTTTATCCTATATGTTGTCGGGTTGGTATCGCGTGTAGTGTGTTGCGAGTGCTAATTCAGAAAAACTTACAAAAAAATGCTAAGAGTGTCTTTTGAAAAACTGAAAAACGACCGATTAAAACAACCCTTGCACTTTAAACTATCCGAAGCGTTCATTTATTTTTCATTATTATTTTGAATACTTTCATTCCTGAAGTCAAAGGAATAAAATTTGGTACTTTCTGAAGTATATTGAGATATACAAATTTTCTCTCTACATTAATTTCTCGCAAAGATCTTAGCGTCCGGCTTGCTGGGTCAATGGGTCACGATATATTATAATCCTTATTACCTTTATAAGGGATTATAGGATCCGCAGACTATACAGCGCTGCTGGGAATCTGAAATAGAATGATTCTAATTCCTAGTTCATTACTGTTTGGATTGACTAAATGAAAGATCACTTTCTTTTCTAAAGAACAAAATTTAACAAAGTTTATTGTTACCTTTTTGCAAACAATATAGTGAATTTAATAATGATTTTGATGTTAGGCCTTTTATTAAGATATCTTTGAATTTAGAGTTTTATACCGCGGTTAACTTATCTATTCTTCGTTGATGTCCCTCGAAGACTTCTCAGTCGAAATATCTTGCGAGCTTGCCGTAGTCCAAAGTTCCAAGAAATCCTCTTCTGCTCCTATCCAAGATGGTGTCAAACTATCAAAATTATCAGTCCCGATTACGTCCTATGACATAGTCCCGAAACCTATAACTCAATCACCACTCCCGACAAAGTTCCAATTTATGCATCAATATTACTTCCACATGCAATATCTGCAATATTATTTACTGTCCTTAAACTTTCACGATCTGAAAACCCGACTCTGACTATCTGCACTCCACTCGCTCCCTCTCACGACCTACGATCCGTTCAGACACGCGATGCCGGTCAGAATGAAATCTTCCTGCATGATTCACCCCTCGAAGCTTCGTATTAAACTACCTTCTTTTTTTTCATAACATTTGACCGTCCTTCTCTCACCCAGCCAATCCATGCGTTCGTTATATTTTGATGTAGCTGACCTTTCGATCGTCTAAACTTCTTAATGCATATTCCACCATATTGTCTTCAAATAAATGTTAGTTTATATTTATGTGACATATCGGTATGTCACAATATATTGGAATAAATGTACATTAAAATATGTTTTCAACATTATGGATAATACGAAAATTTTTCATTTACTTTAACGATAACCAAACTACTAAGTATTCGTCCCAGTTTTACTTTACTGCGAGGTCACTATAATTACCTAACGTTCTATTAGGTTAGCCCATGTATCTTCGTTCAATTCATATCTGCAAACTTTTTCCTTTCCTAGTATCTACTGCTTTTTAAATTCATAACCCACTCTACATATTGCCATCTCTTTCTCATCCATACTCTTCCTTCAACGCTCTGGCAATCTTCATGGAATGAAAAATTTCTATACAAATTTATTTTACAACCTTTCGTTCGTCTTAACTCTTATTTCTATTAATTATCAGTCTCTTTCTCTATAATAAATTTCTTTGTCCCTTACCATTCCAACCTTTTTCCTGTATTACCTTTTTTCATTACATTTCTGCAATTCCTACTGAGTGAGCTTTCCTGTCCCCTTTATCGCCTTTCCTCAAACTTCATCGTTCAAATTTCATTTCCATCGTGTTTCCTTCCTTACTGTAAATTCGTGTGTTAATCTATCTACATTCAATCTCATTATAAAAATATCCAGGGTTTTCATCATCCTTGCCTCTGGCCAGCCTCATATCTCAGCTCCCCATGTACTACTTACAGATCCCACAAGACTATCATACAACTTCAAACTTCCTCTGCACTAAGCTCTGAATTTCTTCAGTATCTTCCCATACCGTTATCGTTACCAGTCATGCTTTTTTATGATATAATTCTCATATCTGATCTGACCTCCATTTTCTTTGACATCCCAGCAATTCATAGTTTCAAATCATACATTTTTCTATAGACAACTGATACAGGTGACATTCTTGTAATTGACGCTAAGACGCAACCTTGAAATGCCTAAACACACTTCATTGTTAAAAAATCAGTGTGGTCCAAACAGCGAGCAGCCTGCGGTTCTCTTATTCATTTGCTTGGCATTTGCCCTTCTTACTGGATAAAAACTTATTAATTAAACATATAAACGTATACCCTTCTTACTGCTTTTGGGTTTAAATAACACTGAACAGAAAATGGATTATCAACCAGCCCAGGAATTTATGCCCCTATAAATAAAACTTTCATTAGTCAACATCCCAATGGATATTGAAGTGAGGTGCCCTGCGAATTTCAAATGGAATTTTGTGATCTTCAGGCAGACCCATAATACAGATTAATCGTGTCATGTCCCAGAAAATTTCTGGGCACTGATTTTTAACCCGATGGCACACGCGCTTGTAAAAATTATTTGAGTATACGCAATGATCTCTCAGATGCATCATTTTAGCTTACCTTGCTTCACAAACTGACTATTTGGTTGTTTCAGGCACAGTCACATTACACATACTCACATCGATAACATCGAATCTCAAAACCCTTTTTTAACTACAATATTTATTAATAATAAGAACAAGATATAAATTAAAAGTAGCATCATTTGTAAATTGTACTACAGTTCCGGCCTGCTGTATGCTGTGCTGCAAACGATTTGATTGCGAGTATTCTCGTGACCACAGCATAAAGCCTATCGGCACGAACTGGTTGCTATGACATCTGAGAACAATAATAGAGAGGTTCTGAGAACGACAGGATTCTCAAAAATTTCAATTACGTTGTATCGATGGAATGGTCTCGATGGAATGGACTCGGTCATGTGAGAGATCGGCCGCGAGTGCTGCAGGGAACCTTTCCTCAAATTGCTTAAATTCTCGCTGCAAATGTTATCGCTGATTTGCCGAACATACGCCTTTTCTGATCTCAGACAATTTAACCATTATCTGCCTGGTGTGCCCATCTTGCATGGTGGACGAATCGGTAGATAGTTCAAACGTCCACCTTAAAATGTAGCAGTACTGCAATTAGAACATCATATTGTTTTCCATAACATCCTAAAAGGAGCATTTCCAAATTTTGAAGAAAAATTTAATTATTTTTTAAATTATAAAGTGGTGTAATGAACATTTTTTTTAAAAAAGCATTCAAGCAAATAAGGGTTAAATAACAATTTGTTAAATTGCAGTGAAAGTCCTCCACTGGATTTGAAACTGAGACTACAGCTTACTGAACTTACAGTTAACATCGTTAAACATATCAGAAAAATAGTAAATTTCGCGATTGTAAAATAAAGTTATATATTGTACCGGTCTGGATTGCCAAGTTCGCTACGGTTCGCGAGTTTGAATCCCGCTCCGGGCGTGAATATTTGCGTGTGCCCGTATGCGTGTTCCGCTATCGTTAGCTCAAATTTATAAAACCAATGTTAAATTACAGTGGTCGCTGTATGACTATAGCAGTTGAAAAGCGAACGTAAGTAAGTAAAAAAAAAGTTTCTATTAAACTAGTGAGTTATATGTAATTCATTGTCTTTCTTTAATGTTTATGACCCGCACTTTCCTGTATTAGAGTCTGATTGGCCCTGGAGTAACTACATATTAGACCACAGTTTTATATTATGAATTAAATTACACATATGTTTTTGAATAATTATACTTCTGTCAGACTAATCGTCATTTAATTACTACAAAATATAATTTTAATATGAGATTTAATTAATCATTTATTTTTATCCAATTCTATTTTGCGAGGTAATGTTGTGGATTGAAATATCCCCTACGTTGGGCGTTTCGATACGAAATGACATTCAATTTGGCTTGCCGTATCATGACCTATTTTCTCAATGTTTACACTCCGAATTACCCGGTGCGAAACGTACACGCATTCTCTCCGCGAGCTTTGCTTTGACGGCTGCCATTCCGTTGCATGTTTATACATAACGATTGGCAGTGCTCCAAACTTTTATTCTACGAAGCTTATTCAAGGTTAGTTCTTACTATTGTTGGCAACTTCAGGGAGGTATGGCTAAATCCGGTACAAGGAAACAGAGTTAATTTTGTTTTGAAGCTTGAATTGAACACACTGTGATTTACGAATTGTGTTCGAGTCCGTTTTCAATTTACAATAATTTAATTTAACTTCGTGTTTCAATCCGTGAATGCTTTACGAAACTTTCAGAATATAAGTTTTGAATTTTTTTGCGCAAAATTTCCAATGCAAGAAACTATAAAGTAATTCTTGACGTAATTTCTTGAAATGTTAAATATGCCCCCTTTTGTTTAAAAATCTCAAAAGAAATTTTCAAGAATGTAAAGGATATGGAAAGAGAATTTCTGCACAGAGAACCACAGCAACCAACCAAGTAGTTCTTGTGTGTTCATTAAGGTTTCTTTTCAGTCTTCAAAATCTATTGGTATACTTTCGGGGCTCACGATATTGAAGTTCTGAGCTGCTGGAGGGGGCGGTCCAACTAGATTTTTACTTTAGTATTCGCCGTCAGGAATCGCTGCACGAACGTGTCTGTCTGAAGTAGTGTCGCTAAACGTACGTAAAACTCGTCACCTACGATTATGTACAGAAAAATAGATGAACTTAGTGCAGTAAAAAACAGATTCGTAGGATAAGTTTTTTTAAAATTTAATCTCTATTAATAACATTCTTTAATAAATTCTATCAGGGATTATTGAATTGTTTCTCTTCTCTCTCTCTCTCTCTATATATATATATATATATATATATATATATATATATATATATATATATATATGTGTGTGTGTGTGTGTGTGCGCGTGCACATATAGATATGTATGTATGTATGTATGTATGTACATACATACATTTGAACGGTTTAAGTTATTGCAATGCAGTTTTCAGGGAACGTGATGAGAGAATGGGGCTAATTAATATCTGTATTCATTTTTATTTTATCATTTGTATTTTTCGAGGTAATGAGGTAGTTTTTTTTTTTTTTTTCAAATAGAACAATACATATTTTTTCAGTCTATCGTGAGCTTAAAAGACGAATTCAATGATGTACATATTGTCATATGTTAGATAAGCTTTTTCTGAATAATTTTGTTTTTCGGATACTCGTGTTTAACGGATATTTTGAATGTGACATTCTGCTACACAGTGATCCACTAACAAACGGGCGCTCAGGCAAGGAAAGGGATCTTATTATTTAAATATACGAAACATATTCCAAATATTCACAAAACTGTTGTAGTTTTTTCCCTAAACTCTGCACTCCATTCGGCGGCATATTCAGATTTTTTGTATTACTTAATTATTGAATGATTGAAATACGGATTTGTCATAAGTAGTATGTATTGAAATAAGATTGTTATTTCAACTTCATTTAAAGGGTTGCCGTACCATTACTGTGATCTTGCAAACTAAACACTCTAAGATTAAATTATTAAGATAGTACAAAGAAAGAATTAATGTGGGTCTAATTGAATACACGTATCAATTAGCCGTATTCCTTCATGGCCGTTCGTGAAAACTGCATTGTAATGACTTAATATATATTGCTGCATTGCAATAACAATTGCAACAAAGTTTCAGGAGGTGCTAAAAATACGTGACTCTCTCACACACGCACGCACGCACGCACGCACGCGCGCGCGCGCGCGCGTGTATGTATCAACGATCAATGGATCAAGAGAGAAATTCCTCTCTTGAAAAGTGATACAATACCATTTTTTTTCTCTTCAATGACGAATGTACAAAAATGCGTTTTTTTTATCAGTTTGTTGAGAATACAACTGCGAGATTGCCGTTAATTGTACTTCGATATTGATTGTAAAATCATGAAAAAAAAAACAATCTGATGAAACGATTGAGCTGGATCAGAGTAAAAAAATACTGGTTGAGGGGGTGAAAGAACAACTTAAATACAGGAACTGCTCGTGGAGAATAATCGTAAGCATATGAAACGTAACGGTTATCTGTTGAATAAAGTGCGTTTATTATATCATATAAAAATGTTAGCTACATTTTCTGTCTTTGGATTTTAATATATAATGTCCCTGGATTTCGTAAACAATCATTCAAAACAAACACTGCTGTAAATATATCTTTCTTTTTTATTTCTTGAGTGTATTGCTGGCAACAAAAAGTTGTAAGAACCTGAGCCTGCTCCAACCTTCGGGTCTTTAAATTTCTATAATATAATATAAAATTTTATTATCTTAACAAATATCCATAATTAACAAACTTATAATTGATTACAGTAGTATTTGAATTGATTGTCTCAGGAATGGAGCGATATGACGTGTTTACAACAATTACACCTTTGAACTGTCTATCCTGGTCCAAAATACTGCCGTTCATTCTTGTATTATCCGAACGCATACGTCCTGGTAGGAGCAAAAGTGGATTTGTTGTAGAATGAGATTTTCGGAGAATATAGTTTCTTGAATTTGTACCAACGGTGTTAGCCCATATTGTTTTCATATTACATGCAGAGTATTTTTGTTGATTGTTCACTATGTGGCAGTTCACCTCATAATGGATCAAAATGCTAGTTGGGAAGGAGCAGTCAGGGAGCTCATCACATCTCTTCTGATACTTTACGAGGGACATTCCGTAAGTTTCATTTTATTTTGCAGGAAGGTTTAATTTCCAATAGAAACACTACAATAGGATAACAAACTATAATCTTTTGACTTTTTTTATATCCTTTATATCGATATTGATACATCTGTCGATGGTGAAATGCACTTCAAGAAATCGTCCTTGTAAAAATCGGTGTCCAGCAATTTGAGGAGGTTGTTGCACATATTCGTTGCATCTAAAGTGGCGTGCGAATGTTAATAAGTTCGTCTAGGAAAAATGTTAATTAAGGTACAAGATCGGGCTCGGCCAGGTAATTCAACCCGTCCCATCGCCGACGACAAATGCGTTCCAGAGTATCGTGCTGTGTGCGACGTTCTACTGTCATAAAAAAACAAATACCTTGACTCAAGATCTCTAATCGGTCTGATAAATCTCGTAAACTGCTTAAATAAATAATCCCTTAAGTATAGAGTACGTTATATTACAGAAGGTGGCAGTGTTCCACCTCCGCTTGCACTTGAGATCAGGTGCTGACCTACATGTCACCTTGATGTGTTTTCTCTCTCCAGGTATCTTCAACTTGAGTAGTCTCTCAAATGTAGTACGTGTGCGTGTTTAAGACGTACAATATGAGGAAGGAATAATGGCGCGCGGTCATTCCTTCGCAGTGGTTCGTTTAAGACACTGTTCTTATTCACTGCCTGAAATTTATATCAGAAACAACGGAAACGTACTGACCAGAGCAGCGGGCTGATAAAGTAAGAGGCTGTATTCGACTCAGCTTTGAAGCTAGTATCGAAAATCCATCGCCGTGGAGTCTCCATCCCGAGAACCCGGTCAGAGATACATTGGCAGCATCTGTTCTCCTCATCCATCTCCTAGTCACTTGTATCGAAAGGCAGAGTTCAGTTTCCGTAGTCCATGGCAATAAGATGGCAAGGTGGCGGTGTCTGAATGGAGAAACACCAAACAAAATGACGTCCTTCGCGTTCCAGACCACTGTTAGCACAACTTTTTCTGCCGAATGCGACACTTTTGATTTTTTTCCTGGCGGATAAGCTGGGATATTCCCATGTCACTGAAGCGGATTTGGTCTCTGATGGGTCACTCACGTGTCATCAGCTGCGATGTTCCTAAACAGTGAGCCAATCCTCTGTCGTTCGTACCGCATCAAATGTTGGAGACTTATTGCCTTCTTGCAGTCTTATGATCAATGGATTGTCTCATCACCCATTCTGGGCAACAGCTTCCGATGTAAATACTCCGACTTATTGTGACACTTCCAAGGTCACGAGCTGGAAAGAGATGGACACATTGTTATTCAATCAGGAGGTACAATACCAAAACTTTAAGTGGTAACGAAGCTTCTTGGATGACAGTTTTCCCCTCTCCGTCCATCTCGTGACGTTGAAGTGCCCATAAGTTTAAATCGGAGTATAGAACGAACACTACTGTGCTCGGACATGTTCGTCTGCTGATGCTCTCTATCCATTGGCAATCTGATCATGCGCTATTGGTCCCTTGCTCGCGCTCCTAGAGTCCACGAAAGATTGAGCTTTGTTACGACACTGTTTCCTCACTTTGTAATAATGCTCCTTGAAAAAAAGATTAAACTTACTTTTGGAACGTCCCACGTATGTAGAGTGATACATGGTGTTTGTGCCACTTTTGAACGAAACCAAAATAGCTTATATCTACTATAAACATTCCCACGTAAGTACATCACGACTTTACAAAACCGTCTGCCGGTAACTTAATTTCCCTATTGTGATGATTGTGCGGTGCACTTTTCATTCCCTTTGAAGTACAGCGCTTTTCCAATTTTCCCCCGCGCCGGCCCCCTATATTTTCCGGGCCTTGTTCCACTTTTAATCACCTCTCGCTTGCGCCCACCTCGCACCACACGCGCCCGCATCACACCGCGATGACCCGCACGCACCGGGCGCCCTGCCGCTGGACGGCGGGCGCCCGCGAACAAATATTTTAATACAGAGAGTATTTTAACGTGTTTTTTGTATGAAGTGAGAGCCGTGAACAAACGTTGCGGCGCAGGTAAAGGCTGGCGGGGTGGTGTGAACGGGGAGAGGGGAGCCGTGGCGGGTGGGGGCCGTCGGGAATGAGGTTGGAGCGAGGGTTGGGAAAGCGGAGCGGAAGGTGTGGAGATGGGACGAAGTGGTAACGGGGGTGACTGAGGGCTGGGTAGGGGGCGGGGCAAAAAGCTGGACAAGTTCTGGGCACGGGGATGGACAAAGGACTGATCAGGAGGATGAGCGAGGGGCTGGGCAGGGGGATGAACAGGGAGCTGGGGAGGGGGCTTGACAGCGGGCTGGGCAGGGGACTGTGCAGGGTACTGAGCATGGGTCTGGGCACGGGGATGGGTCAAGGGCTGAGCACGTGGGACTGTGAGGGGGGGACGGTGAAGGGCGTAGCAGGGCAGAGGTTGGTGGGCCGGGCAGGGAGCGGGACAGGAATCTGGGTGGGGGTGGGACAACGGGATTGGCGCTGGGGAAGTGGGGCTAGAAAAGGGAGCGAGACAGTTGGGAGAATTGAAGGGCGGGTAAGCAGGGGGGCGAGCGGGGTAGGAGCGGGTGGGAGCTGCTGGGTACGGGCGAGTATCGGAGGGTGTGGCTACGGCGCGAGCGGGGGTTGCAGGAGGCGGGTGGGCTGGGCTGCTTTGAGAGGTGACAGCGTCCGGCCGCAGAGTGGGCGCGCTTACACACCGGAGGTCGCTCTGTGTACATGTATGTGCCCGCACGCGACCCTAGTGAAAGTACCAAAGCCGCGTGCGCTGGTAGGGCCCGGGCAGAGGAGGGGAAGTTTGAAAGAGCAGGTGAGAAGGCGGTACAGAATTTCGAGCCATTGTGTGGGACATGTGCACGTGTAGTGTGATGGTGAAAAACTTGAGTGAGGGCTTGACGCGAGTGCCCTTTGGGATGTGTTGAAGAACAACGTGTTTGGTCTGTAAAATTGGGACATTTTGTTGAAAGTGCGAGATTCCCAGAGACAAGTATTTGATGTTAGGGAAATATTGTATAATGTGAGAAAGAATAGTTAGTAAGTTTTTCTTTACGTTTTTGTACGATTAATTTTCCTCTTGAAATATTTATTCAGCTTATGAAAATTTTTGTGCTTACTGCTGAGCTATTTATCTTTTTGGACACCTTAAACATCTCATCTGGAATCTCGTGTTGCGAAATAAACTGCGGTGCACTTCTCATATTGCGTGTTTGTAGGAAAAATTCTCTCGTGATATTTTAACGTTCCTTCCAGAGCGTATCTCATTTAATCAGTGTGCTAATTATTAGTGATCGTGGTTTTCAATGTTTTTCACATTGTAAATGCAAATGGAATGTATAAACCTCCATTACATTTTTTTGATGAGCAATTGCAATTTTCAGTAAAGACATTTTTTTAAATTCATTTCAGAAGTAATGATCTATTTCTACTTTGTCGCTAAGTAATAGAGAGGAAGTTATGTAATGCTACGCGAAAAACGACGAATTTTCGGCAGAAAAACTCTTGTTACAGGGCCATGGTAACGAAAAGTTGATAAATTCAGTTGCTAAATTTAGAAAAAAATCCTCAATTACGAAGTATAGTCAGAATCCATGTTTTGTGGGTCCTTGATACAGAAAAATCGAATGACGGTAAAACATATGCCATCTGTCTAGCTAGTGGCTAAACCGTTCAGCCGTTTTTTTCTCCAAAATTGATATTACTCAATCGATCTTGCTGATGTCGTGGCCTCTTGAATTTTAAACCGTTCTTTTTATTTTGACGGGTACTTTATATGAAGCCCCTGGGACATTTTCAAAATTTTCAGAAAATTGTGCTCCATCGTTTTTGATTAAATTATGTTGATGGATAGTGTGAAAAACTTTTAATAGAATGGTGCACGTCTCATGTTCGTTGACAACCCTGATTTTACAAAAATTGCTAAGTTCCTGGAAGTATAATATGAAACAAAGATATTTTTTCCATTAACGAAGTCTGTTCCTTAAAGATAGATTTTGAAATAATATCATGTACAATTTTGATTTGAGTACTTTTCGTGTAATTTTGCGTGAAAATAGAGACGAGAAAGAACGTGCTGTTTTAGCACCACCATCGATGTACTATGACACAGGAGAAATTAATTCATGCGGGCCAGGAATATTGAATATTTGTTATGGATACCTTTTACGGTAGTATTGTGTAACAATTATGTTATTGACCTAATTTTCTTGAGATAGTTCTCGTGTACAAATAAGCTGGTTCAAAAATAAACCGACCTTTGGTGCACATATTCATTTCCTTTTCTGTTCCTGTGTGGCACATCATAATCTTTCCGTGCTGCATTAAATATTGACGTATTTCAAGAAGTACGAGTCTACAAGTACCGCCACATAAACGCGATATCTTTAAGGAGAAGAGACCATAAAAATATTCTTTCCTCCTCATCTCATTTTCACGTGCAACCGACATCCTCTTTGGGAAACTCACCCTTATATCAAGCACCGCCTTTCTTTTCTTAGTAGGAAACGTCTCCGTTTAAACGACAAAGAAAGTAGTGGTACTAAAACTGCGCATCCTTTTATTTCGTGGGACATCCTTTCTTGTGTAACATTTACGGAATATTATTGCACCTTCTATTGTTATAACACATTAACCATCCCTCGAGAAATGCAAACAATATAACTCAAAATTACGTGGAAACTACTAATCTTTTCAAAAACGTACGTAAAATGATTTAAAGATATAGTTTTGGAAAATAGATTCCATCAAGAAAGAGAAATCTAACGTTAAAAAATTTAAGGGCTAAGGAAAGGTTCGAAAAGAATTGACACCATACAACTTAGAATTACACGAAAATTACAAGTATTTAAAAAAAAAAAAATAATTTAAAGATCGTATATTGAGCAATGTTTGCAACATTATATCCATAACTTTCTATGTACTACGTATACGAGAAAGTAAAAATGAGTAGTGATAAATTAATAATACTATGTACTCAGTATTGCTATAACTTCTGCTTTACGCCACAGTGTTTTCACATTCTCTTCATGTCTCATAGAGATTTTACCGTTTTGGACGATAAATGAATAAAAAAGCCCTTCCGTGCAGGTTATTTAGTTATATTTCGTATATTTGTCGGAAGATAACATGTGCCTTTGTCTAGTGCTAACCTAATTTTATATAAGCTCCTACTGAAGTACGAGCACATCTCCGCTATCTGCGGTGTGCGTGGAGCATGAAAGAAGAACAAGGGGGAGGTTATTAATAACGAGACGCGCTGAAGCGAGAGGTGGGGGAGGAGGTGGGCGTGGCGGAACGGGGCGAGGCGCGTCGGGGCGTGAGCCGACGAAACACCGAGAACCGGCGGAAGGCGGCGAGTCGCGAGCGCGCCCTGGGGGACAAGAACAGCAAGGGCGGCAGGAAATGTTATCGCGCCATCGCGTTGCGCCTGCAAATGTGTGGCGGCTGCGCGGGGGCGGCGAGGGTGGGGGGCGGGGCCGGGGGTGGTGGGAGGCCTAGTCAGGGCGCGCTCGGCGCCGTCGCCGGCGTCCGGCCGAGTAAACGGACGGAGCCTATCGGCCACCGTGCGTCATGTGTCCGTGTGCTCATGCATATGCATGGCAGTAGGGAGGTGGGCGGGGCGCAATGGGAAGTGCGGGGCGCCGGCGGTGGTGGGGACGGAGATGGCGGCAGGGACGGGGGCGTGGCGGGGGAGGGAGCATGGTGGGGGCGGGACGGAGACGCGGGCGGTCCGGCGCGAGCGTGCTGTGCTAGCGTGATAGCACGCTCTCCGTCGTCACTACCACCACTAACTCACCCCTCTCGCTCCAGCAGTCCCCTTTCAATCCGTTGAGGTGGGACGGGGCGTGGAGGTTGGCGGGGGTGTGGGTGGTTGCGGTGAGGTGAGTAGAGGGAGATCGCGCTTTGGAGTAAGCTTGGAGTGTGACGTATCTGATGAACAGTAAGCAAATGAATGAAGGCTCGTGTTGAAAAAGCGTACTCGACGCAAATGAAAATCCAAGGCGGTGATTTTGCTCTGCGAGGCCACGTGAAATATTTAGAATTTTACTGCTAAGTGGATTTTTAAATGGCTGGTTTATTTGTTCCATGTTTTCTCTTTCTGTTTGTTACAATAAATAACACTGCGTAAGCTTTGGGCTCATATGTCACATTTCCTCGTTAGTATTTCTTTACAAAAAATGCTACATTAGATTCTTTTATTTTGAGAATAATGTATAATCAGCAGAGCATACCAGAAATCGAGTTCATTTCTGCCAACTCCAATGTTTATTTATTAAAAATCATATTATTTCGTTGCTAGACACTTCATTCGACGATTTTTTTTATTTTGTCGCTCAAAACTGTGTGGTTGAAACAAATTCGCGTGCACTTTTAATTTCATTTCGCCGTCTCTGCTCTTTGCTGTTTCCAGTATTTAAAGAGTTAGTAAGTATTAAGAGAGTGAATCGTATATCGCCTCTAATGGAAACTCATAGGACTACCCTCCCTCATTTAATTACTGCTAACAAATGATAAAAACGTTCCTCAAACATTATTTCTTCCAATCTGTAGTTATCAACGGTATCCATTATTGTTATTTCATTAGTGGCCTTTGAAGTTATTTCCTTAAAGGGAGCGTTTGTTGGTTCAGCCTATTGTGTCGCTCGTTTTCTAAATGATTTTCCGACTCGAATTGCTAGAAAGTCGCCCCTCAATTTTAATCTTATTGTAATTTTTGACTTCAGAGTTTAAAACTATGAAGAGCTTGTGGATTGAGAGCTATTCCTTGGAGACAAACTTTAAACGGCTCTTTTGTAAACTTGCTTACCAAAACTAGAAAGCTTGAGAATTGTTTGAGGGAGCATTAGGGAGAGTGTCATTGTACGAGACTACTACACAGAATAATATACCACGATACAGTTTAAAGTTATTTATGCATTTATTCGTCTTAATAACTTTAAGGATGTGAATTATATGAAGCCATCGGCGAACGTTTTAAGAAAATAAAGCGATAATTGAGAAAAAAGACAAATGTCACAAAATGGTATATATCACGGACTTTCAATCTGAAATGAAAGTGGTGGTGCTACATTAAAAATTACCTTCTAGAACTACTCGTAATGGTTACGTAACATATTACTAACCAAACCCGTACGAAAATTTCGAGCACTGCCTCATTTACTATTTGCCTCATTCACCATTATATCCTCATGTTTGTGTTTTGATTGACAAAAATACACTTTAAATATGCTTTTTGTTGATTATGAAGATGATGAAGTTGGTTTGATGGTTTGCTGATTATGAAGTACCTTGTGAGCTATTTCCTAATATGACTGTAGTTTTTTGTCTACACGTACAGAATTCTTATTTTATTATTCGGTACAAACATACCTGATTTTTTTATTCACACAATACCCGTACAAGTTATTTCAATTTTCCACGCAATTTAGCAGTATCATTAATGGGTGCTGCCATCTATCTTTATGGATAAATCTGGTTTTACAAAGCAGTCTTGGCTGCCGTCCGGTGAGTTTTTCCTGTAATTTAATGTAAGAGCGTAATAGAGTAATGCGAAATAGAGATATTATGAAAGAGAGATGGGGAAAGAGAGAGGTGAAAAGGAAGAAAAAAGAGAAAGGAAAAGACGGTAAAGGAGAGAAAAAGGAGGGAAATGTTGGGGGGAATGTAAGGAAAGTGAGGGGAAAAGTGAGAAAAGGAAGTAGAGAGAGAATGAGAGTGAGAGAGAAAGAAAGAGAGGGAAATGGGAGAAAAGGAAGAGAGAGGGGGAAACGGAAAGGAAGTCAGAGTGAAATGAGGGAGAGGGAGAAAAAGGAATTGAAAGAGAGAGAGGAAAGAAGTAGAAGGAGAAAAGAGATGGAAAATATAAGAAGATAGGACAGGCTAAAAGAGAGAAAAAGAGATATGTAAAAGTGAGATAAAAAAGAGGGGAAAGGAGAACGGGAAAAAGAGAAAAGTGTGAAATAAGAGGGAAAGACGTAAAAGAGTAAGAGAGGGGAAAAAGAGAGATGGAAAAAGAGTGGGAAAACGTTAGAGTGAAAAGAGAGGGAGAGAGCAAAAGGAAAGAGGGGAGAGAGAGCAGACAGGTTCTGCTAGTTTGTGATTTTCTGTGAAATATTATTGTGTAATATGCCTGAAAGATATATAAATAACTTCAATGTGTCTTTTTACATTTGTGGGGAATTGACAGTGAAGAGACAAAGTCTCAATATGTCACGCCGTTTATGAAAAGATAGTATCACTTGTACATTGGCTGCAAGATAGAAGACCAAGATAACCCTTTTGCATCTCATATGTATGCTGGCACATGCGCAAGTATTTTACTAAAATGTCGGCAAGGATAACGATTAACGCCATTCATTAATTGTGTGATGGAAATCAAAAGATCACGTCTCTGACTGCTATTTCTCTTTGACTAAAGTGCAAGTTTTTTTCTGCAAAATTGAAGCATGCCATTCAGTACCCAAACCTAGCTTCACCAATTAGATCTGTTCCTTATGATGGCTACTCAATGCCACCAATTGATTGGACCATTGTCTCATCGCGCAGCACGAACTTACTGATTTTCGTTGGAACTTAAATAATTCTCAAAGACAGTCAAGAGTTGTTGACTTTGTGTTTAAAATTTTGAAATATACTTCATAAATGTTTTTATGTCACATCATTTAGGAAGCGGCAGCGTACATTTGAAATTTACCTGTCTGCAGCTGATGACTTTTTCCAGGCCAGACCTTTTCTGCTGCGTAACTGTTTTCATACAATATGAGACTGTACCGATCATCGAGAAGGGAAGTAATATTATTTTATCAATGATATTTAATGTATTAGTTACCATTTGGACTGTATAATTCTAACAGCCTGTACCTTGTCCTTCACCTTCTGGGTCAAAGAACTCTCATCTCGATCTGTTTTTTCGTTCAGATTCACCGGAAATGTGGCTCAGGGCATCAACTGATGTGACAGCACTGCCTCTGACCGGGAGGTCCTAGGTTCAAGACCCGACAGTGGCAGAATGTTCGACACTGACTTATCAGCTAGGTCGAGTTTAGACGCTGTCTGGAGGAGAATTCTAGCGTCCGGCCGCTAGAATTGGTCAGATTGGACGTTTTTCGTTGTTTCTCGGACCAACCCCGGGCGGAAGTCGCCCGGGCGAAAGCCGACGGAGCAGCACCCTAACGAAACGGGCCTAAAAAAGCGAACGCTCCTCGTTGTCCTTTCCTCACCACTTACTTACACATTCACTCACATGTAGTACACTACCAATCGGGAGCTATGTGAGTGGCCTCAGCTGAAAACCTGCAGTCCGGGCAAAATGAGTGCTGCCAATATACCATTAAACCACAAGATGAGTTTCTCCCACCTCTCCACATTAAACTCGGTTTGATGAAGGTATTTGTAAAAGCCCTGGACAAAGAGCGTCTAGCTCTCCATATCTGTGGTCAAAGGACCCAGAATCTGTGAGGGGGAAAAAGTGTTTTTTTTTTATTGGCCCACAGATCAATGAAGTTATGCCATATTTAAATTTTCCAACATAGTTACTGATTATAAACAAATAACTGGAGTGAATTTAAAGACCTGTGTACAAAACTTTCTCGAACTCTATAGGTGAAAACTATAAATATGGAGTGAATAAAATAACACGCTTCCACAAAATGAAACATAACTAATGCATAGTTACGTTAGTATTTTTTCAGTTTATAAAATTATTATTCTCTTTATTCTAAGACGAGAGAGGTGGAAATAAAATAAATTATTTAACACACTTTTATATAACTTTCATTTAATTCGACTCTCTCACACATTATATTAGTATTTATATGTGAACATGTCAAAATGTATTAACTGAACACTTCACTTTCGTTTAGATTTCAGCAAATTTTTAAATTTATTTTAAATTTTCTGAATGTTTTACTGAGTAAAAAATATGTTCACTTAAATTGTGCGGGAAATTGTATTATCATATTAAATATGCTAAATCCTGTAAGATAACCACATGAAAGCCCATTATATTTTCTCTTAATTTGAGATTTTTGATCTGTCGCTCCTCATTTTAAAATATTGAGCATTAAATCGTCTTGATAAAAAATGAAGATTTTTTTCATTATCAAACAAAGTGCTCTAGAGAAAACCAAGAGTAACACGCAGTTCTGCTAAAGCTTATGATGTGAATTAGAAGTTACGTGGCAGAACGCAACAGTGACATGCGACGTAATATTATTAGTTACGCTAAGCTGTGGCTACAGTAACACGTACTTGTTTTGCAAATTGCTTGCTCACGTAACTTGCATGCAATATTATTAATGTAAACATTGTAGCTAATTCACATGAACAAGACAAGTTAATTTCGCATGTTGGTGTCCGTGTTCCACTAGGAAATTCTTTGTTGCTAATTTATTAACGAGTTCATCACACAAACGCATATGCCAATACATTATCAATTAGCATTGTTGGGCTTATTACTTAATATCTAATTGACAAGGAAGTTACATGTTTAAGTATCTTTTACTTATAACTGACACGTTAGAAAATTCCTAATTGAGACTTCCAAATAAGGATAGTATGATAGCATTAACATGTATCGCATATGAAACTGCTGATACGTTTCCTTTTTGGATGATCCCCCTTTAGATTACCGATTATTAAGCTGCCCTTAAATTGTAACGTGATGGTTGAAATATCTTGTAACATGATATTAGTGCATAATTGCAGAGTCAAGGTAACTGAATGTTAATTTTTTAGGAAAATAAAAAAACTTAAATAATTCGTAAAGATAAAAAGGGAATCATCAAAATATTATAAACACACTTTAAATCAATTTTAATAAATTTGTGTTTCTTCAGCATCTTTAGAAAAACCAGCTCACAATTTTGTTTGAAATTTAGGCAACAGCAAACACCTATGTACATATATTGGTGTCTGGATAGAAGAAACTAATTTATGCTTTAATTTTGTGAGGTATGAGCATTAGAATGCATTACGCCCGACAGCAAACTTGTATTATTACTTTTTACTTTCTCGTATACATACGTATATACGGGAGTAATTTCAACGGAAATACACGTTTTGGGCTCCCTTGATATCGAAAAAGTGTTTTTTCTTCTTCAAAACGTCCGTACGTCCGTCCCTCAGCCCGTCCGTCTCTCTGTCTGTCTGTCGTTTGTGAAAAAAACCTAGGGCCTAAGCCACACGTACGACCTTTTCCAAATTGAAGAAACCCCTGTCCTTCTGGATTTAGTAAAAGCTTTGAAATTTTGGAAAATATTCTTTAACACTAGTGCAAATTGATGAAGGCAATTCTTGGCACTTGGTCTGTTGATACAATACCCTTGTACGAATTTTGAAAACACATCCAAACACACTAATAAATATTTATACCCATATTTGGTTTTTGGTAATGGCCCGTACAAATCTAAAGCCATTAACCCATTGCTTTTCGTAGGCAAGATTGCCGTACGCGTGCCAGCAAAGTGACGATTTGAAAATTTAGTGCGTTGACACGTAATACAAGTGGCAATAGAATTCCTGACTTGGTTCTTGCGTCCTCGCCAATGCGCGATTTCAGAAATTGCTCTGTCGATTTTATCGGCTCCAAAATGGCCCAGTTTAGTATGCAACAACCAAATTATGCCATGAGTTAGCACTTGAGGCATCCAAATTCTGAATATGTCAGGATTCGTCCTCGTTCTGACTAATAATACATTATCAATGAGTCTCCATCGATCATTTTCTAATCGTAAACGAACAGTAACTGGTTCACCTGGGTCAAGTTCATTACGTAGGAACATTTTAATTTTCCTCGTAAATTCCTCGTCCTCTTGACATTGTGCTACAATATGCCAGTTAAGGTAAGGCATCTCCATCACATTCAATTGTATGGGTGAAACATGGAATATATTTTTCTCTTCAATAACCTCTTTTGGCGTCATGATGTTCCTACTCAGGATGTCGGGCAGATGATTGAACTCTCTCGGACAATGTTCGATTGTAAACGAATATTGTTGCAGGTAAAGAATCCATCTCAAGAGCCTATCGTTGTTAGTATGGCATCTGTTTAGAAAAATTAGCGCCTTATGGTCAGTTCTGATAATGAAATGTCGACCATTTAAGTATTCCCTTAACTTAGGGACTGACCACACAATAGCGTTAGCCTCTTTTCCCGTAACTGAGAAATGCTGTTCCGGCCGTCTGAGAACTCTGCTGATTAATGATACAATTTTTTCTTGACCATTATTCTGCTGGTATAGAACTGCACCGATTCCGTATTCACTACTGTCTGTTTGCAAGATAAAATCCTTATCAAAATGAGGATAAGCGATAATACATGTCTGGTGAAAAGCAGCTTTTAAATCTTCAAATTTATTTTGATGTTTGTCCGTCCATTTCCAGGGCTGGTTTTTTCGCAATAGTGGGAGAAACTGTTATTGCCATGGAATAGTTGGGCACGAATCTACTATAATAATTTACACAGCCTAAGAAACTTTTGAGCTGTTTGCGATTTCTAGGAGGATGTATTGAATCAATTTCTTGTATTTTCTGCGGATTCATTTGAAGGCATTTGGTCGTCAAAACATCCTAAGAAATTTACTTCTTTCTTGCAAAAACTTGATTTCTCCAAATTAAGTTGCAAGTGATGGTCAATCAATAGTTTAAAGAGACTTCTTAAATCATCTATATGTTCTTTGAATGACTTAGCAAATAGAACAATATCGTCTACATACACTAAGGAAGACCTATATAATTGTTTATTCACCACGTCATCAAGATATCGGATTAGAGCTGCTGCTGCAATTTTTAAGCCAAACGGTACTCTTTGGTATACGTAACTTATTCCTCTGTACATGAACCCTGTGTATTTTTGAGAGTTCTTTGCAATAGTAATTTTCCAATAAGATGCCGTGAAGTCAGTGCTAGTCATCCACTTAATATCATTTACCTTGGCCAACATCTCTTCCAACTTTGGAGGCCGGTCTCGATACGGGATTGTTTTAGCGTTGAGCTTTCTGGCATCCAAACAAAGGCGTAGATCCCCAGATTTTTTCTTAACGATCACTATCGGGTTTAGGTAAGGCGTCCTTTCCTTCCTTATGATGTGGTCGTCTAACATAGTCTGAATTAAATGGTCCACTTCTTCTCTGTAAGCGACTGGAATAGGATAATTATTCGACACAAAAGGTTGCTCATCTGTTAATTCGATGTTGAATTCAAAATTTGCTATTGGGTGCGTACATTTTTCAAACACTTGTCTGTAATTTAATAATAATAATAATTTTGTTAACATTTCCTTTTGTTGACCGTTTAAATTTCCGTTACTTTGCACAGTTTGTTTTATTAACACAGGTAGATTACTCGTCTCTACGCAGTGCACATGGTAATCGAGATCTTTATCCTCGTGTATATGACAGTTAATAGGATCATTTAGCGGGAACTGTAGAGTATTTCTTGCGATATCAATAATCACTTCATAATCTTGCAGAACGTCAACTCCTAAGATTAGTGGATACAGCAGTTCCTTTGCTACTATACGCACACAGTCATACACCCGTCGTCCAATTGTCAACTGCAACAGAACTTGGCGGTATATGGGTCGTGACCTTTTCTTATTCGCGCCCACTATGAATGACTTGCGCATAGGGAACTGGGGTATTGCCGCTTTTATCTTTGTGAGTTCTTCTAACAAACCTTCCACGATGATGGAGCAGGTGCATCCCGTGTCGACCAATGCTAGAATTTTCTTCCCTTCACATTGCCCTTAAACTAACGGACATTTGTGCCTTGTGATATTTTTATTCATCAATTAAATTTTCTTTGGGTCCTCGCTGTCGTGTGGAAATACCATGGACTGAATAGCCACCTCATCAACATGGTTAACAAGTTGGTTTGTACCGGGGCGACCGTTCGGAACAAACCTTGTTAGTTTAATTCCACTATTAAAGGTCTGGAATCATGTGACGTTGACGGTCGTTGATCAATCTTGTCATTTCTTGTTGAATTTGTAGATGAATGATACGTTTTCGATGCGACCATTGTTGATTCATTCGACGACTTACATTGTTTAGGTGCCGACGAACAATTATTTTCATCTCTTCCATAATCTGTTCTTTTACCCTTCTGCTTGTTACTGTTGGTTTCATTGTATCCTTCCATTGCTGTTACTACCATGGCGGATGAAGTTGGTGTTATCTTAGGCTTGAATTTTTCGGTCATTTCAAACGCGGCATCGTACAATCCTAGTTGACACACCAGTTTTTCTGCTGACATGGGCAACTGACTTTTTAGGAGGTTTTGTATGCCCGTTGGAAAATATCGAATAAGCAAGCATACCGTTTCATGTTCTGGAATTGGTGGTGAGCATAATTTCAGACCAGCTAATTTTTCTGTCGCGTAGTCCTGCATTGAAATAGTGCCCTTCTTCCAGGTACTGTACATCAGACTAAGCCTAAAATTAATCTGCGTTTCATGGTTCCAGTAACGATTGAAAATTTTTTCTTTGAATTCATTCATAGTAGCAGGAAAAGGATCCAGTGTGTCTGCCCACACTTTTGCGCTTGATAAGAGCATCTGATAAACAATTCTCACCTTTTTATTGGCCACCCATAAGCAGTGGTTTTTATTACTCGGAATAACGTAAACATTGGCCTAAAGTAAATGAAGCGAGGTTGAAGACTGTTTCAGTTTGACCTATTGACAGTTATGGGGGATTACGGTGGTTTGAATCGGTCTTTGGGATATCTGAATTTAATGCGTGAGTATGCAGCATTGCGACCTAGGCTGAAGATTAAGGAACATGGGGAATTGTGATGGTTTTGGTAAGACTTTTGGGCTATTTGTGTTATGTGATCCCTTAATGAAGGCACTTTCAATTCACTGCGAATCTGGGTGTTCGGAATGAACCAAGGGGCTTTTAAAGTTCTTCTTAAAAATACATTTCGAATGGCTGTTAATTTTTGGAGATTGCTAGTCGCTGCACAACCCCAAACTGGACATGCATAAGACATGGTTGGTAGAATTAAGGACTTAAATAGCAATCAGCATTCGCATTTCAATGAAGAATATGCATTGATTAGAGGGAAGAGTTTTGATATTAACCTATGGGCTCTGAGTTGAATTATTTGTGAAGTGTATGGCTGGATCCCTATCGCTTGTTGGTGGACTGGCCGTGACCTCGAGACAAGGCTGCCCCACTTCCTCGCGAGGGGGAGCTAACTGGCCTCGCCATTCACAATTGCCTCATTCAAGGTCGACAGTGCGTCTACCCAAGTTGAGCCCGGCTCATCTCGTCTGCCATAGACGCAATCTTCTTTATCTAACTGTGATGGGTTATCTTACACTATGGGTTTTATACTGACATGAAGATATTCGCAATACTGCCGGTCTGTTCTAGATTATGAAGATGTGGAGCCGATCCATCTCGCATGACGCTCAGAATAATTGATATGTAAACAGAATACGGAAAGTGGCAACGAGCCCGGACTTCGGCTCGTTAATTAAGGCATCTGGGATTGATTGAAAGTAACAGGAGAAATGAATAAAATATTATTCAACTTCTATAATAGGACGGTTTTATGCATCAATTGACCAAACGCCATTTTGTGATTTTTTAGATTTTTGCACCAGGTTTTGCATGAAGGTGTAAACTATCGATTAAAAAATTGATGGCTTTGAATTTTGTTTTTTGTCGACGGGATGCTAATTTGGACCAAGCGCCAAACACTCCACCATAAAAAATATATTTTACATCAGTTGACTAGCCGTCCAATCTTACGGTTATTTTCACAGCAGTTGACTTTGCAACAAATGACCGTCGTTTAGTCACGTGATGCATTGCATTGTTTCCCGCCCGTGGTTTGCGTTGTGTGTACGTGATTGCGAGTTAATCCTCCAATTGTATATAAAGTTTGTTATATATTTTAGTATGGTTTTAATGCTAAAGGAAGATTTAGATCGGCATCCTGCACTGAAGAGAATAGGGCAAAGGTTTCTTATACCTGGGCACAGCTTCCTTCCGAATGACCGATTTCGGAGATGTAGAATGCGCTCCCAATCTGCAATAGAAACTTTATACACCACAAGATTACATGAAATATGAAAATAAGTCGAAAAAGAAATCATCGTACAGTTCATAGAATGAAACCTGAACATTTCAAGAGTATTGACCATATTAAAAGAAAATAATCAATGACAAAACCAATTTCCTAAACGATAAAATAAACTGGCTGAAGGCGAGAGCGATAGTACTCTTAAAAGACAACCCATTTACTATAGTGTTCAAAACTGAATGTAATAGTGAACTATTTGATGCTGACATTAAGAAGAAAACATGTCGATCTTCCCAAATGCGAAACATAACTAATTTTAATGACCCCCTGACGCCTCTTTGGTCAGACGCGAAACCTATTCCTAGAGACAAGACTAAACTATATTCGACCTCTAATGAACCTGATAAGAAATGATGCACTAGCTTTTTACCCCAAGTTCTTCAGCCACTCTTTTTTCGAGGATGACCCTGATGACTTCTACAGACCGCGACTTAATTTTGTTGATAGTGAAATGTCAAATTAAGAAATATTAAATAGTTTTCAATTATATTTTACTTTTTCATGTATTCGTATAAGTGTTCAGTTTCAATCCCTAAAAACGGTATAATTATTTTTACGATCTGTAATAGCTTTTATTATAATATTGTCATTTATTATTATTTATTTCCAGAAAAGTGTGTAATATTGCCTTAGAAAGATTTCCTAATTTTTTTAATCATGTAAGGAGAGTTTTTTACAGGTTACATCACAACTTGTTACTTCAATAAACAAAAGTGTAAAAACATTCAATAGAAATGCTGTTTTCTGTATATATCAATTAATTACGATTAAATGTATTAGAATCTTATGGTCATCATCATGATCATGTACAGCATGGATTAGGCCTTTAGGCCTGTTCCGTCTCCAGGAGTTTCATTTGATCATTCCATCGCAGTCGTGGACGTCCTACATTTCTTCTGCTTTGCGGTCTGAATCCAAACCTTTGAAGAGGGATGCGCGAACTATCCATTCTGTGAAGATGGTCGTACCATTGGGATCTATGTGAATCTAATATTTGGCCTACATTGCAAACTTGAAGTTCTGACCTAATGTCTTTATTTTTCTTGTGATCCCTCAAAGAGTATCCAGCTAGTGGTCTCAGCAACCTCATTTTTGCTTCTTCAATCTTTCTTCTCTGTTGAGTTTTTATTGTCCATGCCTCTAAACTATACAAGAGGGCTGGAACCGCAATAGTGCTATAGAATTTAAGAACAATGTCTTTTCTTACTTTCTTTAGCGGATGTTGCTTCATTGTACCAAGTAGCTGCAGGAATTTAGAGAGTTTTTGTTCTAGGTCTTTCGAATGATCATTAGGTACAATAGTACAATAGTATCCCAAATAATTAAAATTTGAGACTTGTTCAATTACGTTATTATTTATATCAATCTTTGCTTGAAGTGGAAAGTCTCTTTGAAATCCCATGACTTTGGTTCTGAATGAGGATAATTTTAAATTAAAATCGTTAGCGATATTAAAGAGACTAAAGAGGGCTCTTTGTAGATTTTCTTCCGAGTCTGCTAGGATAACCTGGTCATCTGCAAATACGAGTAGTAATGTATTCAAGACAATTTTTCCGATAAAATTTGTTTTCAATTGGCTTTTCCATCGCCTAATCACGTCATCAAAATATAAATTAAAAAGAATGGGTGACATGGGAAACCCCTGTCTTAAGCCTTGATTTATTATTATGTATTCATTACTGGGTCCATCTCCTGTATTTACTCTTATAGTAGTACTCACATACATACTACGAATGGCTTTTACTAGATGTTGTGGAACTCCTCCTCTTAGCAACATCTCCCATAATTTGGTTCGATTAACAGTGTCGAATGCCTTTTCTAAATCTACAAATGCTAAGAACGTGGGAACATCATACTATGCTTTTCTATTATCTGTGAGACTGTAAATATGCAGTCAATACAAGACCTGCCTTTCTTAAACCCTCTAATAAGAGCACCTCTGAAATAGGCGCTAGCCTTTGATTTATAATTTTGGCGTATATTTTGTATCCAGAATTCAAAAGGCTTATCTCTCTGAAATTAGAGCAGTTCTTCCTATCACCTTTTTATATAAGGGGACGACCACAGCAGTTCTCCATTCTTCTGGGATGTGACCATATACCCAGCAAGTATTAAGAAAATCCAACACCTCTAGGGAAAATCTTTCAGATGCATATTTGAGGAGTTTCATCGTTGATGTTGTCTGACCCAGGTGCTTTTCTATTTTTAATATGTTTAAGAACCCACTTCAACTCTTCTATTGTTGTCGGGTCAACTATTTCTTCCTTGAAAGCTATTTCTCCTTCTTGCTGGTCCTCACTTGTCCATAAATTTGGAAAATAATGAAGCCACTTGTCATCTAGAATCAAATTAAGTTTTATTTCTCATTCTTATTAAGTTGTTTTAATATTTTGTAGGCTTTGGAATCAGATTATGTTCCATTTCACCAAGGAAGGTTTCCCAGCTCTGGCGATTCATACGCCGCACTTCTTTCTTAACAATTGCGGATGACCTTTTATATTCTCGTTTATCGTGAAGAGATCGAGAGGAAAGATATTGTAGATAGGCATTCTTCTTTTTCCTTATGAGATCTGCCAAGTCTTCATTCCATATTCTTAGACCACGGTTATTTCTTCTCTTCTTCCTTTTCCCAAAGCTTCTTCTGCTGCTGGCAAAATGACGCGTTTCAGATTATTCCACCTCACATTGATGTTTTGACTTTCAGGCATTTCACGTAAGTGTTGATCCATTGTTTGTTGGTAAAGATAACTTATACTATCTTCCTGCAGCAAATGCTCTCTAAATACTTCTTCTTTTTGTTTTGTTTACAGGAGAGTAACGATATTTGTAGGGTAAAAGTATTTCGGTTATCAATAAGAAATAATCAGTATCAACATCGTAGCCTCTGTAAACCCTCACATCTTGTACTAAAGATACCATTTTCTTATTAACTAGCCCGTAATCAATAATTGATCGTCTTCCCCGTGCACTCCAAGTTGTTTTGTGGATTTCTTTATGGCGAAAGAATGTGTTAGTGATCTTCAATGAATTTAATGATCAAATTCTCTGTTTGCCCGTTTCTATTAGAGGTTTCTTCCCCACTTGTACCCACTATTCCGCTGATTGAGGCATTTGCAACTCTTGCATTCAAATCCCCGGCAACAATCAGGTAATCATTTCTTGGGACTTTGTCAATAGCATCTTGAAGTTCTTCATAAAACTTCTCAACAACTTCTTTTCTTCCTTCTTCAGGTGAATAGTAACCAATAACAGATAGGTGACCTCTTTTCATTTTGCATCTCAATTTTATCATTCTTTCATTTATGAATGTATATCCATCTATTTTATTTTTGAGTTTCTTTTTAATCATTATTCCTATACCAGCATGCTCTCTTCTCACGCCCTACACCACAGTAAATTAAAATATATTCTTTAAATTCTGTTGAACCTTGTAACTTCTTCTTCGTTTCAGGTATGATTGCAATGTCTACTTGAGCGCGCTGTAATTCCATTTCTAACAAGGTTTTTTTTCACGTTACCCTCTTACATTCCATACAGCTACCTTCATTAATCCCAAACTCTTGTCCTTTTTCATAGCTTTGGTTGTCTTAATCATAGTAGTCCGGTATTTTCCCTGGAGAGATTCAGTAATTTAGTATACTATCCCCTGGCCACGTTACGAGCGCAGCGCAGGTTAAGCTCGATGGTGGGGCTGCAACCTCACAGTCTTCGGGCGTACCGGGCAATATTTCGGGTTGACCTCCCCTAGGCAGACCGCCTTCACGGGGCTAAGAGCTCTGCCCACCCTATGAAGGAACAAAGGACGGAATGACTTAGGATCCACCCGTTGGCTCTTGAGGGAAGGGAAGGGTTGTATGACACGAAAGGAATAGTTCGGGTAAGGAGTTAGTCGCCTCTTACGACAGGGGGATTACCCGTAGTGCTATTCTACTAAAACCCCCAGACACCACACGGGGGATCTTATGGTATCTTGTAAAATATTACAACAAGAAATGACACAACATACTTCTCTATTTTGTATCACTTGACTGAGAGACATGTTTTGGCTTGGAATCAGATAATGCAAAACACGGAGATGAAAATTATTTATTAAAGCATCAAATGATCAAGCATTTCTACGCAAATGCAGAGTTTCGCCACATTTTCATGTTTTTAATATATGAGCATGTAAATTCAATTCATTTTGATTATTTTGCCGTTTACAAAACAAATTGGAACATGTTGAGTTTATATTAATACTTTTGCGTTTGTGTCAATTTCTCGAAATCAGGTTTTGGCGATTGGTCAATTGATATATAACACCGTCCAATTCCCGTCTTGGCAGTGTCAGGTATTCACTAAACTACTGAACAGAACTATGAACTAAACTAAGAATTTAAAACAAGTTTAATTTCAAGTTGCAAAGTTATAAATGATGTCCACTATCAAATGTTACTTGCTGGCTCGTCATCTCTAGGTTATTGCTTTCAAATGTAAATTTGTTTGGAGAGTTATTTTCTGAAGGATAGAACTTAGACGTAAATTGCTATGTTGCAAACAATGCTTCAATGCAAGTAGTCTGAACCCAAAACATAATTTTATACAGAATATACCATAAGAGAGTGTTCACGTCCAGGTACGTACGTAGGTACAAGGTATACAGAGGAGGTCAAAAAATGAGGTTTTATTAACGTACCTTGTATTAAGTAGACCAGGTTTGTTGCTAGCCTGTGTCAAAACATGCGTCTGTCCCCCTAAGAGATAGGCATACTAACACACTCTGAAGTCATACTGGTAGCTACTATTCCAGGCGGAGAGGGTTAAAGCTGGCCTAAAGACCATAATTATTGCAATATGGCTCGCCAATGAGCGATACATTTGTATTAAAAGAGAAAAAAGGAACTTGAAAATGATTTATGATAGTTTTCTACCAGTTCGACTCTAGTTTGGGTTGATATTCCGCGCCTACAAAGAGAGAGTCGCTTTTTTAACACGGCCTAGCATCAAGCCCTAACCCCCAGGTTTGCCAACACCCAGGGTTCATTGGAAAAAACTCTTTCTCGTGTCTCTTCTCTTCCTTCTTTACGACTTTCGCTTGTCTCTGAAATACCTTTACGTAATCTCAAATAGATTTACTCACCCTTGCACAAGTTTTCAACGTTTGCCAAAAAACACTTATTTGTAAGCAGAGAGGCATATTATGAAATGACATAATATTAAAATAATATTGTTGTAAACACTGCTTACCCATGGTTTATAAAACGGAAGTTCATAATTTTAGTTGTTTACTTAATAAATATTAAGTATGGAAAACTGAATAAGTGAACTCATATTCTAATAATTGATTCATCCAACATTTTGTAAAAATTGAATTGACTTGTTTCTTTTCGGTTTTGTGAGACAATATGCACAACAATGGACCATTTTCGTCCTTGCATACCTGTGATGAAGCTATTTGACACGAATCCCCACGATCACTGGCAACCAACGCAGCGAACCAGGAATTTGCTCGACGGAAATGGAAACTAATGGCAGCTCGACTTCACCGTCACTTTATTCTGACTGCGAGATATATAGCAGCTATAAATACCTCACTTATACAAATTGGAAGTGTAATGAATCGTTATTGTGAATTGCCCTTGCAACTGCTGGTGATGAATCGTACTTTTTGGCACTTTAGACATTTTCCGTGGAGTGAAAGTAATTAAGTCTCGAGGGAGAATTACTTTTCTGTTGTTTAAAATCCCTTCAGCTAAGTAAACGCCCATTTAATGAATATGTATTTCCATGAAATATGAATATTTTGAAATTAATATTTTAGTTTCTTACATTGCAGTGCAAAATAAACAAGTACATCAATGAATAATTATGAATTGCGAGTCAATCAAATTACCAACAAATCATCCAGCTAAATAAATTAATCACACAATTCCTTTGCACACAACACTGTTGCATCTCCAGGATTGTTTGCTTGGAGGTTCTAAGATTCGAGTCTTAATGATGGCGGATTTTCAACACTAGCTACGTAACTCGATCGAATTCAACCACTATCGGATGGAGAAATCTAGCGGCCGGCAACTGTGATCTGTAGTTTTCTGTGGTTTCTCCAATCAATACTAGGCAAATGCCAGAGCAGTACCCTACAAAAGTCTCACGAGTCCCAAACTGTTTTTTTCCTCAAGAATGCCCCTTCTCTCCCGTTTTATACACACACTTACACATAGATGCACTGCGTTATCACTAGAGAGCGGATTTTACCCTTTTTGCTTTTTTTATTATTGTGCTCAGAATAATAGGCTGTCCATATATTACTTCATTTCATTGGCAGTGCATTCACCTAATGAACTTTTATGGTGCCTATTTTTTACTATTTTGAAATTGAGTGCCTATTGTGGGATAAGTGCCTATTTTGCCTCATTTTCGCTTTTCGAAAACATGTTTTCCATTTGCATGTATGGTTTCGCCAACCGTAACTTTAAACTCGCTCGCGTAACTTTATTCGATGCTTCATCATACATGTTGAAGGCAGGAGAAATTCTCCAAGTCTTTTACCCCATAAGGAGAGTGTGACATGTTTGGCCCACGCTGTTCATCGCGTGACAGAGAATGTTCGAGTACATTTTCCTGCAGTCAATTCTGTGATATCTGCAGTTAAGGAAGTGTTTCTCAAGGCACCATCTAGAATTTCTGTTTTCAAAAAGGCTCTTCCAAGCAATCCACTGCTACCTCAACCAATTCTGACACGCAGGAGTATGTGGTTTTGAGTTACATTGTATTACGTTGAGTATGCCACTAATATAAAGGAGGTTTTATTTTCTTTTGACGATCAAGGTGTCGCTATATCTGAAGCAAAAAAGTCCTTAGTATTTCTAAATCTTGCAGAAAATCTGGCTCTTATCGCCACTAATTTCAGTAAATTGCCTGATATTTTAACAAAGCTGGAAGAGAGAAGTATACCTCTTGTGGATGCAGTAACTACAATTCAAAATCTTCAGACTGATTTTAACCAACTCCCAGGCGATATCGGTAAAGAAGTAACGACAAAATTTGAAAACATACTGCAACTTAATCCGGGTAGGGTCACGTCGGGAAAAATTAAGTTCTATATTGAAGGCAAAAGTGAGATATCTAATTTTGTACTCATGGAACTTTCTTCTATGAAGTATGCACCTGTGTGTTCACGTGATGTTGAAAGGTCGTTTTCAAGATTCAAAAATGTTTTGAGTGACAGGAGATCACAGTTTCCTTCAGCACTTCTTGTACACTATTTGGTAATACGCTGCCATATCAGTATGTGATACTTTTCAATGCGTTTCTTTGGCACTTTCGTCTCGGCTTTAGCAGATACATATTTTCCGTACTATTAAAATAACTTTGCCTGAACAAGTTGTAATATACGTGAGATTTACATGAACAGTTAATTATTTACGGTAATTGATGTGTATATCTCATTTGGTTCCATCCCTTTGTAATAATTCATTACCGTAATAAAAAGTAAAATTAGCAAAAAAAATCAACAGTGATTAGTTTTTACTTATAAATAAGTGCTTTTTCTGAGTGTAAATGCGTATTTACGTGCCTATTTTTAAGAATTTTTAGCGCCTTTTTGCCTGCCTATTTTCCATTTTATAGTGCCTATCTGTTCGCTCTCTAGTTATCACACATGTCGGAAGATTAGAGCTTGTCCGCGTTGGGGTGATGCTCGAGAGGGGAAGATACCTAGAGGAGAAAACCCCCCGCAAGCTGTCTTGTAGGTTGGCTCCGGATCTCACCATCTAGTGGAGGGGAACATGCCACCTTCCGGAAAATAGCTTGTACTGCATGTGTGGGACTAATGACGTAAGTAGATGACGCTCACTGAATCAAAAATTAATTGTCCGCCCAATTTTATGAAATAACCCCGGCGGAACTATGAATGTACAGATGACTTGGGGGCGTCGAAATTCACTAATACCTCAATTTCATCATAAATGTGGCATAGCATGTAATTGTCTCAAGATCTTTAATTCAATCATGCTGAGGAGAAAGGGAGCAAATATTTTCTTGCCACTTTTCAGGAGGGAGGAAACATTAAATATTACGAACACATGTTATATTATCCTGTCCAATTTTTCTGTGTCGGTTCACTATATGTAGCCTAAACACTATTATGACGTAATTACTTTCTTCGCAGTACAATTTGCCTCGCATTGAAAAGAACTTTCCAAAATAAGAAAAAATTCATTTTTGACTTGTTCCCTTTCTCCTCGCGCTGATTCAATTGTAGCCGTTTAGTAAGGAACTACTCTTTCAGGGTTAGATTTCTTTGCTATTCTGCGAAGACGATGGAATATTTTGTTTACGCATCTTTCACAGAACTATGTAAGTTTGCATAGTATCTCATGTTTATTGATCAACTAATACCTAATCTACACTGTTATTTAAGCACCTGGGGGAATCTCCATTTCGTCTAAATTGACTTGACAAAAAAATGTGTATTTTTAAAATTAATTTTATAATATCTTTCAAAAGAATAGGAAACAGTATGAAGTTACACTTAGGTAAAATACAATTAGAGAATTGTTTTATAAATAACAATGTTTGATATTACAAAGTGAATTGTTAGACATCAAGTCAACTGCAACTAATACAATGCAAAATAATAGTGAATAAATTATTGTATCTCACGAATCACAATTATCAGTCCCCCAAAGGCATGTAGCATTTATTTTAACCACCAATTATCTAAAAAAATAAATTGATGAAAATTTGCTACATAGATATTATACAGCACAAATCTGAAAAGTACGTTTTTAATGTTGTGAAAATTAAATATGACACAAAAACAGTTTCAAAAATGATAAGGTGTAATACGTATTGTGCCTCATCAAATATAATGAGTGTTTTAAAATTACTAATATGCAAGTCTTCGTCTACACAGCAGTAAATTTAGAAATAGACTTCAGAAATAGGGTAACAGAAGTAAAATATGCCTTAAAAATACGATGTATAAAGCAAAGAAATGTTCTTTCTCAATCGTACGGGAATAGATTGACAAAAATCATCTGCAATAGCAATTGAAGCACTTCATTTAATATTACAGTTATATTTGTAACTAAGCTAAATTCCATTTAGAGATTTGTGCCTACTATTTATATTGGTACCTTTATTACTTCTTATTAGTGTTACTTTGATTTCCACCAATTATTATTGCTCTTATTATTAGTGATAATGTTATTTATAAACATTTTGTGAAGTGTTCTTCTATTCATCGGTTCTGAAACAGTACCTGGAAGTGATAACATTAACTTAAATTAATTTATTTTTGTTTTTCAAGTCATGTGAACTGATGTGGAATGATAGTTTACACGAAATATGTCAAAAATTAGCAACAAAAAAAAAGTAAATAAAAGTGATCCTTGTGAACTAAAATTATTTTTTTATAAATTGGAATTAATTGAATTCATTTTAATTTAATTAGATTTTCCCAGAGCATTATCTCCATTCAAACTTTTCATGGAATCCAATTTATTCTATTTAAATCTCCACGTTAGACGTAGTGACGTTTGGACTGGAATGAAACGAATTGAGTTCCTTCGCGCGTGAACGATTGACCCGGTGTCAGGCTTGACGGGCGATTCGCACTTTGGAACCGCTCGCTCCCAGGCATTCGGGCAGAGACCGGCCCCGGAAGACGAACGTCTACGCATCAGCGATGCCTCCGTCACAACCTTTGTTTGATCGGGGAGTCCGGGTGACGCCGCGTCGAAGGCTGGGGTGCCGACGTTTTTTTTTTTGTTTTTTTTATTTATTTAGTCAAAAACAGTCAAAAACTGTATGTGACGTGTGGGGGAGAAAATCATCTGCGCACGCTTTCTTGAGTTTCAGAATCCCTTCCCAACAATTTAACTATTAATAGTTGAAAGATTAATAATAATAATAATAATAATAATAATAATAATAATAATAATAAATAATAATAATAATAATAATAACAAATTTAAAAAGCGAGAGATTAACATTTCCAAAACTAGATATTTTCGTTGCCAAATTATAGAAACTTATTTTTAACGGTAAAGAAACGAACAGACTTGATTTTTCTGTATTGTTAACAAAATAGAAACTCACCCTAAGCTCTACTACCACTACAAGCAAAGGAAAGTTCAACAAAACGTGCGCATAGTGAAGCTACGTTTACGTCCAGAAGCAAATCAAGGGGCCATTTCAGCATTTGCTCAATGGATCAGGGAAACTGGACAAAAACCTGATCGAGATGGGGGTCATTGACCCGGAAGTACATTATTTGTTACAGGCATATTGAGTCTTTTTTTTTTAAATTATAGCGCGGAATTGGTGGAGGTGGTGCAGTGGAGACGCAGGCCAACAAAGGTTGATATCGTAGGCTTCCGCGGCCATGATCTGGGGTGTCCGGGTGACGCCGCGTCGAAGGCTGGGGTGCGGACGTTTCGACCGACATATCCCGGTCCTCTTCAAGGCTGTACTGCCATTGATTGACTTGGCAAAAAAACAAACAAATTGTGTATTTTTAAAATTAATTTTATAATATCTTTCAAAAACATAGGAAACAGTATGAAGTTACAATTATGTAAAATACAATTAGAGAATTGTTTTATAAATAACAATGTTTGATATTACAAAGTGAATTGTCAGACATCAAGTCAACTGAAACTAATGCAATGCAAAATAAAAGTGAATAAATTATTGTATCTCACGAGTACATATATCATTGGTACACATATCATTGGCAGTACAGCCCTGAAGAGGACCGCGATATGTCGGTCGAAACGTCCGCACCCCAGCCTTCGACGCGGCGTCACCCGGACAGCCCAGATCATGGCCGCGGAAGCCTACGATATCAACCTTTGTTGGCCTGCGTCTCCACTGCACCACCTCCACCAATTCCGCGCTTCTCCAACACAATAACTTTCTTTGCCTTCAAATTCGTTCCCCTCTCTTATTTTGCGTTGGTTCATCAGCCGCTTTAGTGATCTGAGAAGAAAACCGGCGCTGCCAAAGTATTTATCATATTCACTACCAGAAAAAGGAATTAATACTATAAATAACGTAAAATGAAAGTAATTTTATTTGCATTCCTGGCGAACCTAGTATGCCTCTCATCACCCCGGCCCCCTTTATCCCGACTCGCCCAACCCCCTCGCCCGCAAACCCACCCCGCCCCACCCGCAAACCCACTCTGCAATCCCCGCTATTCCGCCTTCTCTGCATCACCGTGAACCGCCCACCCCACCCGAACGCGGTAAATCCGGTCCCATCAAAAACCCTGTTCGCCCACCTGTTCCTCCCGTTCCAATGCGCCACAACCCGCTATGTCTAAAAACGTTTCAGTGACTAAAAAGGATTCAAAATCTTTTTCAGACGATCTTTCAAAAATCCTTTCTTAGTAACTATTTTTTTCCTACAGGTGTTTCAAAAATTGGGGGCATAATTTCAGGTATGTAGTTCCCCGAGCTTCGAGGAATTGGCGATGGTTGACCAGATGCGGACGATTCTTTTTCATAGCCTGAGAAGTGATCGTCTTTCACAACACTTTTATCTCGATACAACTTGTGCCATTTAAACACGATGGAACTCCGCATGGCATCAACCTCGCAAGCTGTCCAAATAATGTTTCACTGGCAGGTTTATCGAGTTTTACGGAAAATGTAATTGCGTTGCACTGTTCATGGAGGAGAAACTTCTGAGATTTCAACTTACATGACATCTGACTCTTAAGCGTTCTTTACGCTCTCCCACAACAAAATTTAATAAGAAAATTGACCCAATTTTTGTCAAAATTTTGAAAATGTCCTAGGGGTTGCATGTAAAGTACCCCCCAAAATTATATATCAGTTTCAAATTCAGGGGGCCGCGACATCAGTAAGATCGATTGGGGAATATCATTTTTGGAGAAAATCGGTTGGACGGTTAGGAACTAGCGTTGACCACAGATGGTCGGACGGATATATATTTTGCTGTCAATCAAGTTTTCGCTATCAAGGATTCTGAATACGTGTTAGAGGAATTCATTTACTATATACAAGGTGAATTTGGCGTCACCGACGCTGTAATCGGTTTTAAAAGTATTTTCATGTGTTGTAAATTTCTTTCACATTTCATTTCTGTCATTAGTTTTATTCAAATATGATCTTCCAGTATGTGGCATTGTACTTACCAATGAATTGTAGAAGTCGTTTAAAAATTCTCAACACCCGAGGGCCATGTATGTAGCTAGAATGTAAAAACACTTTTTCAGTGTCAGGGGACCAGGGACAGATTACCAGTCTGCGGGGCTCAAAGGAGAAAATATTATGGGGCCCCATTGATCAATTTTTTACTCAAATGTATACCCGAAACTCTAATTTTTAATTTAAAATCTATCAAAATAGGATTTTTATAGTTTTGTTTATAAATTTATGACAAATTTCAATATAACTTAACTAAAACATTAATACAATATGTATGCATATCACTTATTAATCAATTCTATCAATCAAAAATATACATTCATTAATGCATTTGGTTTACACGACTATTCGTATTTATAGTAGATATATAAAATATAACTCATTTAAAGCATCTTCATTCTACACTTTTGCAGAGCAAATTCTTTTTATTAAATAATCAAAATTTAAGCGACGCATAACATCAAATTCAATTGATAGTAAAGATAATGAACTTAATCTATCGTGTCGTATTGTCGTCCTAAGATGATGTTTTTTATCCTTTTTAACTGTGAAAAAGATCGCTCTCTAGAACAGTTTGTTATCATCAATGTTAAAAACATTCCAAGGCAGATTTCCAAGTTCGGAAAAACTGTCTGGAGTTTATCATTTATAATGATTTTATAGAACTCAGTATAATTAACATGAATATTTTTATCTTAATTTTCAAAAATATGTAATGATGAAATTGTTTCAATTCTTCGGCAATGTCCAAATCCAGAATCTCATGATACGATGCAAAAATCGTTTCAACGTTAGATGATAACTCATTGTTAGACAAATCCATGTTTAACAAGAAGGAAAATTTGTGTAACAGATTTTTATAAATCTGGCCTCTGCTTTTCATCTGAGCTTGCAGAAAGTCAATAATCACATAAAAAATTGAAACGCGAAATTTGTCTCTTTCACTTCTAACCTGTTTTCTCCGAGTATGTCTAAGAGTAGAGTTTTCTTTATAATCAACATCAGGCAGAACAAATTTCGACGCGTTTTTAAATTTGTAAAAATCTATGCGGAGATCTTGCAAGTAATTTGTCAACAATTCATAGATATCACTGCAATCTTTCAAATTAATTTCTGCACTTTGAAGAGCTTGAGATGCGCGATGGAAATGATGCAAAATATCATTCCACATTGTAAGCATAAAATCGAACTCAAATGTTTGTAGCAATATTTGTTGCCTTTCGCTTAGTATCTCCTTCTTTTATCATTATCGTCGGAGATAAAATCTAACGCGTTAAGAATTTGAGAATATGAATAAAGTATTGTTTCCGTGACAACACCACTCATTCTCATCAACAGTTTCATTCTATTCACGTGAAATCTTCTTGTTTGTACACTTGAATAAATTCCCTTATTCCTAGGCGTTTCCTTTCACACCGCTTCCCGTCGCCCCGCTTCCAGTCGCCCCGCTTCCCGTCGCCCCGCTTCCAGTCGCCCCGCTTCCCGTCGCCCCGCTTCCAGTCGCCCCGCTTCCCGTCGCCCCGCTTCCCGTCGCCCCGCTTCCAGTCGCCCCGCTTCCCGTCGCCCCGCTTCCCGTCGCCCCGCTTCCAGTCGCCCCGCTTCCAGTCGCCCCGTTTCCAGTCGCCCCGTTTCCAGTCGCCCCCCTTCCAGTCGCCCCGCTCCCTGCCTTCCTGCTCCCTGTCGCCAGCTTCTTGTCGCGGGGACACCACGCAGCTCATCACTATCACAATCATCACCAAGTAAATTCTGCCAGCTGCAATAATCTTTCTTTTTCCTTCCCTTCATCTTGACAAAGTGTGCCGAATCCTATCTTCATTTCACAAATATCCGCGAATTTAAGTTTCATCTTTCCTCTCTTTATTTTCCCGGCGGTTAAATGAGCTCTCTGACGACGCCTTTGTCTATAGCCGCTGAAAGCCGCTGCTCTTTTACCATTCCTTTCATCACTTCCTTCTGCCGGAGAAGTGAACAGTCAGACCGTCACTAACACCGCGTCGCGACTGCCGAGAGCTAGAGTTCTTTTGCCATCCCCCCTTCTCCCATCCACTCAATAGGGAAATGGGCGTATTCCCCATACCCATTGTCATCTCATGTATTGGCGCGAATTTTGTTAATAATACATTTATTTTCTTCATTACAACCTCTGTCCCTCGATAAGCACAGAAAAGCAGTCTGTGCCATTGTAAACTCCATTGTCATAACTCCAATGTGTTTGCCATTAGCGCCTCAGACTTCTTGGCCATCTCCATCAATAGCACCATCGTTTTCTGCATCATCGACTTCGGCCCAAATTATTCATGCTTCATCATCACTTTTTCCATCGCCATCGTCTGAGTCATTGCCTTCTTCATCACCAGCGCTATGGTCTTCTCCATCGTCATCACCGTCGTCAACGCTGCTGCATTTGCCATCGCCATCGCCTTCGCCGCCGTTAGCGCCAACGCGCCAGGGCAGGCGTTGCAGCGCAGGGAAAACCGCGTCGCGCCGCGCCGCGCCGCGTCACGCCGGCTGATGGAGATTGACGCGGTCCATTCGCTCGTCCGGTGCGCGGCCCCGTCGATCTAGTCGCGCCTAAGACAATCATCCAATTGCGACCCAATTTGTAAGCAAAGCGCCCCGCCCCCCGCCTGTCCGCAGACGACTCCCCGCTCCACTACGGCGTTTGCCCGCTCCGCCGGGCGGCACAAGTGGCTTTGCATTTCGAATGTTTTTCCTCCACCCACCACCACCAGTGGCCCTGGCGAGGCGGTCATTTATTAACATGAGGGAAACATGCGCCGCTGCTCACTTGGTTTTGCGGCAATACTAAAATAACTAACTTAGGCGGGCAATACTAAAATAACTAACTTACACTGCCGGCGCTTTGGCCGGCAACCTAAGATTCACATACACAGGGAATAGTATTATTTTCTATCTAGTTTCAGTTTTTTTCGAAATCGGAAGACCTCGGACAAATACCCCCCCCCAAAAAAGGAATTAGAAGAGAGGCATGCATTAATGCTATATAAAATTGTATGCACCAAAGCAAAACAGTAAGTGAGAAAATAATTTACTTGCAAGAAACAAGCAAGATGACATATGATATACATGGAAGAACCGTATGGGTGTTTGTTTTGTGACAAAATACCTTTGAGGTTTTGATAATGCAAATTGTTTCTTCAACATATAACCCTATTCAGTTAATCAGTACATAAGATACTCTTATTATTAACACGCTCCATTTGAGACTTGTTAGGTGAGTTTACCACCCGAATGTATCAATCTTCTCCTTCAGCCTTTGTAAAGATTCGTAAGACCAAACGAATGCTGAAAAATCTCAGGCATCGAAATATTACCATTATATAGGAAAAAAGAAATAATCTTCCGCGATAAAATCAACATTCTTTCTACCCACAATATTTCATTGTGGAAGATTATTTCTATTTACCACACCACAAGGATGTCCACAAGATTTCTACGGTAACCATCGACTTTATATTGCAAGTGTTAAACGAAATTTTCTGAAATACGTAAGGCGAATTACTCATTACTCATTATTACGGGACATGTGAGAATTGCTCGATTAAAAAATCGCATATAGTTTCTTACCAAGAAGAAGAAAAACGAATGCAAAGAAGACGAAAAACGAATGATAAGACGAGGAGGGAGAGGAGGAGGAAGAGGAGAAGGGGAAGGCAGAGAACGAGGCGAAGAAGGCGGAGGTGACGAAGGAGGAGGAGGAGGGGACGGAAGAGGTGGAGACTGAGAAAGAGAAGATTGAGGATCAGGATAAGACGGAGGAGGGGATGGAGGTGAAGATGTAGGAGCCGAAGGAAGTGGCAAGGGAAGAGGAGGAGGAGGTGAAGGAGGGGGAAGGGAAGGAGAAGGAGGGGGTCGATCAAGGAAGAGGCGAAGAACGAGGCAAAGAAGGTGGAGTTGACGAAGGAGGAGGAGGGGACGGAAGAGGTGGAGACTGAGAAAGAGAAGATTGAGGATCAGGATAAGACGGAGGAGGAGATGGAGGTGAAGGTGTAGGAGGCGAAGGAAGTGGCAAAGGAAGAGGAGGAGGAGGTGAAGGAGGGGGAAGGGAAGGAGAAGGAGGGGGTGGATCAAGGAAGAGGCGAAAGATAAGAAAACTAGAAACGAAGGGGGATGAGGATGCCAAGAAAAGTGAGCGCCCTCCCCGCCGAGGCGTCGCCGCGCCACGCCCCCGCGCGGGCGCCTGAGTTAGCCGCCTTCCGCTAAGCGAGGCGCCGCCCGGGCTCGCGATTGGACCTTGGCGCGCGCCCGCTAACGCCCTGCGCCCGCCCCCAGGCTTATAGCCCCGCGGCGCCGCGCCGCGCGCCAGTGCCCAGCCATGAAGAGCGCGACGGCGGCCGGCGCCGCGACCTGCGGCAGCGTCTGCCCGCTGCTGGCGCCCGCGCGCGGCGCGCACGCCTTCCCCTGCCAGGTACGTCTGCGCCGGCGTATTAGCATTTGAAGAACGCATCGGCTTTGGATAGCTACAGGTGCTGAAACTAGTACGTACTTTCTCGCCCGTATTTTCACGCAAAATTACGCAAAAATACTAAAATTTTCGAAAAATGTATATGACCTTCTTTGAAAATCAATCTTTAAGAAACATATTTCATCAAGAGAAAAAATCTCTATCTTTAATATTTTAGTTGTAGGAAGACTGAAAAAAGAATTGAACATTTGCAATTTCCGAAAAATCAGGGTTTTCAACAAACATGAGACCTGCACCATTCTCTTAAACGTCCTTCACACTAACAACAAAATTTAATGGAGACATTTTTGGAAAATTTTGACAGTGTCCCAGAGGCTTCTGTCATATAGCCCCCAAAATTAAAATACCGGTTTCAAATTCAAGGGACAGCGACGTCAGCCAGATCGATTGGGGAATATCGATTTTGGAGAAAATCGGCTGAACAGTTTAGGCGCTAGCTTTGGACACAGACAGAGAGACGTTTTGCTGTCATTCGATTTTTCGGTACTCACAAAACATGGATTCTGGCTACACCTCGTGTTAAATTATTTTTTTCTAAATTTAGCAACTGGATTTAGGGAATTTTTCGTTACTGTGTTCCTGTAATAAGAGTTTTCTGCCGAAAATTGACCGTTGTTTGCTCAGCATTTCATAACTTTCTCTCTACTCTGTATCAAAAAAGTGAAAAGTGGCCAGAGCGCGGCTCACGACCCACATGCAGCTCTTTGGTTGGCTCTTTCAAATTTAAATACAAATAAATTTTATAAGCTCGAACGAAACACTATTTCATGATTTTAATGCCATTTTTGTCACGAAGATTGAAAGAAACTGTTACATTTCGGAATACTGCATAAATTGTAATGAGAGAAATCAAATACCCAAGAGTCAATTAATGTATTTTTTACAAAAAATTAAATTGTTTGGCTTGCCACAAAGAACAACGAAATACCCTGATAACCTATTTGTAATGAATAAAAGGTTCTTTACTCACTTCTTGCTCGTGATCACACGTGCTTGTCTCCGCATGGCACGCTCTAATTATTTGACTGTGCGACTTTCCCACCCGGATTCTGAACGAACCGTACCGACCTGGACCAAACCAAGTACCAAGAAAAAGTGAGCGTCTAGTGGTACATTCTGCCATCTGCCCATTTGCAGCCCACAGCTCCCTCTTCGGAAACTCATACGTCAGCTCCTATTATTGCCTTCTGGTTTGTTATTTCCTATGAGCTAAAATTTATATCTGAAATCTTATTTTTTTGTTCATTTAAGTTTCGCGAGTGTTTTGGAGTGAGGATATTCTTTTTGAAGTTATTCATTAAGTGCCCACTGATGATGTCTGCTGGGTGCGCGCAAGTATTGTTCTGCGATTTAAATCGCCACGCGCACCGCAATGAATGGAGTTTATTCTAAAAGAACCCAAGGCTATTTGAACTCAATAGTATGATCGTTTGGTCGTTTAAATTTTGCTATTATTTATGAACAATGATACCTGGATTGATTTATAGCAACGACTGCTCTTGATAGTATTGCATTTTCAACAGGTTCGTTCGCATTCGTTCAAACGTCAACATTGTATTTAGATATATAGATTTATTATTAATTCTTCAATTAAGTGTCGTAACTTGGTGGCAGAATATTTTTGATATACGAGTACATTTAATTAAATTTAATTTGATACATCAAATTCATACATTTAATTTGAAATACATTTAATGGTATCAAACGTCTTTTTGTGGATTTAAATCTTATAGTAGTACTGTCAATAAATCTTGTGAGTTGGATATTCTGTATTCGCAGTGCCATCGTGGAGTCAGTTGACAGTTATCAGGATACTCCTTACAGTTTTGGGAATTCGAAGTAACTCAAGAGATAGGAGAAAGAATAGTTAAAAATGTCCTTTCCCATCCCGTTTAAAAACGTGATTTTTAATATTTTGCTTTGTAAATAGGAAAATGTCATCAAAAAATTAAAACAAGAAAATATATAAATAATAGAAATTGCATCATTATTTTAATAATGACATAATAATTTTAGTTGCATTTCTATAAGGTGTTTAACAGTTGTTTATAGAAAACGAAAGTCCAATACTCGTAACATGATCACTTCACATTCACATCCATAGCACGTCATACGCAGTTTTTAACTATTTTTTTTGACGTAAAATAAATAAATAAATAAATAAATAAATAAATAAATAAATAAATAAATAAATAAATAAATAAACATTTGAAACATTGCACCCTATTTAATTCTGGATTCAAATAATCCCTTCATCCTATGTGTATGTATCAATTTAGACATTCTTATTAATTATAAGATTTGTCTTGTGTGTCACATAATATTACCAACATTTCTCAATTAATGGGATTTTTAACTTCTCTTCTTCTTCATCCACGTCATTGACTCGCTAGTCGACGTTTGGTTTCCTCTTCCTGGTACTCTTCAGAGTAAGAAAGCTCTGAGAAACAATGTGGCGATGACTCGAGAACTTCTTGTAAACGCGAGTGTTTTCTGGTAAAGAGCTAAAGAATATAATGAAAAACATTGACGACCAAATGTGGGTTAACGGTACCAGGTATTATAAACGACTGTGTATAAATGCCAGTGATTCAAAAAAGAAATATGTGCTGACGTAAGATTTTGTTTGTTTGTAGATTGTTCTGTTGTTGTTGTTGTGCTTTTTCTTCAATAATAAGCATTCCCTTTCCGTATTCAATCCGTTGCACAGGCTGCAGAGCTACCATGTTAATAAACAAGATCATCATCGTACGCTCGCAGTAGCTTTCCGTTATGACGAGCAAAGAAATCCCATTAGATTTCGGAAACTTTGAGAAGATTCGCGTACGTGTTATTTACGATAATGTGCAGGAAACCTACTGCTTTGCACAGCCTCAAGGTGGTTAAATACCACCAGTGGAGTCTGAAGGACGGAACCTTGTGTCTTCTGATTTGCTAAATTAATTATGGATGTTTAGTTGTTTGGCAAAAAATTCTCGCCTTGCAGACAGACAAAATAATCATTATGACTGTACGATTACGGAACCATTCGTACCTTTTATCTCCGAAACCATTTGTGTGTCTTAATGAGATAGTATGCGTAACACACTCATTTACCCTTAGCCGTATAAATTCAATTTTTGATAACTCTACGGATTAATTATGGGTCATATAATGAAATAGTTTACCTTATTGAACCACGAACATTGTATTATTTTTCGCCTTGATCTATTTGCTCTTCTCCTAAAAACGTAAGCAAGGAAATGGATAATCTTCCAAAGTAGACAAACTACGTTGGCGTACTTGTCGCAAGTGTTTTATTCAGCGTTTGATTCCTTGCTGTCGTAAGGCATTTGGAGCACCTTCAAAGTAACGATAAGTGCGGGTTCGAAATCAGATCACCATAGTAGTCGTTATTTCACCTTGAGCTTTCTTAAAATAAAGTGCTCATCTTCCAAACTGTTTTGCAATGTGTGTGTGACTAAATGTGTTCAACAACGTTACGATAAGAAATTATCGGTAATTGAAACTCATTATCCTTCAAAGAAATTATAAAACATCCAGTTGTCTTAGATATTATAATAGATATTATTGTCGCTCCACCGTCATAGTTCAAATAAAGTGTTTAGAAGACTTCTCAAAATCAGAACTGAAGACAATCAAAATTTTTGTACTGACTGGTTCTTTCAAATTTTAATGGTTGAGACCAGTAGTTTCAGCTTCAAGAATTTACGTCAAAGATGGTTTACTTGCAATAGGAATGCTTATAGAATTAACACTACTTTCCAGAAATTGTTCCTACGTATCTATTACATGAACGACGTTTTTTATTAATTCAATGTGCTGGTAGAAGATTAAATTTTGATTTTTTCTACTGTTAAGAAAATCATGTCAAGCCATTCAACAGTTTCCTAATAAGGTTTGCCACAGATTTTATTTTAACATAATTTCCAGCAAAAGCTGCATTTATCCATTACATAAAGACATTTTACTCTTTGTAACACACGCATTTCTCAGTCATCGATCTTTCTCCTATTAGTATAACCCTATTAGTATTACATGGTTCCTCCGTTGTTTTTAACACGTAACAATTCATGATTTCAATGAGTAGTTGGTTACTTATTTATTAAATAAAACATAGAATTCCCATGCTTACACTGGTTTCCCAGAATACCTTCTGTCTCGGTCTTAAGATTAATAACAAACTATTTTGACGATGAACCCAACAGTTAATACAATACCAATGCATGCTATGGCTTTAGCTACACATTCGTTTACATCCGTTGAGAGTTAAAAATTATTGATGATAAATTCATTACACTCTTTAAAGTTGTAGTGGACGCATTCCAACTTCCCCAAGAAAGCGTAATTCGGACAGGAATGAACATATGAACATTTGTCATAGAGGGCCTAATTGACTTGTAAATAAGGACCATAACGCATCCTCACTCCCCACCGTAAGCACTTAGCGCGAAATTACGCCGACGCATTCCTTCAAAAGAGAACACTTTGACAACTGTGTCAACGAACTTTCACGCATTTACTCATGTAACAGCAAAAGCTCCCAAACCTCCGTACAGTACATAGTTATGTTGCGGTAAATTATTGCATTTGATATTCAGAGGTCTGCATAGCAGCCTAAAATAAATACTCTGAAGATAAAATATCTTTAAGTCAATACGTTCATGATGCACCATGAACGGATGCACCCTTCCAAATTGTATCCCCAGAAACAACTTAAGTATGTAACTGTAAAACATTGTAGGAAACGTTTTTATTGATACGATTCTAGATACGACTCACTGTACATTGTATTTTTTGTAGGGACCTCTCTCGATTCTAGATACGACTCACTGTACATTGTATTTTTTGTAGGGACCTCTCACTCCAGCAAAAAATCTGAAGTACTTCAAAATTTAGAAGCTATACTATTGGAGCTGATCTATCTGCCAGGAAGCTGCCCCTACAGGCCCACTGAGTAAGAGTTGGCCCCTCTGAGTAGGTTAGATGTTTGACGTTCCCTTCTCCCTATTACGAATTACGTCTTCTTTTGCGGTGGAATTTGAAATCATCTCGCATATTCATGTTAGTAATCTACAGGTTTATTTTAAGTAATTTCAAAATAGTAAAGCATGATACGTCTTTGCTTTAATACCTGCAAAGACATTGTCTTGCCCGCGTAGTAGTATACTTATTACACGTTTTAACTTCTCTCCAGGTTCTGAGGGAAGTCATTGATTTGATAGTCATACCAATCCCAACCGGCTAAAGTCACCAGTTGCGGCCACCACAGTATTTACACAGTGCTCCCTTTCCACCACCGGAAGAAGAATGATTGACTGCATTTAGTTATGAAATTGCGTAAATATTAAAATAAAATTTAGAAGATTCTAAAATTATGGTAAAGGCATTGTTGTATAAAGTTTCGAACAAAATGATTTTTCATAAAACAATTGTAAAAATGTTATCACAAATTCGGGAAGAAAGTAATTTTAGATACATTGATAAGTAACGACGGAGAACATAAAAACTTCACAAATGGAATTGGGATTATCAAAGAAATTTCGATGATATATTAATAACTCTCAACGAGTGTCGAGGAAGATTTAAGTATTAGCAGAAGTTTTAATTGACTTTTGTATGCACTGAAATGTTTACTTTCTCGCATACTACTTACGTAATATAAAGGAAGAATTGTGCCGCGGCAATAATGGCGATTTTTAGACAGAAAAATTCATTTGGTGGTCCCTAAACCGAAAAGGACTCGTCCTTACGCTAAGAAAGGACCTTACCAGAGCTAAGGGAGAGGATTATTGAACAAGTGAACGCTGAACCCCACAATGTGTTAACGAGTTGTTCAAACCTTCAGAGATCGTCTCCAACAGTTTTGCTGCTAAAAGCCTCCATCTTCCAAAAAAAATTCAAAACATAATGAATATAAAATGGTATGTAATACCAACTTCGAAAATAAAAACATTTAAATGATTTTATTTAATGCAATATAAATAAAAATAAAAACCTCTATATACCCGGATTTCTTTTTTGTAACTCCTGGAACCTGCTTAGACGATTCTGTCCCACCATGAATTAGAATAAAATATTTCCTTTCAAATCTGTACATTTGAAAAATATTTGGTGTAGAAGCAGAACACTCCGTGACAAGCGGTGCATTGGATGGATCCAGTGAATGAGTGAGGCACTGACGCGTGTGACTAGGAATGTGTCGCACTGCTCGACGCGCAGTGGGTAGTCTGTCGTAGAATCCATCACGAATTGTATAGCTTATATGTTGCTCTTGGATCCTGAATAACGTGTGATTTTAGTGTGAACCTGTACAGTAGTTTTCATTCAGTTCTCCAGAGAATCTTTTGAACAAATGCAAATAATTTCCTTTTCTCTACTTCTGATGACTTTTCAAACATTCTTCCCTCAAATTTCACATACATAGTTTAATATACCTTGACTTAAATAGAAATAAATAGTTATTAAATTTCTTGTCTGTCATTCTCAATTAACAAGGAATTTTTTTTAACATTCATGCGAAGAACAGATTCTTGAAATAACTATTGATGTTAATATCCATTTATTAACATTTCTACAAAGCGACGTTTCGAGGCACAATTTTTCCCATCATTGGGCTAGAAACAACACATTTTTTAATACTGTACATTCTGTATAAAACGCATAAGAGCAGGCTGAGTTGTTTGATTTATTGTAACTTTTGGAGAATGCCAAACATTGTTTACATTTATTTCTTTGAATTTGGTATAATATATAATGTGAGTTGCAGTTTGTGTAAGTTTTTGTGTAAGTTACCTCTTGTGTGTTTTATACGAAAGTACAATATTTAAAAAATGTGTTATTTATAGCCCGATGGTGCTAGATGGTGGTTTCTAACCTAAATTGAACCACGAAACGTCGCTTTGATGAAATGTTAATAAATGAATATCAACTGCAATAGTTTATTCCAAAAATAAATAATCCTTGAAAAAGTATCATTATTATTATTATTATTATATTTTTTATTATCGTTATTATTTAAAAAAAGATGTGTAGATAGATAAGGCAAGGTGAAGCGTGAAAAAAAATTATTACGCAGATCACTTCCGTCCACCGTTTGGAGTAAGCGAGATGTCATTCAACGTGACTCGATAGAGAAGAGGAGGAGGAACGAAAAGAGGAGGAGGAACGAAAAGAGGAGGAGGAACGAAAAGAGGAGGAGGAACGAAAAGAGGAGGAGGAGGAACGAAAAGAGGAGGAGGAGGAACGAAAAGAGGAGGAGGAACGAAAAGAGGAGGAGGAACGAAAAGAGGAGGAGGAACGAAAAGAGGAGGAGGAACGTGTAGAGGAGGAGGAAAGGGAACAAGAAGACGGGGTGGAAGGGGAACAAGAAGAAGAAGAGGAACGAAAAGGGGAGGAGGAAAATGGGCGAGAAAAGGGTGAGGAAGGAGAAGAGAAGAAGAAGAAGAAGAAGAAGAAGAAGAAGAAGAAGGAAGAGGAATTAGAAGGATAAGGTGGAACGAGAAGAGGAAGAAGAGAAAAGGAAATAGTGAGAACTTGTTTTGCTCCATCTTCACAGTGTTTTGGCCCTTTGCGCTGAGAGCGGGATGCGCGGCGGCCCCATGGCCAAGACGCCCCAAGAGCAGAGTCCAAAGTCCAGCTGCAGCAAGCGAGGCTGTGGCCTCAGAGGTGGAAGACCGCGATTCGCGAACAGCTTTGCACGAGAGAGAGATAACGCGCGCGTGTCTGCGTGTCGAAGCATTCGCTACGGGCCAACGTACACACGCCCACCAGTGTTAATTTCCTGCAAAACGTGACATTTTGGCGAATTCAAGACAACATTGCAACCCATTGTTATGTAACGATGACCTTCGGAACGCGAAAACCTTGTTGAGGATTTTAATGATTGTAACTATTCATTTTTCTACGGCTTTTTTCTGCCAACTAGTCACATGCCAATGTACTAAACCCTTTGCACTAATACTAACAACATTCCTGACGAGTGATAATATAGGTGTCAGTTTCCCTCAAACTTATATGTAGGTATTTTTATCTTGAATTTATTATTTTTTATTTAATTCTTTCAAGGAATAATGCAGTGGTTGATGAAAATAGCTAGGCTACAGAAGCTGATAGGCACTTCTTCAAAAATTACTGATATATTTCGCGATCGACATCACTTATCCCGAAAGTTTATATTTATTTACAAATAATACTTAAAACATACATAAATGCATGATAACTTTATCGATAATGTGTAATAAAAAAGACATTCTGATAAAAATTAAGTTGTGCGTTACTGCAAATATATATGAAATGGTGGACCAGAAAATGTATTTAATTCTTGAATCTACGTAAGAAAGTTTTCGAAATTTTGAATTTTGTATCAAATGCTTTCAGTATTGTATACACGTACTAGTACTTTTGTTTATGGAAATCAATGGATGGTAATTGTATTCTTTAGTCAGGATGAGTCATGGGCTTCCACTTTGCAATGATATAATATCTTCTCGGAGAACACGTCAGTATATGATGTGTTATCCGAGAAGAAACTTGTTGACAGGACCAAAACACATAACAAATTACATAAATCGTGTAAATAATAGTGAGCGCTTCAGAGATCTGGAAATTGTCTTTCACAAATATGATATACATTACGTTTATTTAGAATTTATTGAGTTCTGAAATTTCTGTACATTTTACATTTCCATCGAACGTTTTCATTCTGTTGCGTCTACATGTTACTAAATTGAACATTAAATACATTTATTTTGATATTTGACCGTGTTGGCTGCGAAATGGGTACACTTTCACAATTCAAGTCTCAATTTTAATAAAAATATGTGAAGCATTCTCCTCGAAGTGCAGATTTCTTGTGTTTCAGCATGTTCATAATTATTACTTTTCGAGAGCTACATTTTTTATGGACGATTATGCGACTTCATCATCGATAGCAAAATATTGCTGACCATATTCCTACGCCAAGATCCTCTGGCGCCAACCACAATCGTAACTTTTTCCACAACATATACATCTGAATTACCATTGAGTCCCAATGAATTTTAGTTCTGTTTATCGATCACGGCCATCCAGATAAACACGGTATATTATCATTACAATGTATTTCTTTTAACTGCTTAAGTCTGGACATCTTTTTGGCGTTTTTTGAATTTTCTGCTGCACTCACATAACAAAATATTTCTGTCCTTTCTCCTAGATTCCTGAGGAGCACATCTTCCCTCGCACATTCTCCCCCACTCTTCTTCTACATGCTCTCAACACGTGATATAAAGGACTGTCTATTATTTGCTGAATTTAGAATTTCTCGGATGTTCAGGCGAAAAGATACTGTGACAGGGGAAAAGTTACCTCTTCATTATACGATCCCATTACTGTGACGTGTGATATGCTGTTGAAGAATTATTTCTCCCTGTGGTACTGGCTATGGTTAGGCGGAAGAGCAGGCCTTACGGCCTGAGCCTCGCCAGAAATAAAGACATTATTATTATTATTATTATTATTATTATTATTATTATTATTATTATTATTATTATTATTATTATTATTATTATTATTATTATTATTATTATTATTATTATTATTATTATTATTATTATTATTATTACTATTATTACTATTATTATTATTATTACTATTATTATTATTATTATTATTATTATTATTATTATTATGTCCATGGATTTGAACACGTGCGTGGCTAATAAGATTGGCGGGAGCTGATGGATTCGGGCGCTCGCGTCAGCCCCTGTGATGGTAGGTATCGTGGGTCTTTCCCGGGCAGCGAAGTGGCTTTTGTCAAAATTTGTTTCGGCATGTAGTGAGGAGGGCTAAGGCATTTATGGCAGGGTGCACCTCATCTCAGTGAGCGCCGACCGAGCGGCCGCGTAGGTTCAATTGCGCCAGGCGGCCGGGCGAGGCAAATAGGGTGGACGCGGGTCGCACGGGCGCGGGGCGCGGAGCGAGGAGAGGCAGGAATGCCACTCATTGCAGGACGCATGAGAGATCGGCACATATTGACCAAAGGCAATATTTAAATGGTTGCCAAGAATAGGTACAAGATTTTTTGAATGGTTAAATATTTGTATTTAGTAAAAAAAACAGTTAAAAAACTGTATGTAATGTGTGGGGGAGAAATTCATCTGCGCACGCTGTCTTGAGTTTCAGAATCCCTTCCCAACATTTTAACTATTAATAGTTAAAATATGAAAAAATTAATAATAATAATAATAATAATAGTAATAGTAACAATAATAATAATAATGATAATAATAATAATAATGATAATAATAATAATGATAATAATAATAATAATAATAATAATAATAATAATAATAATAATAATAATAATAATAATAATATTTAAAAGCGTGAGATTAACATAAAGTAGACATTTTCGTTCCCGAATTATAGTAAACTTATTTGTACTGCAGATTTTTTTCTGCATTGCTAACAAAATAGTAACTTACCCTAAGCTCTATTACCACTACAAGCAAAGAAAGACCTCAACAAAACGTGCGCTTAGTGAAGCTACATTTATGTCGAGGAGCAAATCAAGGGACCATTTCAGCATTTGCTCAATGGATCAGGGAAACTGGACAAACACCAATCGAGATGGGAGTCTTTGACCCGGAAGCTGAAATACATTACTTGCTACAGGCGTATTAAGTCTTTTTAAAAATTATACAATACAAATGAAAATTAATTCATTATAATATATCATTGTTTTGTTAAAATAAACATTATTTTTATTTTTGATGATCAGTATAGTCACTAATTGTATAGAAATAATTATGCAGCAGAAAAGAAACGTTTGATCATTTTAAAATTGACATTCGTATCTGTCGAAATATCCCCACTTACTGTATTCAAAAGAGGACTCATAGTGAAAGTACACTCACCGCGCAGGCATAAAATAATGAACATTTTCATTTTATTTTTGAATGAATGGGAGCTGGTCGAATACCACGTCGATTGTCTTTAGAATCTTTTCCCAACTGCGAATCATAAGCAGATAATTGAGATTAAGCGTCATGTTTGTTCCCGTTGATATTTCAATATTAAAGCAATTCGAACGAAACAAAGAACAAACCTAGTGCTGCTACAAAAAGGCATATACTTTTCCGTGTTAGTTACCTATTCTCTTGACTTTGGGCTATCCTTTCAGTTTTATGCCACCTTCTTCTCTGCCGTCATTTTTTTTGGCATAAATGACGTCTTTCGCGACACCTACTGCTTCTCTGGGAACAATCCCAGTGAAGGGCACATTCGCGTTCCCCAAACATCGCTTAAGCATATGCCGACCTTCTACCTATACATATATGCCCTATATGGTATCCCTTGGTCTTATCTCATTGCTTGTAAGGGTGGGTATAGGGATCCATTCAGTTCTTCGATTATTCACTAATCTCACACACAGCTAACTCACAGGCAAAGAGATTATGGAACGATTAGGTGGTATGAGTTGTGTTGTATGATTATGGAACGATTAGATGTATGAGGGCCAGACAAGTGAAAATGAGACAGACTGTATAACGAGCATAGCGTGGACGTTGGTAAAGCTGATAGATTTGTGTAAAGGTAGGAACAGCGCGAACGTTCACCGCTCGGCCTTTTGTCTTTTAGACGTGCTTGAAGTGAGGTCAACGAGTCTGTGCACGTCCGATATCACTATGGTGGTCGGGCAAGAGGAACAGTGAGGTGTAGTACGTTTCTCGACAGCGCAAGGAGTGTCAGGAGGTGAAATTCATGCTTGAATGTCTTTTGTGTGTGATGAATACAGTGGAAATCGCAAAAAGCGCGTCACGAAGTCTAAATGCCCAAGACAGCAGTATCATTCTGTTGCACGATCTTTCTCTCTCTGACTCTCTCTCTCTCTCTCTCTCTCTCTCTCTCTCTCTCTCTCTCTCTCTCTCTCTCTCTCACACACACACACACACACACACACACACACACACACACCTTTGTTCGCTCTCTCTCGCACGCGCGCTCTGGAGCTCTCGCACTCTGTCTCTCGTTCTCGGTCTCTCGGTCTCGCGCTCGCGTGCTCTGGCGATCTCGCTCTGTCTCTCGCTCTCGCGCGCTCTTCTCGCGATCTCTTCCTCTCGCGATCTCTCCCTCTCGCGATCTCTCCCTCTCGCGATCTCGCTCTCACGATCTCGCTCTCACGATCTCGCTCTCGCGCTCCCACTCTCGCGCTTGTGCTCTCGCTCTCCCATTCTCGCTCTCCCACTCTCGCTCTCCCACTCTCGCTCTCCCACTCTCGCTCCCACTCTCCCGCTCTCCCACTCTCGCTCTCCCACTCTCGCTCTCCCACTCTCGCTCTCCCACTCTCGCTCTCCCACTCTCGCTCTCCCACTCTCGCTCCCACTCTCGCTCTCCCCACTCTCCCGCTCTCCCACTCTCGCTCTCCCACTCTCGCTCCTCCCACTCTCGCTCTCCCACTCTCGCTCTCCTCTCGCTCTCCCACTCTCGCTCTCCCACTCTCGCTCTCCCACTCTCGCTCCCACTCTCGCTCTCCCACTCTCGCTCTCCCACTCTCGCTCTCCCACTCCTCGCTCCCACTCTCGCTCTCCCTCTCGCTCTACCACTCTCGCTCTCCCACTCTCGCTCTCCCCACTCTCGCTCTCCCACTCTCGGCTCTTCCACTCTCCGCTCTTCCTCTCGCTCTCCCACTCTCGCTCTCCCTCTCGGCTCTTCCACTCTCGCTCCTCCCACTCTCTCGCTCTCCCACTCTCGCTCTTCCCTCTCGCTCTCCTCTCGCTCTCCCACTCTCGCTCTCCCACTCTCGCTCTCCCACTCTCGCTCTCCCACTCTCGCTCTCCCACTCTCGCTCTCCCACTCTCGCTCTCACGCTCCGACTCTCTCGCTCTCCCTCTCGCGCTCGCCCGCTCGCTCTCAATAGTTTTCTTGAGATAGTCTATCTTATGCAAGCCGTGTTGCCTCTTCTCTGATCTTATTCGATACGTCGCTCGTGTTTCAAACGAAAATATTTAATGTGTCTTCACAATGGTAAAGTTCGTCAGTTTATTCTATCAGTTTTACCTTGGCTTGGTGGAGTGTTTAATCAAGTATTTTCAGAACATATACACATGTTTTGATTACTTTGGTTACTTAATTTTGTTAGATGATTTTTACTCAGAAGAAAATATTTTGAAGCGGTACCTTCGAAGGTAAAGAAAGTATAAACTCGTATAAAGATGACATAGGACAAATTTCTCTGTTAAATGAGTTTTCGAATATTAAGAAAGTTGGAAACTGTTCGGCTGCTTTCTCAACTACAATATTGAAGATGGAGATATTTTCTTCAAATGAATTTTTTCTCCATATTTAGCTCTTGAATTAATACCATGCACCTTCTTTCGAAAATCTACGTGGTTTTTGCGCAGTTTTCATTGAAATAGGGTTCTAATACTAAACTAGAGGTGCTATAGAATGGAGCAGACTTTCTCCTAGTAAAGTTTTCTAATTTGCTTGGTATGTACCGGCTTTAAGAGCAATATGGAATTTATGTCATCGTATTAGGTTCGTTTGGCACTAACTGTACTAAATATTTAAAGGGAAGATTTGAAAACGTTTTTGAGAAAATCTTGTTTTTGTATTTTTTTTAATTGCTAATATTTCAGGCATTTTGTACGAAAAGTACTAAAAGTTTCAAATAAATCCACATGGCCTTAATAAAAAAACTACTTATGGAAAAAGATTTCAATTGAAGGAAAAATCTCTATCTTCAATTTTATAGTTGTAGGAAGACGCCGAAAAAATTCAAACTATTGAACTTTTCGTAAATTCAGAACTAGCTGTGAAAATTGTACCTATTCCACCTTTAGAAATGTATTCTACTCTATTCTTACAAAAAACTTAAAGAAAAAATTTGAAGCCGTTTCTGAGATAATTTTGAAAACGTTATGTAACATACCCCCAAATTGTAATGCTTCAATTTGCAATTCAAATCGCAAATCTTTGTCTACAGCGACAAGGGATTCTTCAATTTAGAAAAGATCGTACGAATGGTTTAGGGGCTAGAAGTGTTCACAGACGGACGGACGGACGGACGTTTTGCTTTCAATTGGTTTTTCGGCAACAAGGACGCACAAAACTGGGATTCTGGCTACACAACGTGTTAGAAGATTTTTTCTCTTAATTTAGCAACTGAATGTATCCACTTTCTTGTTTTCAGGGCCCGGCAAGTAATTTTTTTTCTGTCGAAAATTCGCCGGTTTTTTGCACAGCATTACATAACTTTCTCTGTACTACGTACTCCGTATATACGTACGTGTACGAGAAATAAAAATATTGAAAACATGATTTTTTTTACAGAAACTGTCTCAAAAACTGTCCCTGCTTTCTTTAAACTTGTTATCGGATAGTGCACTGAATAATATGACATGAACATCACTTTGATGTATTCTTTTCATTTTGTCAAAAATTGCATAAATGTAGTTTTATACTACTCTCGCTTCGTTAACATTTCAGTTTCGTTATGGTTTCAGAATGCTGCAGATACGTAGATTCAATATTGCAAAGTACATTAAAGGCGGTGTATGCATACACAGTTTCAGTTACATTATAAGTTTTATTAAATTATTATATTTCAAAACAGTGAAAGTACGTGGACACAAAAGCTGTGAGTTTTAATCTTACCTAAAACAACTCGAACGATAAGAGATCAGAAACTCTTCAAAGAGTTCAATGGAAATGTAGATTTAGAACCTTGTTTCACACTTCTGAATTTCTTTAAGGCATATTTTAATTTTTCTATTAGATGACCCATAAGGTGAAAAAATATTTAACTAATGCTACAAAACACATACTTTCTCGCATTGTTTGTAAATTTGCAATTTTCGAAAATTCAAGGAGTTCAACGAAAATTAGACCCGCACCATTATTTTGAGCATCCCTTCTTATCCCCGTGGAAAACATAAAGAAATAACTTGGAGCGTTTTTAGAAAAAATGTTTTTTTTTATTGCCTATATATCGCGCCAAATTTCACGAAAACAACTCATATTTTTGAAAAATTGAACATTAACTTATTTAAAGTTCCGTCTTTAAGGAACAGATTTCATTAAGAAAAAAAATCTCTATTTTCAATATTAATGTTGTACGAATACGCCTCCAAGATTTAACTTTTGCAATTTTCAAACTATGGGGGATTTCAACGAACATGAGACATGCACAATTTCCTTAAGCATCTTTTACGCTATCCGAAGACAAAGTTTGATCAAACTATTTGGTGCCATTTTGGAGAAAATTTTGAAAATGTGTTTTGAAGCTGTATGTAGAGTACCCTCAAAAATCAAAATATCCGTTTGAAACTCTCAAAGCCTCGAATTCCTTCAGATTGATTTTCAAATATCAATTTTGAAAAAAATCGTCTGAACGATTTAGGCGCTAGCAGACACGGACGGGCGTTCGGACCGGCGTACGGATGGACGGACGGACGGACGGACGGACGAACGTTTTGTCGTCAATCGCTTTTCAGTAGCAAGGACCTACAATTCATGGACTCTGGTTACACCACATGTTAGAGGAGTTTTTTTTATATTTAGTTATATGATTTAAGCCCATTTGTTTCGAAGGCCCGGTTTATAGAGTTTTTCTGTCGAAAATTTGTCGTTTTCAGGCGCACGATTACATAACATTCTCTTCTTACGAAGTACCTTCGTGAGGGGGAGAATGTAAAAATGTACCTTTTGTTGATAAAATATAATTTTCTCAATATAAATATTTCATGAAAGGAAACTAAACCACTATATTAATTGACATGTACTGTAAATATTACTTCTTCAACATTTTCTAAAGAATTAGTTAATTTTAAGAAAAGTGATGATTTAGTGTAATATTGATAGAGTTTAATGCTATCTTTTTTGCATTGTTACTTGGAAATGGACGATGTGAAAAAAGTAAAATGCACCTATTCAATTTTGCAGAGCTCATTATATGCCATGGATGCATAAAAATGAGTTTTATTTCTTCTCTTAATTTTATAAATTTTTATGTTACATAACTGTCACACGTTTACAAGTAATTCGTTCAAGTTCTTCGGCCTTGTGCATCATGGGCTTGGAACAAGTGAGCACAGGTTCATAGAGAGTAACGCTGTAGGTTCGAAACTCGCAGTAGGCGTGAATGTTTTAAGTAGGCGCGCGAATATTCCCAGTCCCTCGTGCATTACACGTATACCTCAACCATTCCATGATCTATTTGCCTGACGTGCTACGGTGTGTGCAATCTACGTGTGTAATTGAATTGGATGCTTGCACCCAGAATAATAGTACAGGGAGGGCCAGGTAGTTGAGCCAGGTGATACTCGGGCGAAATACGTAAAGTACAGGGCCGAGATAGACCTATTGCGATGTTGGGAGAACGCGACGGTTCTTTGCTCTGGAAATTTCCTCAGAGGAGTGGGAGGTTCCCCAATAGCCTCTGGTAGGCTTTTTAGATGACGGTAAATGACAACTAGGAAGAGTGTGAAGCAAACCCGAAAAGCTAGCTCAGACACAAAATAATTGTAAACTGAGTTACACAAGAAACGCTATACCATTCTGTGACACCACTAGTTTAATTATCTCGTATTGAAGTTTAACGAGGCATTGTTTGATGAAAGCGAATAAATCCAATCTCCCAACAAGATAAGGTGCTCCCACTACCTGCAGCCTCCTCCCACGAGCTCCAGTTCACTTGTGCGTCGTGCTCAGTGCCTTTTTCGTGGGTGCTTCGTTCCGATGCCCGCCAGTCTGAGCCGTTCCTCACCAGATCTCCTCGTCGCTCACGCCCGACCAGTCCGCCTGCCGCCTTCCCCCCCTTCCCCCTCCCGCGCGCGAGTGACGCCGCCCGCGACCTGCCTTCGCGCGGAAGCTCTTAGTCGCGGCAGTGCTAGGTCTGGAAGCGGCACGCGACGACGAGCGGCATGGCGTCGAGTGCTTCTGCTGCGGTAGGTGCCACAGGGCGGCGGCCGGCTTGGTGGTAGATATATTTTATTCCACGTTTCTGACCCGGAGGTGGGTTTTATGATCCGATATACCAATATTCTTTGTGTGGAATGCGAATAACAATTCACACGAATGAGACACTAGTTGACTAACGTTATTAGACCGATACCAATATTCTTCCCGATATACCAATATAATAATATAATTCATCCGATTTAATATAATAATATAATTCATCCGATATACCAATATCATTTGTGTAGAATGCAAATAACAATACACACGAACGAGACACTAGTTGGCTAACGTTATTAGGCCGACGTGGAGCAGACAATGAAAGGGTGGTTGAAGTTCAAGTTCCTAATTTGTTATATCGGCCGTGAATTATTCAGTACTTTTCATATGACCTTTTTGTAAGAAAAAAATCATATATGTAATTTTCATCGTCATATATGCAATTTTCATAAATAATATGTAATTTTCTTGGAACAGCTGTACATATGCCACTTTTATCCACAACTCTTTTGTTTCACAATCTCATTTGTTTCGATTGTTCTTAAAGAATGACTAAATTAAAATCTTTACCGGACGTTGGTCGTTTAGAGAGGCATTCGTTTCTCCATATGATTGCGTAATGTCATATAAACAATGGAATATTATGAAAAAACATGTACGGAACAATTGAAATTGCCAATATATGTCCCTAGATTAGTATTTCTGTTCAACGTAGCAGTGTAATACTGTTGTTTTTTTTTTACTATCTCCGGACCTTTGCCTCAAAAGTCAAAGTTCCCCATGCCAGTGGCGGATTTAACAGTTCAGTATTCAGCATCAGCTGCTGGGCCCCTTGAGAAATGGCACCGAAGGCCTCTCTCACCAATGGATCCTTGTAGACAATGTGAAATAAAGGTTTGCGTTCATTTGTATTCAATTTGGCTTTCACAACTTTGCAATGAAAAATAGACTTTCATTTTGTTTATTAGCTATCACTGAAAAGAGGATTCAACATCAAAGGATTTAATTAGTACGACAAGCGGCTCTAAAAGCGGTAGAAATAATCGTCCAAAATGTGGAGTGCCTTTTTCACTGTATAAAAGAAGATATTACAATGAAAACAGGAACTAGAGATGTCATTATGAACGCCACTCTCTTATGTCGGTATATATTTGATTATTTGTATTTTAACTTATATGGTGATATAACCTACTTGCAATAATCAATTTCGCTCAACTATAATTGTAGAAAACTACTTTTTTAATATCTCAAGCTTGATTTCTGATTGCGTTGAGACTGAGACATTTATAAGATGAAAGCAAATAAATTCTTTTGTCGAAATATCAAATTCCAAACGGGTAGAGGATTGAAAACATAAAAAATCACTCCTGTCGACGGCGAGTAAAAAAATTGAGAAATAACTTATGCCAGTTCTTTAGAGCAGGTAGACAGTCTTTTGAAACAGATTCTGAATTCAATAAAGTTCCCAACGTGACGTGAGATACAGAAATAACGAGATTTGATTTTTAATCCTAAAAATGTTCAAAATTATAAAAAGAAAAAATAAGTAGAAGGAAAAGGCGAATTTGCGAATTGATTCCAATACATTTTGTGTTCTTCACGTTTGACAGTGAGAATGAATTAACTGTCGTTTTGTTAAACTTATACTTTTCTCAAAAAGATTCTATCCGAGATGGTCTTCCACAGAATTTGAATTTCGTTAGTCGAAAAATCTAACGGAGATTGCTGCACATTGTTGCAGTCTGTTACGTTTATTTTTAGCAATTCCATCCATCTCATCAAGTCCCGAATATGGAATGCGCTAATGTAAAATCAAAAATAATATTTTAACGAGCCACATAGCTGCAGAAGCCCTCGCGGATATCTCATTGGTCAGCGTGCCCGCTTTACATGACGCGACAACAGGTGCGATTCCCAATCAGACAAGATTATAGTGTGCGTTTTCCTTGCAATGACCCAGTATATGTTGCTGTTAACAAGCATTTGCGATGAGAAAACTCACTTCTGGGATTGAGATGACCAGAGCACGGCGTAGAGATGCCTGCGTACTAACCACACGTACCGTAACCCATGGCCGCAAGGCCAGGACACCGCTGGTAGGCCCAGGCTTCGTCAGAAGCTATTGCGCCAAAGTACATACATACAGAGCTGCAGAAATGCATTATTTCAGTATACCATTGAATGTTATGCTGATGTACCATATTGACAGTTGAAACTGGGGAACTCTTTGCGACGTGATGATGCGAAGTAATTCTGTGAGGTGTGCGGAGATCGTGTTAATTGACTATGTGAATTAACAAATTGAAAATTGACAGAATAAATATTTCCTTTGTGAATTATGTAAACACAAAAGAGAATCTCTGTGTCAGTCCAAAAAATGGAATGAAAGATATTATATATTTACATTAAACAAAAAATAAGAAACGAAACATTAAGAAAAAAGACCAAATCAATTGGCTCTATTGTAATGGCCAAAAAACTAAAATGGAAATAATATCACACCGCAAAGATCGATACAACTAGATGGCCGCAAGTCAACACTGCTTGGAAACCGCGTTATCATACATTTCTTACTGCCCAACGCCTCATCGCGCTTTCTGCACTCTCTGCGACACATCCCCTTGTCAGGAATCAGACTGCGGAAGCTATTCATGAAATGACGACCGCTCGAGCTTAATAAGAACTCTTCTAAAGATCCATGTGTGGTTTTCGATAAATTTTGTTCTGTTACAAAAGAATCTGGACGTGGACACGGCACATAGTCTACCTCCCTCCTGCCTGGGGACCGTCTGTGACTGCGCCGTATGATGGTTCTCTCGCGCAACGGTTCCCCATAAACAATATTGCATACTCTGAATCTATATATATAAAAGAAAGTCGTGTTAGTTACACTATTTATAACTCAAGAACGGCTGTACCGATTTGGCTGAAAATTGGTGAGCAGAAAGCTTAGAGCCAGGAGACGGACATAGGATACTGTTTATCCCGTTCGACAGCGTTCCTGTGTGAGAACGCACGTGTTTGCACGTACGCAGTGCAACAAGGATAGTACAGTTTCTCACAGTGAGTTCGACGCGAGAAAAAGATGGGACCGGCTGTTAAGGCGGAACAGAGTTCGCCGGGTCAGCTAGTATTTTATATTTCAAATATTTGACCCCGGTGAATAAGCTGATAAGTCAAAAGAACTTAATTTTGCAGATGAGCAAAAAGCAACTTTCAACTGAATTAAATCAGGGATTCATGATATTCAGACAAAACCTACACACAAAAAGTTTCGTTTCAATATCTTTAATCCCTGATTTACTTCAGTTGAAAGTTGCTCTTTGCTCTCCTGTAAAATTAAGTTTTGTGTTTAAGTGTTCCAAACTTTGAAAATATTCATACTTATATCGAACAATTTTCAAGACTATCGTGAATTTGTATTTTACTTACCGAGTGTGCTGAAAGTCACTTTCCCAAGAAGTGAGAATAAAGAGTACACAATCATAATTGAATTTGTATATTATTATCGCGTTTAGTAGTCTCTGATCCATTGTTAGTAGTGGGTGATGTTTGTTTATGACCATATGTCTTCTTGTTTGGTTGATTTGTTAACTAGTGACAAATAATCGGAAATTAATTAATTAAGGAGATTTTTGTTAAAACGTGGTTGGTGGACAACAAAAAATCAGTTTCCATTACCTGACTTTCATAAACTATTCAAGATATTCAATCCCAATGCGACAAACAATTCGTAATTTGACCATTAGATTTCATGAAACTGCTCAGTGATAGAGACTTACCGTGAAGAAGTCGACGACGGATTGCTAGAAGTGATGAAAATTTGGAATATTTTGCGCAAATTTGTGTTATCAGTTCGAATAAGCATACTCGAAAGAGAACTGTTGAATTAGAAATCAGTCTTTGTAGTGCACAATGTAGCGTGTACTTTGTAGTGCACTTTGTAGCGTAAGTATCATCCAAAGCTGTTGGAAGAATTGCATCCTGGGATAGTGCTTGACGCGTCCATCTCACGTTTCAGCGGGCAAGAAACACCACGACTCATCCAGAGATGTAACACACACCACACTTACGGGACTAATGCCTACAGCAATTAACGTGTCCGAAAATACAAAATAATAAATCAATCACTGATGTAACTTTAACTTGTAATTCATAATCATGTATGTAACTTCACTATCTGAAAACGTCTGTTCGGTGGGAAATATGGTTATTGAAATTATCGCCACCATGTTGTCGCGGGAGGAAGTCTATTTCTTCTCGAAGAGCATGTGGAGCAATAAGAGTCCAAATCTATAGCTGATTTGCCCTTGCAAATAGTTTTTATTACGCCCGAGCTAATATTTTCTTATCAAAAATCTTCTTGTCAAAAACGCGTATTTCCGTCTCTACTTAGTATTCAATTTGTGTACGGCGCAGGGTAGGGCATGAGAATTAAGAAAACGTGCACAGAACACACTTTTGTTCGTGATAAGTCACACCTAGTTTTTCACGTAAAAAAATAAAAATAGAATATATAAAAATCTATGTTTGTTCGTATTTTATGCGCTGCCGAATCGTTCATCCAATTACGATAAAACTTTGTGAACTTATTGCTTTCACTTGCGCGAAGAATATAGGCATAGTACAATTGGAATGTGCGTACGAGTATGTCTGTCGCACATAGACTTGCGTTGGTGATCATTTTATGCGTTTATGCTGACTCAAACGCCCCTGAACAGAAGCTCTATGCACCCTGCCGCACACTCATGTATTAAGCGCGTCTTCGCTTCACGTTCTGCCCCTGGGAGTGTGAAATATCGGCCGGAACTTATTATTTTACCGCTATCTCGTACATGTCAATCAAATTTCTCCAAGGAAGTGTCATTACGAATGCATGTCCAAACTTGAGAGAGCACGTTTTAACAAAAGGTTACTTGACAACCATGTACAAAACAGGACACACAACAAAGCCATACTCGCGAGAAAGTCATCTATTAAAATGGGTACAAAACGTAGCGTAAAACGTGATTAACAATCAAGTCACCAGTAGCGTGTGAAGTGTAATACACTACAATAGAGAAGCATTACCGGGTCCACTAGAACATAAATAGAAATTCATTCAGTACTACAGTCCAAGGAAAGGCAAACCACCATCATGATCATCTCCTCAGGAAAAAGAAGGACATAAAGGCATTAGCCTACTTCCTGCCTGCGCTCAAAAAAGAGTATGACGTGGCACTCATAACAATACCGAAGACTATATTTGGCCTTCAAATATATTGCAATATCGATAAAACTGTTTTTCTAATTGGCAGCTCGTTCAGTGACTCAGCGGTCGTCCGGGCTTGGCAAGTTTTAGGTTACTTGTTTCTTTTATATAATTTGAAATATGATTCATCCGGGCTGTGCTTCCATTATCTCATTAAATAAACATTGCAAGCACAATAGACTTCGTGACAACAGCACTTCCTTTGAAATACAAGCTATACGGTTCTACTCCACTCCACTTCAGTGACATCATTATAAATTTTCAAAATGTCACGAGGTCTTCATGAGCAATGAATCCAAAAATATTAAGATGCGTTTCAAATTCGCAGGATCTGGAGTCAAGCCATATCGATTTAGGAATATTCTTTGGTCGATATATTCATTTCGGTCGAAATATTCATCATTTGGGGAAATCCTGTGTCCGTAGTCGCCGCGAAAATTTCGAAAGATTCTACTCAATAAAACATGTTATTTCCGTAAATATCATTAATTCCTGATTTCCCATTTTAAGCTCAAATTTTGCAGAATTGATACACGAATTTGGGGGAAGAAGCTCTCAAAAACTTTTTGACAACCCTATAAATGGTTAAACAAAATCAATTGTAATTATTAATTGCATCATTTTAATAATGAGTATTATTAAAATGATGTATTATTTATTTACCAGTGAGTATTATTTATTCACCAGTAAAATGTCATAGTAACTACAAAGTTTAATAGAAAAGGAGGACCAGAGGGTCACGGTTATGTAGCTGCTACCCCCACCCCTATTGTTTTATGCTGGGCACGCCTAGTATGTGCTTGTATGATGTGTTTTTCCTAGTATGTGCCTGTTTGATCATTTGTTTAACCGCAGTTATGAGAATGCAAATCATAGACGCCATTTTTTCTATGAGATCTGTGTGTTTTGGAGGCAGAAGGTAGAACGTTTCAGAGGGGGAGTGTGATTTGATGAAACCTTGATTTACTTTGGGGATATTGAAGCCAGTTTATTAAAAGGGTTCCAAAATAGAGTAAGCAGATGTATTTATCTGGCTTTTGTGTTACTCACTACAGTAACATAATTGTTTTAATGAAAAAACTAGTGGTGTTACAGAATGGCACGCAATTTCTCGTAGTAAAATTTTCTAATTTCCTTGTTGCCGGCTGACTTTCACGTCTTACCCCATCGTGATCCAGCTGCCATCTATCGCCGCCCTAAGTACTTTGTTTTTTTTGTTTTTTCAACTTTTCGTTTTCCTAATAGTAGAACGAAAATATTACCTTATGAATATATTAGAAGAGTAAATCCTCGCCCTAAATAAAAATTTTCATTGAAAAATTTGGAGCCACTTTTGAGAAAATGACGTTTGAGCGTTTCTGAAAATGCGAAATTTTGAGCTCATTTTAACAAAAAACTGTTTAGTTTTCGAGAAACTTTATATGACATTATTTAAAGCACATGTACTCATAAGAACCATCTGGCCCTAGTTGAAGCTTTGAAATTTTGAAAAACATTCTTTAAAATTTGATGGTACTTTACATGACGCCCCACGGACATTTTCAAAATTCTCTCAAAAAGTCTCCAATTGTTTTCTTTAAATTTCTCGTAAGAATAGAATTAAGAACGCTTATAAAAATGAATTAGGTCCGATTTTCAGGGTTAACCCTGAAGTTTTGAAAATTGCATAAGTTTGAATTTTTTCGGCGTCTTCCTTCAGCTATAAAATTTAAGATAGAGATTTTTCCTTCAAATAAAATTGGTTTTCCATAAAGAGTTCTTTCATTAAGGTCATGTAGAGTTTTTTGAAACTTCTAGAAGATTTCCTGCAATAGTGCGTGCAATATTTGCAATTTAAAAATAATACAAAAACAAGATTATCTCAAAAACAGCTCCCAATTGTTTCTTTAAATTTTTGATATGGTTAGTGCCAAACGAACCCTGTACGATGATATAAACGCCATATTTTTTTTACAAAAATTAGAAAAATGTAATTTTTGTGAGTTGTCTCTCACGTCGTTAATATTTACACGAGAGGCGATTTCTGCACATTGGTGTACTTATGAGTACATGTGCTTTAAATAATGCCATGTGAAGTTTCTCGAAAACTCTGCAGTTTTGTGTTAAAATGAGCCCAAAATTCCGCATTTTCAGAAACGCTTTTACTAAAAAATGGCTCCAAATTATTTCTTCTAACTTTTCCAACAGACAGTGCTAATCGTAATGTTTAATATGACCTAAAGTTAATTTTGGGGTATTCTTTTATTTTTCAAAAATTGCACAAATGTAATTTTTTGACATGTCTCACGCCGTTTATATGCATATTTTCATCGATTTCTATGAATTATTGCATTTATGAGTGAAAGTGTTTTAAATGAAGGTTTTGGAAAACTCAATAGATTCCTGTGAAAAAGGACTTCAAATTTCGCACTTACAGAAATGCTTAATCGCCACTTTCTTAGAAACGGCTTGAAATTTTTCAATGAAAATTTATTTTTAGGACGAGGTGTCACTCTTCCTTAATATTCTTGAAGTAATATTTTTTCTACTATTTGGAAATCGCAAAGTTTATAAAATGTCAAAAAAATGTACTTAGGGCGAAGATACACGTCAGCTGGCCAGAGAGTGAATCAAGACCTTAAAGCCAGTCCACTAACAAAATTAGAAAAAAATGCTACAAGAAAGTCCGTACCATTCTCTAGCACCTCCAGCTTTCTCTTAATTTAGCAACTGGATTTATCCACTTTCTCGTTATCAGGGCCCGACAAAGATTTTTTCTGCCGAATATCCGCCGTTTGTTCGCACAGCATTACAAAACTTTCTCTATACGACGTATATTACTCCGAATATACGTATGTATACGAGAAAGTAATGAAACAAATCCCCTCCCCTCTGCTAAATTGCGAGGCTCATTCAGTATTTAAACAGAACAACAGTTTTAGTGAACTGACCCCTTAATGCAGACAATTGAAAGTTTTGTATTATTTCACAAATTTGCGAAGTGTGTTAGTCAGCTGTTCGATTATTATTTACACAAATATAACCTTTAACGTATTACTTATAATGATATGTCCTTTCAAAGAAAGTACTTTTGAAAACCAGCGATCCGTGATGCAATGTTTTCCTATTGGAAAGTGATTAACTGTGAGAAATAGTACTTTGGATGAACAAACAGTAAGTCAGTAATTGAATGAACTGGGCGAGATTTTACACGTTTTTTACAGTTTAAAAGTGGCCGCAAAAGCATCACTGACGAGCACCACTCTTGGGGTCCGGCAACAATTTCGACCTTCACATTAGAATCTCGTATTGATTCACATATCCAAGAAGACTGACGACTTACAGTTGAACAAATTGGTGAAAATGTCGAATAAGCGTTGGCACAGCTCATTCCGTCATTCAGAACAAACTGAATTACGTAAGAGTTGTGAAAGGTGGGATCCAATTGAGTTTACCGTTCATCTCGATGCCGAGACTCTTGGCATTGGTATAAAGATGAAAAATTGTTTCAATTTCGAAGGTGACAGATTTGAAGTGTGAGTTTGAATTTTTTTAAAAATTTTTGTGGGTACACAAAAAATATTTTTAAATTTTCTCAAAAAAAACTCCAAATTTGTCGATAAACTTGGTTCATGAATAGCGTAAAAAACTCGTATGAAATCGGCATGGGTTAATTTTCGTTGAAAACCTTGATCGTTGATCCCGAGTTTAGGGTGGCACAATTCCTTTGGTTCCTTTTATGATTCATTATTTCTCGCGATTCCTACATTTATAGTTGCGCGGTTCACTATAACAACTGAATTATTTATGTTCAATGTTAAATGAGAAGAAGCCACATGATAATTTATTGGCGTGGAATTGTGTGTATTTTCGCATTTCAAATCTTCTTCAAATAGGTTTGTGTGTCTACTGAGATGGAAGGTATGAAGTTTCTTAAAAATGAGTGTTCCCATTAAAATAAATTCTCTTAAAAGTGAGGGAGGTATAAAATAGAGTGTGAGCGCCGGAGCGACAGCGGAGGCGCGAACCAGGTCTCGAGAGCGAGGGCCGGAAGGCCCTTGCGAACGTAGCACGTTGGATCCGTCGGGTAGCGACGTGCGGTAGCACTTCGCGGACCACTTGGTGAAAAAATGCGTTGGTTAAAGAATTTTGTAGGTTATAAAATTAAATTTGTAGCGTGAAAATACGAATAATCAGTTCACTTAATGAGAGTACGTTGCTACGGAGATTTATACGTACAGGGGGCTTTGGAGCTGTGGGGTAGCTATTCTCCCGATCTACCTTTATTTTAAATAATTATATTTATTGCTGTAACATCATGGACTTAACTACACGCGACTACTACGTATAAACAAGGATTCAGTTCATGGAGTCGATTCTCTTCTAATGAACCGAATCAGTGAATCAAAGGAACCGTGCCACCCTAAACGTTTTCGAAAATTGCAAAAGTTCAAATTTTTTTAAGGGTCTTCCTAAAAAATTTGGTGGTGGTGCCATTTTCAACGTATTTTTGAAAATTGGGGAAAAAATCACAATTGAAACGTGAAAAAAATGATTTTTGGTTGCTCCAGCACGCAGGTCTCATTTTTATTAAACGAAGTTAGAAATAATGCGAGAAAGTATGTACCTATTGTAACACTACTGTACCACTTTAGGATCAGCTAGTTATAGTAAATTTGAAATTTTTGCAATGCTGATAAAATGTAGTAAGATATACATGTGTTCTTACTACAGATCTGAAATGGTTATCATCCTCAGTGTTACGACCTTGTTTGATAATTCTAGAACCTCCTGTTGTAATTATATGTCTTTTGATATTTCTTTCGCAAGTAACCATCATTTTTTTCCACAGGATCCCGAATCAGCGAGCTGTAATGGAGGCAGTGTTGTCAAAAGCGACAAGGGATCCAAAGAAAAGGGAGATGAGCCTGTTCGAGGCAACTGGTCGGGCAAGGCGGAGTTCATCCTCTCTTGTTTGGGCTACGCCATCGGCATCGGCAACGTCTGGCGCTTTCCGTACCTTTGCTACAGGAACGGAGGAGGTACTACACAACTCTTCGTGTGAATTGACAACTACATTAACACTTAACCCTGCATTGGTCCTCGGGTCCATTTGGACTCGGATAAAATTTTAGTTCCTTGCATAGCTTAGTTTCGCAGTGGTGTGTTTGTGCTGCTTCTCAATGACAATTATTGCTTTGCCGTTTTATTATCTACCCGCGAATGCAATTTTATTAATTTTCTTTTCAATATTGGAGGGGTTATAGTATTGTTTATACAAATTCTTCAGGTTAATTGCAACACGTCATTCACGCTGTTTCTTACGTCCACATTTGATTGCATCACGCTCGTCATTCACGCTGTTTCGTACGACGTAAGACATTTGAATTCATAACTCGGTGAATTGTTAGTAAATGATATACGACCGAAGCGCATTTGAAAGATCCGTTTTGTATTTAGTGGTCGTGGAATAAAATTATTCGTTTTAAATGAACCAGGGTGCTTTTATTGCTACTAGTAGACGTCCAATGGTCAAAATTCGATCGTTTTCTTTTTTCACGTTACTGAGGGTATTTTATCAAAGGTAATCCTATATAATTAATAATCCCGTAAAATATTTTAATGTTGTTCTATTACGTCATCAACGATCGTATACAAATACATCATTAGCGTGTGGTTTGTTAGTTCTCTATAATACCTGTTGTGACGACCCAATCAGACGCGTCCAAAACATTGGATTAGGACTAAAAAATACTTTAATTTCGTATGTTAATAAGAACGAAAACATGTGAATGTGCATGAGTGGAAGATGTTTCCTTTAATTGGTTGATATTATAAAGAACTGTGCCCAAAACAGACTGTGAGAATATAAGTAAATAAGAACAGGACATATTTATAAATAATGACACGTCGCAACTATGTAATGTTTCATAAATAAAATAATTTCCGTAATAATAAATTAATTTTCCATATTATGAATGATACAGTACAATGTTCTGACAAACATGACGAGTTATTACTGATTGTTAAAATAAGAAAACAAGTGATTGGAAAAGGGGTTACGAACAGTATAAATATTTTGGAATGCATTCAGGAACTTATAGTAACGTTCAAAGCTATTAAAGACAATATAATATAAAAAAGAAAGATGTAAAGAAACAATAGCATTGTTAGAGAAGAGTTGTCTTTTGTTTTAAACTACGCTATATGGTAGAATCAAAACATTGAAGAGATGTGAAGGAGATTCCGTGGAGAACGCATCGCGTGATTTTGGTTGTACGGACGATTACTTACTTATGATATGTTCTCGAGTTTTCGAAGTGGACGCATCGCGTGTTGGTTTCGAATATTCTAAATTTTATGAAGTTAATTTTGAAAATATTATGATTTGTTTTGTTATTTTTGAAATGTTGGGAAATGGACTGCAGTGGCAGCCAATCGTCGTGCAGCAATAAGGGAAGTTAAAAAACATTATATTTTGTTTTTCTATCATCAAAATTCATAGCAATGCCAAGATTGTTAGTTTTTAAGACCTTAGAGAAAAGACATGGCCATTCATTTGTTTTTAAATTATTCAAACTGTTGAAGTGCACTCATGTGAATGTTGGTAATAATTAATTGTGTGAATGTTGGAAGAAAATATGTATCGTAAATATTAGATTGTAGATCATTTTTCAAAGGGTATTTTGTGAGTTTATTCTTTTTGTTATGTATGCTCATGTTTTGATGTCACAGGTAGCATTCGCTGAATATTTTGTCAAATGAACAGAAAATAAACCAAGCCGGTATTTTTATACGGTTTTATGACAGAAATTTCAAGGAGTTATTATTATTAGATAGCAACAACGTGAATGATATGGTATAATTAAAATATATACATCTTCCTGAAGTAATAGTAATATTATTCTCGTTTTCCTGTATAGGATCAATTCCTCGAACTCACGATCTATAAATTCGTTGGAATGGTGTATCACAACCCGTATTAGGAAGACAAGGATTCAAATATTATAAAAGTAATTTTATTTGTATTTATAAAAAAGTAAGTCAAGGAATTGTGTCTATATTTAGAAACCATGACCCTATGGAATTTGAGAACCTATAAAAAGTACCTATGTAAACGGGGGGATCAGTTGGCTTCTCGCCATTTCCGTATTGCTGAGAAGTACAATAGAAACTGGTTTCGTGACCTCAACCGCCAACAGAGCAAGTCCTTCGGAAGTCACATATCTTGTATCCAGAGCCGTTTGTTAATGTGTAATAAATAAGGTGAAAAAATAACATAACTTCGAACGTTTGTAAAAACTAATATTGTTCAAGTGCAAAAATTATTATTACTATCATTAATAATATACTTTTTACATATACAAACATAAATACTGTATTTACCGAAGTATTTTTCTCTTAAACGGTAAAACTTGGATAAAAGTCTTATTAAGACCTTTTCTTAGTCTTAAAAAATGTCTTAAAACTTGGAATAAAAGTTAGGTCAGAGGAAACAAAACTCGCGTCCCCTAGGAGACAAGAAAATCACATTTTAAGCTCTTACACGCATCGTTTCCTAGTTGTGTACGATGTGCGTGTTGCGGGTTACATCTTCCCGTTATATTATTTCATTTAATTTTATTTATGACGATGCCATAATGTTCGATTGGCGTTCTCAAGCGGTTTCTATAAGGAGCATCATAATGTAACAAGTGCTCTTATTCAATTCATAGTAGCACTAGTTACATTACTATTTGAATATAACACTTTTTCATAGGCAAAAGAAAAGCGTTGTTTGAAGATATAAGTATATTATGCAACAAGTTTATAATGTTTTGCTTTATTGCGTGAGAACATGTTTTGAAAACGAGCTACGTTAGGAGCGAGTTTTCAAATTTGTACGAACGCTACGTAAGCTACAGTATAAACAAGTTGCATTCGCTGTTTTTGTACAAAAATATTATAAAATTATTTGAAGGAATAAATGATTACTGAAACTGGAACTTGATTTGCGTGGTACGTTAGGTACATGTGTGACTAACGCTCTTGGATATGTAACTATTGATATTTGTCAGTTGTTCCTTGTTTATAAGCGTGATCGTATGGAAATGGAGTCTGAGACAAAAGTTCAACATATCCAGAGTAAGCTTTATTTTTATTTTATTCGAAAGGAAAATGCACCTCCAATCCTAATGGAATAAATACCTTCAGGCCAGTTCCCAAGGACATTGCAAAATACCTTAACATACCCAATGTGGATAAGTACTCCAGGCACTCGTTTCATAGGACTTCTGCCACAATGCTAGTTAATCATGGAGGTGATATAAACTTTTTCAAACGCCACGGAGAATTGTGTTCATCTACAACGGCAGAACAGTACATTCAGAAGTCAATGGGTAATAAGATTAGAATTGCCAAGATAATTGTATCTCGTGAAGAATCGCCAGATGCAGAGGAACTTTCCAAAAAACTGTCACTGCAAATGAAATAATAGTTTCTATAAATACTTGGTTCTCTTTCACCAATGTTTCAAATTGTTCAACTTTTCTTAATTACTTCGTGTTTTTAAGTTGTGTAGTTTAATTTTTTTTAATTCCTGTAACGTAATGTATTGTTCCTTTATATTCTTCTCTTGTTTATGTGTACCTAAAAATACCGATCGACCCGCAATTGTTTGATGACGTGTGTTATTTTATTGAACCAGTTTCGTAACTCTCCACTTTCTGTACGATTTTTGGTGTCATAAGAGACTGTTTTTTTTTGTACACCAGCATTACAAACGAACTTTTTTTGTTGCAAAAAACCGTGCATAATCAGGAAATTTACGTCACAAATGATGACGTTTTAGCATTTACGGCACGAATGATTGTGTCATCACACGTTCAAACAATCTCAGTGAGAGAATCGTTGGGAGGTGAAGGTAAACAAAACAGCCGACCGTCGTTTTCTCGCACAGATGTCAACAACGCCATCTCGAATTTGCTCTCCTGAGGGTGTTGGATGTTAAGTGCCCGAGGCGTCGCAAGAAAATTGTTTTGCAAAATTAAGTTTGATTATCTTATGAATTTACTAGCTGAATGTAGCGTCACCGACGCATTGAACTTTCTTTGGTTGTTTGAATTTTCTTCTTCTTTTTTTTTCTTTCTTCGGTTCAGAGTCCTTTTGTTTACTTTAAATGTTTTGTGAGCGTTGCGAACTAACCACTTGAATTTTGCAATTCTTTTGTGGTATTGAGCACGATTACTACCTTTGGTTTTCCTGAACTTGTGTAATGTTTCATAAAATTGACTTCCTGAAGTGTTATTTCGAAATGTTTTTCTTTCAATTTGTATTTGTCGTAGTACATATTTTTAAAAACAATTTGAAAACCGCACGATATTGTTGGCCAACACGCATTTATCTGTTGCACCTCTGGGTCACTTGCCATATCCTGATTGCTTATATAAAAATTGTCTTCTTCCTAGTCTCTGAAGACATCACATTGGTCCCCTGGCCCAGACGCAGCGACCGGCTCGATGACACCGATGCTCTTTTCGGAGGCCCTCCACTTAATTCATTTTCCGTGAGAGTAAATTTTTCGTTTCCGTGAAAGGAGTTTCTCGAATTCTATTTCTTCTAAGACCTCCTCTGCGTCTTTCAAATTTGGCGCGGTAATTCGAATACAATAATTTATAACCATTCTTTGGGGCGAATGAATTGCAAAGGGCATGCATTTCAATCTTACCGCGCCCGATATAGTTAATTTTTCCCTCAAAAACTGCCAATTACCTTACAAAGAGAAAGAATTTCATTCCTCGCATGAAGTTTTTGAACTACCGTGAGAGTGCGCCACAGTCCAGACACCAAGACCAACCAGCGTAGACAGCACTCTACATTGTCACAATTTGTCAGAATCTGATAAGACGCGAAGGGATCACATTGTTTGAAATTCTGAAGCCGAGCGGTCTCGTGGCAGATTGCCTCGCCAGTGTACAAAAATGAAGTAATACGAGCGTATTGACTGCACTGAAGGTTGTGTTATTATGTTAAGTTTATAACACATTCCGAAGCCACATGCCGAACGTACATTTTTATGCAAGGTGTTAATTTGTCAATTAAAATGAGAAATCCGACCCTTTTGGGATTGGGCCAGTCGTTTCTAAACGTTTTGTAACCAGACATATTAAATTGATATTTTTATATTTTTGTCTTTTAAGAAGCATAACTCTCTTCTTTTGTTTGAAATAATGTTAGCATTCCAGTTGAGTATATTAAATTTCGTATTTGTTGAGGCTGCAAAATAGCTTGTTTTGGAAGAGCAACAGGCGATGATTCGTGTTGACAAGACTCCTGATGCGAAAGACAACTATTTAAGAACTATTAGTTTACCTCAGCGTAAGAAATGAGTATTGAGGGAGTTGTCAATGTTACCTCGTCTAGGCGAAAAGAAGATCGTATTATGTCGTAATTCGAACTTAATACCATGTTAGGCAAGACCCGCGCCAAAATACTCTGTTCACGGAGTCTGCACTACCTTACCAATCGTTAAAATCTAGTTTTTCAATGCAGCCAAGATGTGAATTACTTAGCCCTTTTACTGACAACGCGATCCAAACCGCTCGGCTGAAGATTCTCAAACAATTGACTTTCGTGGCGTCTCATTTGTAAATGAATCTGATTGTCATAAATGATTAACAATACAAAATGCTGTCTCTCGCTGGTTCCCAGTGGTCCCCAGATAGCTGGCACAATCTCGCGAGCGTCTTTGAAAGTATTTCAAACTTTCTAAGCAGTTTCCAACCTTCCAAAGAGTTTCATACGCAACACGTGTTGCCTTTCCTTTCTGGAAGCCCGTCCGGGGATTTTACAGAAAAAAAATATTATAAGCCCAACGCGGGACGGTTAAAATGTATGCCCTTTACTGTTAATTAGTTACAAGTAATTGTTATAAATGATAGAATTCCAAGTACGGTGCCAAATTTGATTTAATTTTGGTCGCCTATGTACCAACATTATTAGTTTGTTGTTCATTCATTTTTTCTGCTAGAATTGAAGTACTTGGTGTGTTTTTGGATGTTATTTATAATTTATTATAAAATAGTTAAAGATATTGAATAAGTATGATCACATGGATTTGATCAATGTTTGAGAAAATGGTAATCGAGGGGGTAAATTGCTATGGGGAGAAGGATTTTGTCGACTTTGATTATGCTACTTTAGGTTAGTGTTTGTATTTATATGTGTAAAGTGCAGTATATTATTGTTGGCAATGAGGGGAAATTGCGATTTTAGAGACTGAGAGGTTCATTTATTTTCTGTTTATGTTTTACTTGTTTGAGGCAACCTACAGAAGGGAATTCAGTTAATTGTACATAAAACGGGCATTCTTCAGAACAAAAGGCTGCGCTATGTGGTCCTTTGGAATTTTTCATTTTGGGGAGAGCATTTTACCTGAAAAATTTACCATATACAAGTATATTTACCAAGTACCAGTGCTCTTTTGTGCAATAGATGCAGGCTAAAGTATGGGGACATTTATTGAGAAAGTGAACAAAGTTTCGACTCCTTAAGCACTGATTTGGTTATCTCTTTCTGGGTCATTTTCTAGTTTCGTTTTTAAATTGCAAATTTTCGATATTTTCAACAGTATCTATAGTCTGTTTTCCGTCAAAATCGGCAGGTAAAACTGATATAGAAATATTCTCTTTGTACACTCTCAATATACATATTAACAAAGGGTACCTCTCTTTGATTTCCTCGAAACTTTCCTCTTTGGATATATAGACATTTTTTAATACAATAGAGATTTTTTATTGGTGGAGGCATGTAAGTGTGGAAATCTTCCTTGATATTTAATAGATGTGTAATTGTTTTTAAAGTCTGTTTTTGTTTTGAACATGAGCATTATTCGGTTACTTTTTATGTTCGAAGTGAATTGATTCGAAATATTGCTTTTGATTTGTCTAGAAAATTCTCGTACGTTTTTTATGTTATTCACATGTATTGTGACATACCAATATGTGGACCATTTTTTATTAAATGTTATTTGTCGTAAATGGGTGGAAATGCTAGGGTAATTAAATAGGAATATGGCGCCTTAGCAACGGCACCCAAGTCGTTGTCAAGATAAATAAATATTCATCTGGCATTGAAAGTAACGGCGTGGCTAGTCAGATTTGAAAACGATTTGGGGATTGGTGGAGAGAGCAACGATAGTCTACTACTGCGGAAGTATGTCTGATTTTTTTAGACAAAAACAGAAAGGGGAAACCGAACTCTGGAGGGCTGAGCAGTAATAAAAAAAATACACATTCTGTCATATGTCGTGACGCTGTGCGGGTCGCTCGCGGTTAGATAATTTGTGTAATTGGAACTTGTAATTTTTCATGAGATTGAGGAATGTTAGACTCCGAATAATTTACAGTGTGTTAAAAGTATAGCTCACGAACAGTTTGGACTTTAATTATTTTTACAACACGTGGAAATTAGAACTTGTGAGAAGTCGTATATGATAGGACTCGGAAATATTCTGGACGAGTAATTAATTTGTAGAACTTTAAAACAATTCCGCTGTGAAATCGAAAAGAACTGGGTATTATTTTGCAAGTCAATCGAACTAGAACTACGAATTTTTCAAGTAGTGCGGATCAGTGGCTCGGCAACGTTCGCGTGGAAGAGCAGGAATGAAGAACGCGGTACTTCGACTCTGGAATTCGCATCACCGGGGAGAAGAGAAGATGGTCCTTCGTGGCGACGTCGATCAAGAGCGCGCGAAGTATGGTGCAATATAAAGGTTCGAACAAGGTCATGACCAAAGGACAGTCTTTCTGTTTCAGTAAGCAATAAATCCTAAGTTTCTAAGTTACTTTTTGAAAGAAAAAGAACGATTTTCATTGGCCAATTCGAGCTAATAAGTAGCTAGATAAAATATTTGTTTTCAGATTCCTCGCCACTCTGTATGGATGGCAGATCGGGTAATCGGCAATCAATAGGTTTTTTATTTATTTATTTATTTATTTATTTACGTCAAAAAACAGTTAAAAACTGCGTATGACGGGCTATGGGGAAAAGTGAATTGTGTGCACATTTTCAAAATTCTGTGATCCCTACACTAAATCATATACTACTTAAGTTTTGAATTTTGAAAGGGAGAAAAAAAAACAAAAAAACTCCCATGTAATAAAATCGATTTTCAAGGATAAATAAGCAATAAATTTTGAATTTTGAAAGGGAGAAAAAAAAACAAAAAAACTCCCATGTAATAAAATCTATTTTCAAGGATAAATAAGCAATAAATTTTGGCTCTTATTACTTCCTGCCGCGACAACATGGAAACGATAATTTGAATAATTGTATTTCCCACTGAATTCTAGAAGACGTGCACAGAAAATGAAGTTACATTTATGTCCAGAAGCAAAACAAGGGGCCATCTCAGCATTTGCTCAATGGATCAAGGGAAACTGGACGAAAACCTGATCGAGATGGGGGTCATTGACCCGGAAGCTGTGTTACAATAGTTGTTACAGGTTGTTTATACTCATTATACAGTCCAAATGGTAATTAATGCATTATGTATCATTGTTAAAATTAATGTTACTTTTCTTGTGATGTTCAGTATAGTCTCTAATTGTATAGAAACAGTTATGCAGCAGAAACGATTTCACTTGTGATTTAAACTTTTCTATTGAATTTAATCGTTTAATGTCATCTGGCAAGTGTTGTAAAATAATGTACATGTATTGTATGTGAATTTTTTGTAATGAGCTGTTGATACTGTCACCTGATGAATATGATTTCTACGTCGAGTGTTATAGTAATAGACTTCGGCATTTTCTGAAAATATATTCCCGCCCTTAAGCAAGTCATTTTTACAAAAACCACTGATTCGTAAATAAAAAGACACGGTAAAGGTAGAATTCCTAGATTAATGAAGATAGGCTTACAAGAATCACGTGGGTGGGATTTGGTTATTATTCGTACAATTCGTTTTTGTAATCTAAAAGTCTGGGAGCTATAAGATGTATTTCCCCAGAATATTATACCATATCTCAGGCGGGAATGATAGCGATTATTTCAGACGCAACCCATCGACTCAGCTAGCGGGACAATATTTAGTTTTCTTTGAAGCGATAATAGCTAAAAATATTATCGTAAGCTTTTTCCTAGCGCCCATGTTAACATAAATTCGGAAACGGGTTACGACGAAACGCCCAATAATTGTGCGCAGTTTGTGGGCATGTTTCAGTATTGACAGGGGGAAATATTGACCTTTTTCTTCATGACCAGGTGTGACGTTTATTTAATTAAACGTTGAATCAGGGTCTGTTTCATTTTCTAAAGCTGTAAATGTGTTTTAATTGGCACTTTAAATACATTATTGGTACTACTTTTTAGAGGGATGTTGATTTTTATCATAGTCATTTAAATATCTTCTACCGCTAGTTGATGAACTCTCCGCGATTCCTTTACTTTCATTCATTGGGTTTGCCATCACTTGAGCTGCATTGCTGGCAGTAACTGCTGGTAGTTCCGCCATTTGTTCATATGTAGTGCATGTGCACTTGCATTTCAACAGGTGTACGCTGTGGACGTTGATTGAGAGTGGCATACGGTAGACAATTGTTGCATTGATGAGCTATACTGTTTTGATGTTAATTTATGAATGGCGGCGTCATGTTGAATATGGTGTCCATGGCGCTTTCTGCATTCTACAGAAGATTTTATACAATTGAATACTCTATTATTGTTTTTGTCTTTATTCTTAGAACAGGTCCCTTACATATTTTAGACAGTAGAAGTTTTTTAAATATTTTATTATTCCATATCAGTAAACATATTCTTCAACGACGTTTCGGGAGATACTGCATCCCCCCATCTTCAGGTCTATTGCGATACAAAAAATGTATCTTAATTACTAAACATGAAGTTTAGAAATTTGTATTTGTTAACTTCCTAATAAGTAGGTGAGGTCTATATTCTTACATTCGTTTGAAAAAGTAAATCTTTTCTAAAAATAAGCCTCTATTTTTCAAAAATTAAAAATATATTTTTTAAATATTTTAGGTAAAGAGAAATGGAATACCAAATACAGGGATATCTTCTGTTCCTTCTTGAAATTTCTTAATTAAAGAAACAGTAAGTCTTGGTGCCATTCTTGGAACTCTTCTTAAGTTATTGTTAAATCTTGTTTATTTGTCTGCAGGTGCTTTCCTGGTGCCGTACCTACTCATGCTTTTCCTTTGCGGAATCCCGCTGTTCTTCATGGAGACTGCATTGGGCCAGTTCGCCAGCACAGGATGTATAACCATCTTCCGCATCTGCCCTCTATTTAAAGGTCAGTAGCGAGCGCAGGGTAAAACCAAGAATCGTGAAATCTTTTGTAAACATTTGTAATTAATTTAATAATAAATGAAAATATAAATCCTAAAAAATAATTCTTAACACGAAAATACTTTTTTTCCAAAATGGATACATGATTAAAACGAAACATTAATGGAGAAATAGGATAAATGGTAATAACGCACGATGAGCCATCCAAATCACTCAACTAAACAAATCAAGTTTTACGTCATATTTTATGCGAATTAAGCTTTTATTGGAAGGTTTTGACTTAGGAACTACAGTTGCAAAGGCCAACGTTTAACATTCTTTTATCTATTTGATGTTCTGACACGACAGTGAAGTTGAATGTGATTAAAGAGAGTCTTCTGAGATGTTTCCAATAAGCGTAGATAAAACTGAGTATTAGCAATATTGGCTTCATTTGTTTTTATACACGAAAATAATTTTAAAACATCGAATAAGTCATTATGTGCTGAGTTTCGCTGATGAAACGAAATGTTTTTTAATAATCCTTAAACGTATATACCAAGAAAGTCAGAGTTTGTATGTTGTAATGACACTATTTAAATCAGAAAGCGAAACAGTGTCCCATGGATCATTAGTCTTACGCGCGTTCTAAGTATTTCATGGAAGGCTCAATGGTCTTCGTGGATTCACAACGGAAGTTGTTCTAGGTTTAGATTTCATCAACTAGTAATGAAGCCATCAAACCGAAACCGTTCAATCATGTTTTAATAACAAGACCGAAATTGAAACTGTTAGTTTTCATTACATTTTTTGCTGGAACCTTCACAAAATAAAATTATTTCGTTTTTTACCAGATTTCCTTAATTCGGCAACGTACTACACTGGCTACGCGTTTTTTCAAAAGTAACTCAACGAGTAAATAAATGATTGAATATTCGTACGTTTTTCAAAAACATATGAGAAGATAGAAACATATTAAAGATGTGATATGTGATTTTTATCGAAATCCTCAGACAGAAAAGTCTTCAAAATATCTAGGTTAAAGTAAAGTACTACGATTTAAGTTTTTAAAATTTAAATAGAATGATCTTTACAAATTGTAGATTAATTAGTAAAAAGACGAATAAGTCATAAACAAGTTTGTATATCCATCATTGGGGAGTAGTATGTCGATATTTTGACGTGAACACTCATTTTTAGAGTACCTGATTTCGAAAAACTATTTTTATGTCTGTGTATTTGAGATCAACATTAGAGCCTAAATCGTTTACAGGATTTTCATCAAAATTGATATTCCTCGATCGATTCACCTGAGGTCGCGACCCCTCGAATTCGAAAGATCTTCAATTTTTAGGGAGGTGAAACCTTTACGTCATTTTCAATATTTTCAGAAAATTGGCTCCAATTAATTGCTTGAGTAGAGCAATAAACTCTTACAAAAGCTATGTACGTCCAATTTTCATTAAAACATCTAAATTTTCGAAAATTGCGAAAATTAGCCATTTTTGGACTCTCTCATACAACTCCTTTATTGAAGACAAAAATATTTTTGTAATTGAAGTCTTGTTTAAAATTATATCGTTAAATATTGTTCAGTCAATTTTTACTTTCTCGTATACGTACTCGTATCTCGTATACGGAGTAATATACGTAGTACAGAGTAAGTTATGTAACGCTGAGGAAAATCGATTTTCTGGAAAAATTGCGTTTTTCGCGTTTTAAACGTTACTAAAATTGCGAAATTTGAAGCTCTTTTTCACAGAAAACTGCTCAGTTTTCGATAAACTTCATTTGAAATCATTTGAAGCACTTCTACTCACAAGTACATTAGTGTACACAAACTGCTGGAAATGTGCATTTTAAAGGTATGAGAAATATTTAAATAAATTACATCTATGTATTTTTTGAAGAAACAAATGAATGCAGGAAAATTAATTTCGAATCATCTTAAACAGTGTAATTAGCGCTATCCATACGAAAAGTTTGAAAAAAAGAATTGGAGCCGTTTTTGAGAGTTTTAGCGTTTCTGAAACTGTGGAATTTTGAGCTTATTTTCAGAGAACATTTTTGAGTTTTCCTGAAATTTTGTCATCTCCTCATAGATGCAATAATGTAAATACATTGCCGCTAATGTAATTATTAACGACGTGAGAGAAGAGTAAACAAATTAAATTTGTGTAAGTTTTAAAAAAATAAAAGAATAGTGCAATGTGGCGTTTGTATTTTCTTATATAGTGCATTTAGTAATATCCCTATCAAAAGTTTAAAGAAAAAAATGGAGCCTTTGGATGTTTTGGAAATATTGGATGTTTTTCAAAATCACAGTTTCGACTCAAACCAGATCGACAGGGTTTTATTCAGTTTGGACAAATGCGTACGAATAGTTTAGGCGCTAGTGTTGTTCACATACACTGGACGGACAGACAGACAGACAGACAGACAGACAGACAGACAGACAGACAGACAGACAGACAGACAGACAGACAGACAGACAGACAGACAGACAGACAGACAGACAGACAGACAGACAGACAGACAGACAGACAGACAAACAGGCAGACAGACGGACGGGAGTTTTAAAAAACACTTTTTCGGTATCAGGGGACCCCAGAAAGTGTATTTCTGTTGAAATTTTGATTTTTTTTCCGCAGTATTACATAATTTGCTCTACACTACGTATATTACTCGGTATATACGTATGTATACGAGAATGTAACTAGAGGCGCTACAGAATGACACAGACTTTCTCGTAGCAATTTTTTATAATTTTCTTGGTGTGGACTGGCTTTAAGGTCTTGCTCCATATTCTGGCCAGCTGCCATCTTTCGTCGCCCAAAGTACTTTATTTTCACATTTTTCAACTTTTCGGTTTCCTAATAGTAGAACCGAAATATCACTGCAAGAATATCAAAGAAGAGTAAATCCTTGTTCTAAATAGAAATTTTCATTGAAAAATTTGAAGCTGTTCTTAAGAAAATGGCAATTAAGTACTATTTCAAATTCGAAATTTGAAACTCTTTTTCGCAAGAGTCTATTGAGATTTCGAAAAACTTTATTTAATGTCATTTCAAGCACTTTCACTCGATAATTCAAATATGTATACAAATCGATGGAAATGTGCACATAAACAGCGCGAGACATTTAAAAAATACATTTTTGTAATTTTTTAACAAAAAATAATAGAACAATATAGCGTTAATGTCATCTTATAGGTTTTGTTTGTCACTACCCCTACCAAAATTTTAAACAAAAAATTTGGAACCACTTTCGAAAAAATTTTGTTTTGGTTTCTTTTTAACATTGCAAATATTGCACGCACTATTGCACAAAAAATACTATTTACGGACAACGACTTTCTTTTGAAGGAAAAATATCTGTCTTCAATTTCGTAGTTGTAGAAAGTCGTCGAAAAAAATGCTAACTTTTGCAATTTTCGGAAATTCAGGTTTGACCCAGAAAATCGAACCTATGCCACCTTTATTAGTGTATTTAACTCTATTCTTACAAAAAAATTAAAGAAAAAAGTGGCCATTTTTGAAAAAAAATTGAAAATGTCTCTAGGTCTTCATATAAAGTCCCCCAAAAAATTATTGAATGTTTTTCAAATTCGCAGAGCTTCGACTCGCCCCAAAATGAAAGGGGTTTCATCTATTTGGAAAAAACCCTACGCATGGTTTAGGTGCTAGGTTTGTTCACATACACCATACGGACAGACAGACGGACGTTTTGACGTCAATTGACTTTTCGGTATCAAGGACCCACAAAATAGGGATTCTGGCTACACCATGTGTTAGAGGATTTTTTTTTTTTTCTTAATTTAGCCACTGGACTTTTTCGTTATCAGAGCTCGGCAATGAATTTTTTTCTCGCGAAAATCTGCAAGTTTTTTGCGGAGCATTATATAACTTTCTGTATACTATGTATACTACTCTCCGTCTCTCGATCTGTCTCTCGATCTGTCTCTCGATTTATCTCTCGATTTGTCTCTCGATCTGTCTCTCGATCTGTCTCTCCATTTATCTCTCTGTCTGTCCCTCCGTCTATCTCTCCGCCCGTCAATGCCATAAAGATTGACTCTTCTTTAATATTCTTAAAGTAATGTTTCGGTTCTACTATTAGGAAACCGATAAAATTGTGAAAATATCCAAAAAAAATGTAGTTTGGGCGGCGATTGATGGCAGCTGGCAAGAGGGTGGTTCAAGACCGTAAAGCCACTCTCACCAAGGAAAACTTTACTACGAGAAAGTCTGGGCCATTCTGTAGCACCGCTAGTTAAATATATCATTGACTTTGATAGAAATTGGGGCCACCTTTAAAAAATGCGTAACAAGATAGGTTCAATTTTTTCTTTTACCTCTTGATTTGAAAATGTTAATAAAAACTGTATAATTGAAATCGAAACATCAACGTTGTCTACCAAAAACCGAAACTATTTTATTCGCTTAAACCTTAATGTTATTTAAATTTTTTGATCATTGCTAGTAACACGTAAGTGAAACCATTTCGTCGTAAGCGTAATTGAAAATGCAGTGTACATTTAGACTTGATGACGAATCTGACCAAAGGATCCAGTAGTGACTCAATACTTCCTAGTTAAAGAAAATCTGTTATAGTAAACCGCAAAAATATTCAACATATTTATATTTGCACATTCCAATCGTTGTATCTCTGCCATTTCGATGAAATTCGTTAGTAATTCATATTTCTGAAAATAAATGTATTATGTAATTTAAAATAATACTTCTCAAAGAGGTCATTCATTCACAAAACAAAAATATTTTCATAAAAATTTGCGTCTTTCACAAAAGCAAAATGTTTTTAAAATGATAACTGACTTACATGGTTCCGGAGACAATCCCTAAAACGAAAAGTACCCCGTGTGTCCTAAAATTTGGAGGGCACTTAGTTGAGACATTTCTCGTGTAAATATGTCAGATGTATCTGAGTTTCGTTCTCTGCAGGTGCCGGCTTCGCCATTCTCGTGGTGAACTTCCTGTGCACCATGTACTACAACGTCATTATTTCGTACCCGCTCTACTTCCTCGCCATGACGTTCCGCTCCACATTGCCCTGGGTGGAGTGCGACAACCCGTGGAACACGGCGGCCTGCATGAAGGTAAGACGCGGCGCAAATAGCAAATGTGTGGCGAGTGCCATACCCTATCCTTAAGCGAAAGCGGGAGAGGAGGCTTAAGTTTCCATGCCCTCTCCGTTTAGTCCATTCGCCAAACACTGAAAAAGAGGGGATACCTGGAAAAGAAACTTTTTCTTTGGGTGTATTGTATGTCACGCATTAGTTAAAATCCGAAATTTTCAACCTTCCAGACCCCAGGGTTCGCTCCAAGATGTCCGATTGATTCATTGATTGGTGATTTCGGGCGGGTCAACTGCTAGGGTCGTTGGTCCCTTAAGTGTAGTGCAAGTTTCTTCAGGGGTTGGGGAGTGATCTTCCCCAGCTGGATGGTGAGAACCGGTGCCGACCTACCGTCGGCTGACGTGGTTTCCTTCCACCGGGAATCTCTCACCACCGGGACACCACTCCAACCGGCACAAACTCTAAGCTCCCCACTGGTCTCCCAGCATGTGTGGTGGTGTAGTGCATGTAAGTGTAAGTGCGTAAAAGTAAGAGGTAAAGATAGGACAAGGAAGAGGAGGAAAACATCGCGCGCAGTCCATGGCCCGTTTGTTAGGCTCCGGCATTCGCCTGGTATTGATCGGAGAAACCATGGAAAACTACCGATCAGAGCAGTCGGCCTCAAGAATTCTCCTCAAGACAGTGACTGAACTCGACTTAGCCATCTATAAAATGTCGAAAATCCTCGTACCATCGAGACTCGAACCTAGAACCTCCCGGTCAGAGGCACTGCAGTGACATCAGTTGATCCAAGAGATCCGATAAACCTGGAGTTTTCCGATCTGTAGCCGATACAAACAGAATGGAAAACCCTCTTCCTTTTAAGATGGCGGCCACTGACGATTAATTGTTTCAACACGTACAATCGGATAGGTTATATTTATGAATCATCATTGATACCTTTAATTGTGGTAAAGTTGTTATGAAATATAAAATTTACAAGCGTTTCAGAGTCTAATTGTATTGAAAAAATTTAATGTACGTTTCTAATTTTCATTGCACGCAGGTATTGAAATACAACTTTGCAGCCTCCGGCCAAGTGAGAGGGGTTTATTGTTTCGTTAGATACTCAGGAACTCTGGAAAAACAAAAATCTGCAATTACTAATTTGCAGTGCGCGCGGAAATTAAAAGAAAAATATGCAACCTGTGACCATGTGAAAGGTGTCTATGTTTTCCTTCGATACACAGGAACTTGGAAAAACACAAAAATAATTTTAACTGAAAATGCAAGTATTTGATTGTGTTGTTCTTCTTATTCTCATACTGCGCGTGCTGACTAAATTATTATACTCTTGGCGCCATTGTTCACAACATAGCTTGCATATTTTACTTGTGTGTACCTTATAATGTTAGTGCAGTGTTCCTGAATATTGTTTTTAAATATTTAATAATTGCTGTATTTTACCATAGTGTTTTATTTGTTATTCTCGAGCAGTATGCGTACTACATTTTGGAAAACTTATGTTGTGTTGTTTTCTTCAGTAGCATTTTTGCTGCTGCAGGTCCCTTGTTTGAAATATTTTCCACAAACTATGAATATAATTGTTGCTCCGATTTGTCAGTTGTATTTGGTTTAGTTTTACATGCAATTTTGACACAAAAATGTGTTAGATAATATTAGAGGTGAAAATCTTTAACCCATAATTTTGTATTTCTATATGTTGTCAGAAATTTTCGGAACTGTGAAAGTACTCTTGTATAATGCCTGAATATACACTTCAGCTATACAATGATTTACACTTTAATTATTACGCCTTACATTATTACACTTAAAATATACCAAGATTTTCTTCTTCGCTCTATGGAATGTCCAAAGTCATTATATTAATGTTTATTTTGATTCAAACGTTTGAACAATATTTTTAAAATTGTTTGTGTTCTGCAGTAATGTATAAACCAACGCAATACTGTTACTTAGTAGTAAATAGAGAACGAATTGACTTGTAAATACTTGTTTTTACAGGTATAAGGTACCTGCATTCAATAATTAATTTTAGAGTTTGCCAGACATTCTGAATGATTTTTATGTTACCTCTTTTGGATATTTTTACATATTTCGATACGATTACATTTTTTTATATATTTTACCTAATACGAGTATTTCGACGTATTTTACTATACTGACAAGACTAAATGGAACATTTCAGAAAAGAGTTTGCTTATATATGTTCGTGGCTCGTTTTTCTGTTAAACAAATCATGTAATAATGCATTTCTGTTCACGCAAATCGCGTACTCGAAATCAGAAATGAACTGATAGTTGCTAAGCAGAGGAAATCAAAATCCTTCCTCTTGTTTCTTCGAGCCACGAGAAAGAAGAAAGAAGAAAGACGTTCGTCAGAAATCTGAAACACATTTCTTACTGCCCTGTTTATTAACACAGCAGGAATCGGGAGGGCCGACCTAGATGGCCGAGGTGGCTAAGAGCGAGTACCGACTCAGCGCTTCGGTCCGAAGGGTCGCGGGTTCGAGTCCCGCCTTGGGCATGGCTGTTTGTCCCTTGACTTTGTATGTGTTGTCGCGGAGGGCCTCGCGTTCTGCTGACCCCAGATCAGAGGAGCCCGCAAGTGTGTTGGTGTCTAGTGTATGGTCGAATATGCGTCCCATCGGGGCGTAAAGGGTAACCGGCTGTCGGCTGGATAAAAGCCCTAGATTAAAAAAAAAAAGGAATCGGGAGGTCTGAGGATCGAGGTGGTGGCGAACTTTCGTCACTCTCTAGATAGCTAGGTCAAATTCAGCCACTGACTGGTGGAGAATTCTAGCAACCGGCTTCTCTGATAGATACGTTTTGCGTGGTAACTCCCATCAATATCAGGTGAAAGCTGGCGCAGTACTTTTACAAGTGGGCCACGGATTACATGAATCTGCCCTTCCTCGTCCATATCCCTTCCTCTTCCCTTACACACACTCGTATATGAACTACATTGCGACATATATCGGCAGACCACACGGGAGCTTAGAGCTTGATCCGCTGGCGGAAATACCTGAAGAAGGCAGCTGCTTGCAAGTCAAGGTGTAGGTCGACATGGATCTCCAGTTACAGTGGTCGAGGACACCTCTACCTCCAGAGATGTATCATGGACTACCCTTATAGGACTAATTGAAATGTATGAAAAAGTAGGGAGACAGATGTTTCTACAAAAAACAATTTATTGTGCTTCTTCGGCGTTACAATCAGAAAGACACTACCCAACCATACAATAACAATGCCAGGTCTACCTCTCGTCAGTAAAGAAATGCCAAGTTCGCAGCCGTTTGCCGTATTACCAGATGTACCAGTTCGTAGGTCGATCGACAATTATCTAATGGAAAGAACGAACACTCGGCATGGTCAGCGTAGCGGTCACAAGAACAGTTCCTAAGCGCACAAACTCTGTCACCTACTATTTTGTCCTTCCGAATAGCAGGCCGCCCATTATACACCGGTCGCCGACGCTGCCTCAGACTCGCTCTTGGGGCTAGATGACCGGTGGGGTGAGTAGTGCCTGGCTGCTACGTATACTTCAATATAGAGTGCGCGCGTGTGCCAACTTCAAATTCAGCTGTGCACACAGCAGTAATAACTACGGTTGGCACAGCCGGAAACACGAAAAATATACAATCATCGATAGATATCTGGCAAACGTTCCGTACTGCCCAATGTCTTATCGCCCTGCCTGCTGCATCTCGCCGCAAAACATCCCTGTATCAGGTAGGCAGAATTGGGAACTTATTGATGCAATGCTATCCACCCGGGCTGAATGGGAATACTCCTTTGGAATGAGTGAGATACGATCAACATGAGCTCAATTATAAAAGAAACCCCCCTGGGATCTTATTACGTGCGGACCGTTTCTTCGTAAATAACATTGTGTATATTGTACTACATATGTATTTCATATTTCGAATAAATATCGTTTTATGTGGTGCAGACTAATGGCCTGTAGAAGTAGAACGTTCGTTTAGCAGCTACGAAGTCATTTTAAGGCCTGATCGAAAACGTTTTTTGCCCCAAAATTTGAAAACGCTTGTATTGAGCAATTTTGAATACAGTCGTGAATTCATTATTTTGATATATTCACTTTGTAACATATTCTTTAAAAATAAATACATATGTATGTACATATTTTGTTTCTTTATTTTAATTATTTCAGTTCCGTGGTAGGTAATAAATTATTCTAATAAGCGTGTTGCAAGCCAGTCAAAACGAAAGTGTTTATGTTTATTAACTTAAATATTGAATGTTAAACGTTTTTCATGTTATTTATTTGATCATCTTTGCAAATGTGTACAAAAACTCTGTGACAAAGACTGAAATTGTCAAATGTATGAATTTTAGCTTGAAAATGTAAGTAATTGGAATGGTCAACAATTACCCCAATTTTCACTCGTAATAAATTGCAGCGGTAGTTACTTGTAATTGTAGGTAATTAGTTCCAAATTAATTTACATGGATTAAGCTAATTCATTAAAATTTAATTAATAATGCCCAACGCTCTTGAAATCGATTCGGGAACACTGCAGGGCCTGCTATTAATCACAAAGCAGCAGAATCCCGACCACTGAATGAACGTTGCCATCATGTGGGTCATTCAGAGTCCTACAGCAGATAAAACAATTTCTATTGTGAATGGATGTAAGAGTATCAATCAAAAATATTCCTTTCAGAATAGAAGATAGTAATGTTCGAAATGATGTAGCAAATATTTGAATCACACTTTTTTTAGATCCATGTAGAGCTTGCGTTCTGTGTAACGTGAAGTTAATGAAATAGAAAAGATGCACTTTCATAAAATACGGGTCGATTAGAATAATTCCGTTCCGCCATTGGTTCTAGTAAATATGGACAATGTGAGTTCTGCACTATACAGGAGAGATTTTCAAAAAACGTAGCTATGTTATCGATAGTCACATGATGTTCCAAAAGGAACCAAGACATCGTACACTTAACAAGAATAATTCTAATTACAGAAATAGGTTTCTACAATATACAGTTTGGAACTAAGTGCGATCTATCCGGTATCATTACTTAGCTCTGTTGTTTTTTGTGATGTTTTTTTATTTATGGGAAAATATCCATAGATGAGTAAGCGTATTGCATAAAAGTATTTTTTTGCTTAATACTAATTAAATTTTATTCATAAATCTAAATAAGATTAAGTGCGTCTAATACTAATAACCAAACTCAGTAAAATCTTTGAAAAATACATTATAGGACAATTTATTTTTAATGCTGGTAGGATGGATTGGATTTCGTCCTATTTATACCGGGTGATCAGTATAAAACGCAACCCTGCTGCTCAAGGCAGAGAGAAAAGTGGAAGTTTTGCAACACTGCTTCTGGGAAAGCTCCTTCGACTGCATTTCAGCGACACTACATTCACCACCACCCTTCGTTTCACTCACCCCCTTCCTGTGGTGTGGGCCATACCTGCTCAAAACAAAACAGGCCGCGTCTTGATTCATAGTTTCCTTCTTTCTCAGTTAACTTACGATGCCCCTCAGCATACTCCTACACTACAAAACTGCGTAGAGTAACGTAGTTTTGTAGTGTTTGAGTATTTCCGAACGTAATCTTTCAAAGTGTGCCGGGCAGCTTTCAGAGAAAAAAATTCACCTGAGTCTATTCCGAACAAGAGTTCCATATTTCTGTTAGTGAAGTGCTGTCGTCAGAAAGTAGGTGTGTTTGATCGGAAACGCAGTCGCCGAATTATAGTGCTCACGCAGCGAACAAACTTTACATGGAGTTGTAGCAAATGTTCTCAAGTGAGTTAATGCTTGTTTGTTAGCAAATGGAGGATATTTTGAACATTTTTTGTGAGGTTTATTTGCTCCCGGCCTCAATATATAATTAATAATTTCCTTTTCATCATTCATAATAAATAATTTCCTTTTCTCCTTTACCGATTACCTAACTACCTTTATTTATTTTTATTATTTTTGTTGCAGAAAATTCCAAAACCTTTATGTTAAGATTAAATAATGGGGATGAAGGGCAAGTTTGTGATGTATCATTAAGCGGTGACTATCTTTCACTGATAATTTCACCAGTGATAATTAGTCACTGACTACTGAGCCCCCTCTTTCAAAACTATTTTAATTTTAAAAGTAATATTATTTCAATAAAAATAATTATTATTAATAACAAAACTAATAATAATAATAATAATAATAATAATAATAATAGTAATAATAATAATAATAATAATAATAATAATAATAATAAATTTGTTCTCCGGATCTGGAATTAATAATTTTTAATGAATATTTAAAACAGCAAGTATGAAACATCTGTACATTTCTGGAAGCACATTTGTTGCTACCAAAACAATGCTCACGCAGCGAAAACTAGAGGAAGTTTGGGATGTTCTTTCAATTTTCCCGAAAAGAAATGATTAAGGAAGCTCCAGCAGCAATGTAATCTCTCGTATGGAAGTGCGCACTGTTCCTCCAAAAATTGAAAATGTATGCATTCAACCAGCGTACTTCTCAAGAGCTTAAGGTAATTAAGGTAGTTAAGGTAATTGGCTACGGAGAATTGTTAGCGAAGGTTTTGATGCACTTGATAAAGTGTATTTTTAGTGATGAGTCTTGGCTTCGTCTTGATGGATATGTTTACCAGCAAAACAGTGGTCTCTGGGGGTATAGAGGGACCATAGGAAATAGTAGAGAGACCTTTGCATTAACAAAATATTGGAGTATGGTGTGCCATTTATTGACGCAGATTAATTGGTCTGTTGTTTTTCAAAAGAACAATAACGGCGGACACGTATCAGAATAAATGGAAAAATTAATTTTTGTTATATTTTAATTAGTTAATTATTTTTAAAGTAACCTTATTCAATAATAATAATAATAATAATAATAATAATAATAATAATAATAATAATAATAATAATAATAATAATAATAATAATAATAATAATTTGTTCTGCGAATCTGAATTTATAATTTATTAATATTTATTTAAAACAGATAAGTATTATAGTTCTGGAGCGTATGTATCTTGTTGTAAAACTAAATCAAGCAAAGTTAACTATTAAATTTACCTCAATGAATATTTCACATGGCAAGTTCATTTCACTTTTAAACAATATACGAAGGAATCGTCGTTCTTAACAATTCAATTTTCTTTCGACGCTAAACAAGTAGGCGCGTGCCTTTCTCTTTGAACTCGGCGGTCACCTGTTCTCCTAAGGGTGGCATTAGTGGGAGAGGGGATTAAGCCTACTTCCCGTCAGTTTACCTACTTGAAACCACCAGCCGCTATCCGACCCCCTCAAACATGGTTGCCAGGGCATTTCGTTCTGCCTGCTGTGGGTTGCGTTTTATACTGATCACCCGGTACTTTCTCGTATACATAAGTATATACGAAGTAATATATGTAGCGTAGAGAAAGTTATGTAATGCTGCGGAAATTCGATTTCGTAATTTCAACGGATTTCGCGTTTTGGAATCCCCTGATAGCGTGTTTTTTTAATGTCCGTCCGTCTGTCTGTTCGTGTGTGACCGTGATCACTTCGCGGCGGGCCAATTCTGCCAGATGACGCGGAGTCAAAGGGGCGTGGGGGGGATGGGGCTGCCTTGCACTAAGCCCGCAGTCATAATGCGCCCCACAGCCACGCTTCCGGATACTCCCAACTGTTGTCCAAGATCCTGAATTCTGCTCTTCGCCCTGCCCAACCATTACAGGTAGGGACGGTGTATGTAACTGCCCCTTATCAAAATGCATAGAAATAAAAATCAGGTTTTGTACTTTCTCCCTACGAAATAGAAAGTTGTGTACTAGTAATTCTGCGCGAAAAAAACGGCGAAGTTTTGGCAGAAAAAAAATCGTATTACATGGCCCTGGTAATGAAAAAGTGGATAAATCCAGTTGCTACATTTAGAAAAAAACTCTGCCACGTGGTGTAGTCAAAATCTATGTTTCGTGGGACCTTCATAGCGAAAAATCGAATGACATCAAAAGTCTTTCTGTCCGTCCGTGAACAACACTAGAGTCTAAACCGTCTAGCTAAACAGTCTAGCCGATTTTCTCTACAATTGATATTCCCTTATCGACCTGGTTGATGTCGCGGCCCCTTGAATTTTAAACCGATATTTTAATTTTGGGAGTACTTAACATGAAGTCCCTAGGACATATTCCAATTTTTTTTAAAAAATGGCTTCATCCATTTTCATTAAATTTTGCTGTTGGATAGTGTAAAGGACGTTTAAGAGAATGGTGCAGGTATCATGTTCGTTGAAAACCATAAAATGTCAAAAATTGCAAAAGTTAAAAAAATGTTCGACGTCTTCCTACAACTACTATTAAGAAGATAAAGATTTTTTCCTTAATGAAATCTGTTCGTTAATGGTTGATTTTAAAATAAGGTCAGAGTTGAGTTAAGTTGAGTGCTTTCCATGTAATTTTGCAAAAATACGGGCGAGAAAGTACGTGCTGTTTGAGCACTGTTTTTTTTTTAACAGTACATGTAAGCTCTGGATTGTTCCAGAGACTTACGATTTTAGATTGACACTCGTTAGAGACAAAAAACTATTTTTTCTGTAAACAACTGATGTCTTAAGTCTCTCCTCTTGAACTTTTTTTATTTATACTCGTTTAACCTAACACAATAGAATTTTCGATTTTCGAAATAAGACAAACGATAAGTTCCTATAGTCAAGAGGACATCAGGTGATTTAGTCTTTCAGTGATTCAGTCACGAATCATCAGTCATGTCAGTCAATGCAAAGGTGTCGTTTATTTTCTCAGTAGAATGGTAAGAACTAGTATTTTCTAAAGACGTTTATCAGTGGTCTGGTTAGAAGAACCGTCTAGATGTGCGTCAGAGGAGCCTGTTGGTTATCGTGTCTGGTAAAAAGACAAATGGCTCTGCTAGTAGTTTGCATATTAGCTAGGACTTGGAATAATATTGAATGTGTCGTGGATGACGTAAACTCAGAATAGACCCTACTCGGAACAGTAATTAATAGCAAGAACACTTTTGTCTGAAGAAGCGTCAAGAACCAGATCGTCGAATATGTGTCGCATATGAGGAGTCAAGATATTGAGTAAGATAATACATCTTAGAACTGAGCTCAGTACTTTTATTACTGAAATTTGAAAGGTTTCGTTACTTTTGAGGATTTGATGTTACTTAAACAATTGGGAGAAACCATTATTATATGATACAACTGGATGAATGTTGAATGCTATTACATAGTAATTGGTAGGAAAAAATCATTATTTTACTTCGCTTTATTATTAGTAAACGTAACTAATTTTAGAATAACGTACTCACTATACATGATTAAGTTAAATAAGTGATAAATATATGTGTACAATATTCCACTTTTTTTACTGGTTCTGAAGCGTGTTCAATAAACTTTACGTTAATTGAGGTAGTTCCAACCCGTAAAGGCAGTATGGTCACATAACGCAAAGTTGGACGCATAAATAAAACAAATGCAAAACGAACTAGGAACTAACAGGATGTGTCACACGGCGAATGTGGCTATAACTACACCCTCTTCCGTTTCAAACGTTTATTTGTGCAAAACGCAATTTGCACACGAAACGTTAAATAGTCGCAAGGTTGCCTGTTAGCGGATTACGCTATCTGATGTCCCGCAAACAATATACGCGTACTGTCTAGGTTTGCTTGTCTCTAGTCTACATATGTTATCCGTTGAGTTAGTAAACCGTAGCGTACGTGGCTTGTGTAAATAACGCATGAATTGAATGTTTACAGCTGGGAGAGAAGGAGGGCGGCCTCGACATGAACTTGACACGCCGAACGAAGACACCTGCAGACGAGTTCTTCCAGTGAGTGGGCCACGGCCGCACGAGCCCAGACAAGGGCAGCTCCAGAAAACATTTAGAGGACGTATTTAAAAAAATAAACAAAACCTTTCGTAAATATAATTCGTTTGGGCCTAAGGTAGAAATTTAATTTTGTAGAGTACTTTTAATTCGTATATATTATTTTGCAGAAAATTTTAGAAGCAAAACATCTACACTGTATTTTTATATTCTTATTGACTAGTTTTTTCTAACTGAAATAATTCGAATTTAATCTCGGAGGTAACTATTCAACAGCAATGTTACATTTTTCCATTGTCTTAAGAAAAGACTCTGTCATTCCATGTCAAATGGGCTAGGACTTCCATCGCGAGCACATCGTTTTTTATCAAATTTTGTGTGCTGAGTCCTACATGTCTCCAAGAAACTTTTGTGAAGTTATGGCTTCATAGGTGAAATACGTTTAGAGTTACAGAGCTTTTTTACCTCATCCAGCGTCGTTGTATAGTAGGACTTCTATATTTTTGCAACTTAGGGATAAAATATTTCCTTGTCTGTTGCGAAAACCTTGAAGTCACAAAGACGCTACGACGCTAAATGTGTTCGAATATTTCAAAAGCTGTTTTACCTATGAAGCTAAAACTTTACAAAAGTTCCTTTAAGATGTGTGGAACTTGGATAAGAATTCGAGATTGCTTTGAGAGGCACTTCTCGGAAATTTGATCACTTGACATGAAATGATCCACTAACCTCATGCACAAAAATAGCGGTAAGAACAATCCGTCATTTTTACGTGATCGCAGAAAACGCAGTTAATCAGAATCAGTGAAAACTATCGTTTAAATTGATACCTCGTCAAAAAAGGCTTTATATCCTTCAAATGTTTCTTGAGTGTCTGTAGCGACTATAGAGCAAATGATATAGTATATGTTACGGCTAAAATCCGAACGTGGCTATGTCGGAATTAGCCGGTTAATATTCTCATTATCCAAAATGGTTGGATAAAGTCCAAAGTAGGAACAGATTCAAAACACACTTTTTAATTATACTGAATGAAGTGCACATACACGAGGTGGCTAGGGTATGTGAAGTAGGTTATGGGGAAGAGGAACATAGTAAAATACAGGAACAAATGACTTACAGGAATCAGGCTGCTAGTAAGAACATTGTAAAACTAGTAAAAGACAATGTGTGTAATTTTCAAGTTACAATGTTTCAATCGTAAATTTCTATTTACACAAAATGAACTAAACTTAATGTACAGTTGACGCTTCACTACGCATTTCCGATTTGACGTCGAGGCTCCGACCTTCAGCCTTCGCAATTTACATAAAACCCGTAGTTTCCCGTAATTTCCCGGGAGTCATTTGAGTAACCCGTAATTTACAAGTTTTACGCTAAAATAGTTCTTGTAAATACACAAAAACTCTCACAGAATAATAATTTTACTTTAGCCACCGCCCTGTGTGTACCGACAATAGGCGAATGAGGTGGGAAATGATACGTTCATCCTCATTCAAACAGATTCATCCAAACTGTGTGGATAATGTGTGTATTAACCGATTATTCCTAAAATTAGCCATATTTAGGACTGTAGCCGAAACGTGCACGCTCTGAGGAAGTGGACGCGCCCTGTGCCCGCAGCAACGGCATCCTGGAGATCTCAGGCAGCATCGGGGAGCCCGGCGGGCTGGTGTGGCCGTTGGTGCTGTGTGACGCGCTCTCCTGGATCGCGCTCTTTCTGTGCATCATGAACGGCGTCAAGTCGGTGGGCAAGGTGGTGTATTTTACCGCCACTTTCCCGTTCGTCATCCTGTTCGTGCTGCTGGTACGTGGCGTCACCCTGCCCGGTGCCATCGACGGCATCCTCTTCTACATTTCCCCGCAGTGGGAGCAGCTCACTAACCTCAAGGTAGGGACGAAACCGCTACAAATATCCTATATTATGACCGGGAGCGGTAGCTCAGTGCATCAACTGATGTCACTGCAGCGCCTCTGACCGGGAGGTCCTAGGTTCCCACTCCCCACGGCGGCAGGATTTTCGACACTAGCTTGTCAGCTAGGTCGAATTCAGTCGCTGTCTGGAGGAAAATTCTAGCGGCCGGCTGCTCTGATCGGTAGTGTTCCGTGGTTTCTCCGATCAACACCAGGCGAATGCCGGAGCAGTACCCTAACAAACGGGCCACGGACCGCGCGCGATCTGTCCTTCCCATTCCTTGTCCTATCCTCTCCCCTTACACACACACACACACACTAACATGCACTACACTATCACATATCCCGGGAGACCGGTCGGGAGCTTAGAGCTTGTCCCGGCTGGGGCTGTGCCCCGCTGGTGGGAGAGTCCTGGTTAGGGGGAAACCCCACTATCCGACGGTAAGGTCGGCGCCGGATCTCGCCATTCAGCGGGGGAAGATCACCGCCATCTCCCGGGGGGAAACATGCACTACACTGACGGGACTAATGACCAGAGCAGTTGACGCGCCCGGAAACACGAATAAATAAATCAATCAATCAATCCTATATTATGGGAGGAAAAAGATTTTTTGAAATCGTCCGACCGCGCGCCTCCACTCTAGAGTTAAAAGCGAAGATACGTCATACTCTTTCGTGATATAAGTAAAATTTCTTAGCTGCTAGTAAAAGTTGATTTTATGCATTACTTATTACTTTCTCGCATACCACATACGTAGCATAAAATTATGTAATGCTGCAGCAAAAATAGGTTTTTGGCAATAAATTCGTGATGTAGTTCCCAGACACCGGAAAACTGGATATTTCTTGTTCAAGTGCATAGATAATTAAATTCTTTAATACTTTATACAATTACTTTATAGACCGTTTATCTGCCCGTCTGTCCGTCTCTGTGACTACCTCTCTATCTGTCCGTCCACTTCGTCTGCCTCTCCGACAGTCCTTCTGTCACTCTGTCTGGCTGGTTCGCTGCCTGTCCGTCGGTCTGGCCATCAGTCTCTCCCTCCCACTGTTCCTCCGTCCGTGTCATCACTTGTCTATCTGTCCGTGTGCCCGTCCATTCGTCTACACGTCCATCTCCCCGTTCTTCTGATCTCGTCTGTCTCTGCCTGTCTTACCCCGTCTGTCTGTCTGTCTGTCTGTCTGTCTGACTCCGCCTGTCTCTGTGTCTGTCTAACCCCGTCTGTCTCTGTCTGTCTCTCTATGTCTGTCCCTGTCTCTGTATATGTCTGTCTGTCTCTGTCTCTGTCTCTGTCTATCTCTGTCCGTACCTGTCTGTCTCTGTGAACAAGGCTAAAGTCTGAAGCACCAGCAGATTTTTCATCATAACTAATATTCTCCTATCGATCAGACTGATGTCGCGGCAGCCTGAACTTGATTATGTATTTTAATGTTTGGGGATACTTATCGTTGTAATCATAACCTTAAGGCCTACAATACTTACTTAAAATTATATTTCCCAGTACATCCCATTTACATAGTTGAGAGGATATTTGAAAGTTTGGGGATTTTGTTACACTGAAATTATTGTGTTAAAGAAGATTTGTTCCAATTAATACCACCACATAAGCTAATTTGAAATTACAATGTTGTGATCAAGTAGATAAAGTACCGACAGTATCTCCTTCGTTCCTTCTTTCTCCTTCGTTCTTTCATAAAACTACATTATTAAGAGACGTTTATTAAGACACGTTAAAATTTGCCGATTCCGAAATTTTGATTTTCTATAATTATGTTGAGGTTCAGCAATACAAATATGCTTATCGAAAAATGATTCCAAGTAAATGTAAGAAAGTCTTTCAAAAGTTTCTTAATAATGCAAAAGGCAAATCGAGCTATTGTTCTATTTTTTAAGACTTTTCCCTTTTCTTCTTCAAGAGTGTTAGGCAACTACCCGCACCCAAGGAAGAATTTAAAATATGTAAAAGTGCTCCTTGATAAATGAGCAAGACTTTAACAAGAAATTGAAAATGAAAATTGCTTCGGGGGATCAAACATTTGTGCTACTTTTGTTCGCGGTTTGGAGGTTTGGCGATATGGAACATTGAGACACTTTTTTAATGACAACGTAACGAAACAATGTATCAAAATTAATTAAATATGCTCGTTAATTAATAGAGTGTAATCAGTAGGTTCAGTTAGGGAAATAGAAGCTACGAAATAAATTAATGTATTTATAAGTAACTGTAAAACCGATGGTGGTGATGATGATGATGATGATGATGATGATGATGATGATGATGGTTGTGGTGTCAAAGTGGTAAAAAATAATGTGATGTATTGGTAGGTTTGGGCAGATGCTGCTATTCAAATTTTTTTCTCACTGGGACCTGGATGGGGAGGAATCGTGAATATGGCAAGTTACAATAACTTCAAGAATGACAACAAATGGTAAGTAATCTCGGATAAACATTATTGTAGAAGAAGTGCTACAAAAAAGATCTACACTCAAGGCTTTTTCCTTTGCAGGGATTCGGTGTTGGTACCCGTGATGAACTGCGGAACCAGTATATTCGCCGGCTTTGTCGTCTTTTCTGTTCTCGGATTCATGTCCCATCAAACTGGAGTTCCCGTTTCTACAGTGGCCACCGGAGGTAAGATAGAGATAAAATTGTGATCAAGATTTTACTTTTTCTCTCTGACTTGACTGTGACGTCAGGAAATTAATCGGTCTGCAGACCCCAGAAAGAAAATAAAAATTAATTTGCATTATACGTAGAAGTGAAATTGTTTACAGTGGTACCTGTCACATATAAATAGTATTACCATTCGAATGATTGCTTCCAAGTTTAGCACAAATACTTCTGAGAGACCAAGAATCAATCATAGCGTAGTTGTGATTCAAAATGTTACTCTAAAATTTGCATTTTTTACAAAAAAATACAAAATTGCTTTGAAGTATTGGTTAAGCTACCAACCATGCCAGCTTACCCATTTTTAAAATCAAAATATCAAACAAGTGAATCAACAGCAGGGAATTGTAACTGTTTTCGTGTTCTGTTGAGGCATTTAGTAGAAGTAAAACGCGTAATTGAAGAGGTAATTAAAGAACTACAAATCATATTGAAACAACTATTGAAAATGTACGAGTATGTTACCCCTGAAAATGTAAATTACTACAAATCATATTGAAACAATTATTGAAAACGTGTATTATCTCTGGTAGAGTGGATGTTTATTTTACATGAAATTGCGAAATCTGAACTGTTTTCATTCAAGAATGATAACCTTTGCCGATTTTTCTTCGCGTATAATATATTTTTAAAAGTAAAATGAAACCAATTTTAATTGCATCTAGATATGAATGTATGAAATGTTGAAGAGAAATTAAATTAATGGAAAAAAGTCATGAATCCAGGATATGTCTCTTGTCGCCTAGAGCGTGGCTACAGCATACCCAGTACTCTACCCCTTGCTGGCAGCGTTGCCTAGCAGTTACTGCACATTAGTCTAGAACAGAGGTTCCCAACAGGGTCAAAATCAACCCCCCAAGGGTCTATATATCTTGAGCAATTCTTGACGCCAGAGATCGCAGCCCCCTCGTGATAGCTGGGGACTTCCATGCTTAAACCCTAGAGTGGGAGAGCTCGACTACGAATAAGAGAAGTCGAGCCGTCCTAGAATCATTCACCATCTTGAACGTAGTACTCGTTAATACCGGAGATACACTTTCCGCAGATGTGGTTCAGAATCTATGGTGGACATAACGTTTATTACAGACAGCTTGTTGAGAATGGGTGTATCCTGGAAAGTCATAGAACACTGCACACACAGCGACCATTAGGCTATTGTATACGAGATGCATCCTGCATCTCGTCATGTTGGACCGGAATGTAAGGTGAGGGGATGGAAAGCCAAAGCGTTTGACTAGGAAGTATTCTGCCTTTGTTTGGAGAATTTTGTACCATCAGGGACGGTAGAGACAAAGGTTAGTCAAATTATGATCTGGATATTCAGAGCTTGTGATGCAGCTATGCCCAGAAGAGGAACCAACCACCGAAAATTACCAGTTTACTGGTGGAATGAAGACATTGCTCAGCATCGCCGTCACCGAATTCTGGTCAGGAGACTATCAGCGAGCTCGTGGTAAAGATTACTTTGTTCAATTGCAAGAACAATATAAATTGGCTAGAAACTAGTTGAAGACCGCAATATGGGAAAGTAAACGTCTTTGCGCTAAAAGCCTGTGCGATGAAGTTGATAAAGATGTATGGGTAGGCCATACAAGACGGTTATGGGTAAGTTTATAAAGTCGCATACCCAGTGTCCAACCTGCCGTAACATTCTTCGGAGAATTGTGACTTTATTCCCACACCACCCCGGCCAACTGACGATCATCATGCCACTTGATACGGAAATGATACCACCAGTCACTAAGGATGAGCTACTGCACGTAATGAGTAGAATTGTAATTCCAAGACACCAGGACCAGATAGTATCCCCAACATCGCCTTCAAGACTGCGATATGCACTCGAAGCGAAATATTTGTAGACCTCTACGACACATGTTTGAGAGAAGGGATATTTCCTAAGAAATAGAAGAAACAACAACTAGTACTTCTTTCAAAGGGGAAAAAACTAAAGATCCGGCGTCTTACCGGCCGCTGTGCATGCTTGATACCGCAGGTAATTTTTTCAAACATATTATTAGCGCAAGATTGGAAGATACAAAAGATAAGGGAGGTGGACTCTCAGAGAACCAGTATGGCTTTCGCAAAGCTCGTTCAACAATCGATGCTGTTAAGCTTGTCGTCGACACTGTCCGACAGGCCGTTAAAGGGAGCAGGTGGAGAAGATGTCCAAAAATGTACTGCCTAGTTGTAACATTGGACATTAAGAATGCTTTCAACTCGGCAAGATGGGGTGTTATTCATAAGGCACTATATCAAATCAATGTACCTACGTACTTGATAAAAATAGTCTGAATATCTGAAAAGACGAATTTTAGTCTACAATACGGATGATGGGCCGAAGGTACACAATATCACCGCTGGCGTCCCTCAAGGTTCCGCGCTGGGTCCACTTCTGTGGAATATCATGTATGATGAGGTTCTTAGGCTCCCACTCTCAGAAAGAACTAAGACCATTGGCTTTGTAGACGACATTGCCATCGTCGTCGTAAAAATTGTTGAAGAGATAGTATGTATTTGCAATGAAGTAATTGCCATTCTTAGACGTTGGCTAGATTCTGCGGGATTGCAGCTTGCCGAACATAAAACAGAAGTGCTGCTCGTAACTAGCAGAAAGAAGAGAGAATCAATCACTCTCAAAGTCGGTCACCACAACATTTTATCACGACCCGCGATAAAGTACCTCGGCATCATGATCGGCACGCTCTTGTCCTTTAAAGACCATTTTAACTACGCAAACAAGAAAGCGGCAGTGGTGAATGCTGCGTTGACTAGGTTAGTGCCAAACACCGGAGGGCCTAGTCATGAAAAGAGAAAGCTCCTTGCCTCGGTCGTCACTTCGGTTTGCTCTACGGTCTACCAGTTTGGGCCAACTCTGCAGATACGAAGATCTTCGTACGAATCATGGCTTCAATATATCGGTTCTTGCGCTGAGAGTGGCATGTGCGTTCCGCACTGTCTCCAATGAAGCAGTTTGCGTCACGGCCGGGATGATTACGATAGATATAATGGCCTGAGAACGACAGAGGTGTTACGACAAAAGAAACCGGAAGTAGAACTGCTTCGAAGAGCTAGCAGGGTGGCAACAGCGATGGGACACGTCCTCCAATGGAATATGGACATACCGATTGATTCCTACTGTTAAATCGTGGATCAGCCGAAAACATGGCGGGGTAAATCATTACATGCAGCTTCTAACATCACATGGTTGCTTCAGAGCCTACCTTCACAGGTTCAAACTAGGTGATAGCCCTCATTGTCCCGTGTGTGAACCTGATGTCGAGGACACCGAACACGTGTTTTTTCAGTGACCACGATTCGCACCTCACCGACTAGCCACTGCCGAGATACTTGGTATAGGCCAGTTGACTCCAGAAAACATAGTTTCATGTATGCTTGTTTCTGACAGCAACTGGAGGGTAGTGTGCAATTTTGCACAAGATATATTGATGGAATTGAGGCGCCTAGAGAAAGGTAGGAATGATATCTCACGATTCCTCACATGAATAATTTCATTGCCATTCACCTGAATAATTTCACCCACATGAATAATTTCATGTGACTAGGTCACTATTCCACTCTCCGCGAAGTAATGTCTTTAGGCGGTTCCGCGGAGAGGATGGAGGAGAAGGGAGGTTCGGTTTGAGTGAGTAAAAATCTCACACGCTGGGTAGTACGGGCTACCCAGGTTCTTTTGAATATTTCCACCTATCATAGTAAAAAAAAGACAGACAGGCACCGCGAGACAGACACAGACAGACATAGATAGTCAGACACAGACAGACACACAAACAGTGAGACACAAACACAGACACAAACACAGACAGACACAAACACAGACGGACACAAACACAGACGGACGCAGACAGACAGAGACAGACAGACACAGACAGACAGAGACAGACACAGACAGACAGACACAGACAGACACAGACAGACAGACACAGACAGACAGACAGACACAGACAGACACAGACAGACAGACACAGACAGACACAGACAGACAGACAGACACAGACAGACACAGACACAGACACAGACAGACACAGACAGACACAGACAGACAGACACAGACAAACACAGACAGACACAGACAGACAGACAGACAGACACAGACAGACAGACACAGACAGACAGACAGACAGACACAGACAGACAGACACAGACAGACAGACAGACACAGACAGACAGACAGACACAGACAGACAGACACAGACAGACAGGCACAGACAGACAGGCACAGACAGACAGGCACAGACAGACAGGCACAGACAGACAGACACAGACAGACAGACACAGACAGACAGACACACAGACAGACAGACACACAGACAGACAGACACAGACAGACACAGACAGACACAGACAGACACAGACAGACAGACACAGACAGACACAGACAGACAGGCACAGACAGATACAGACAGACACAGACAGACACAGACAGACAGACACAGACAGACAGACAGACACAGACAGACAGACACAAACACAGACGGACACAAACACAGACACAGACAGACAGACAGACACAGACAGACAGACAGACACAGACAGACAGACAGACAGACAGACACAGACAGACAGACACAGACAGACAGACACAGACAGACAGACACAGACAGACACAGACAGACACAGACAGACAGACAGACACAGACAGATAGACACAGACAGACAGACAGACAGATAGACACAGACAGATAGACACAGACAGATAGACACAGACAGACAGACACAGACAGACAGACACAGACAGATAGACACAGACAGATAGACACAGACAGATAGACACAGACAGATAGACACAGACAGTCAGACACAGACAGACAGACACAGACAGACGTTTTGAAAAAACACTTTTTCGGCATCAGGGGACCCCAAAACGTGTATTTTCGTTGAAATCTCGAAATCTATTTTCCGCAGCATTACATAACTTTCTCTATACTATGTATATTATTCCCATATATAGGTATATATACGAGAAAGTAAAAATATAGGATGACAATACAATTGACATTCAAATGACAGAAAAAAACAAATCTTTAACAATATTCCAGAAAAAAACACAAAAAGCAAAATCATTCACTGCCTATTATATGAACCTATCCTTTAAGTATACAACTACAAAAATGTTCTCCTGAGTAAGAAATGTGAATTAGGCAATTTGTACAAATGCTAATAATACCATTCATCAAATCTATCTTTAGTTTGATATGACGACATTCAATCTAAAATATCATGATATCTTGCCCTTCAGATTAATTAAAATTAATTTTTCATTTTACCATATATGTATATTAAATGCACAAGTTGGCACACATTGTGAATTTTTCACAGTGCCTTTCCATTCATAACCACTGTTGCTTCGCACACCAACAACTCAAATTTGTATTGTGAACCTGAGATCAATGTGCAGATATATTTACGTTACAAGTATTGTTTAATCATTTATTTTTCGCGATCTACATCTCGCGAGAAATAGAAAAACATCTCGGAAGTTCACAAGTTCGCCTTTCTAAACCGTACTATCCCTCCGACAAATATCTTCTTTGCATTGCAAGGGACCTTTTTTCCCCTTTCCGGTATGTCACCATACTGTGAATGTTCGTTCTTCCCGGGCTTATTTATTTACCTGTTGCCCTGTCAATCTGTATGCATTGACTTTATCCCCTCCGGATGCTTATAATAAAACGTATCAACGTAATATTTAATAAATATCCTATTACCGATTATATTAATAACATAGGGAAGATCTTTGGCTTCTCACTATATATATATATATATATATATATATATATATATATATATATATATATATATACGCACATAACATATCCACACTAATAAGTACATACACATAAATGTATTTTAATACTACACACACCAAGCCCCACCAAAAGAACTTGTTTCTAGTTCTGTGCCTGGCTATTTTTTCATCAGGACCATACATTTCGCTTATGTCTATTCATTCCATAAATATTATACTTACTTACATTTATTTCATTGATATATTGAGTTTCTATAAAAATACAACCTATTTATTTAACGTGAAACATAAAAACCGCGTGTAACGTATTGTGGGGAGAAGTGCATTCCGTAGAAGTGTAGGTTAAAATAAATATTTCTTTCCTTTTTGGTGCTCGATATAGTTTCTATTGTATATACACAGATACGCAGAAAAGATTAGAAAATATTTTACTTGCCACTTAAACTTGTTAACGATTTTAATCGTTTAATGTCATATGGTGCCAATGTGTAGTGAAATAATGTAGTATATGAATTATATATGAAGTTTTTGAAATGAGCTGTTAATACTGACATCTGATGAATATGTTTACAAGGTCAACGGTTAAAGAGATGTTCAGAACATATGACCTCAAGGGCAGTAGGCAAGTGACAGAGGTAGGAAGCAGCGTGCTAGTAGTTAAAATACGGTATACGTGTCCATTTTCTTTTAGTGCATTAGAATTTTCCTTCGTTGGGGGTTTTCCTCTTCCTACTCGCAAAATAAAATATCCTTTTTACCATTGGTATCACAAACAATTATCTTCAATATGAAAAAAAAATATACTCGAGTTATATTTATTTATATTTTAATAAAATTATGTATCATATTTATAAAAGTTAATACATTAAAAAATAATATCAAATTACATCAAATTTTGGTTACGTTAGGGCTCAATCCACTCTGGAAAATTACGAACATTTTTGCAACTGTCTTTATTTTCTAGAACTTTTCCGAAACATTCAAAATTAATATTTAAAGTCGACAGTTCATAAAAAAATGAATGGATGTAGTTTTCGTGTACTACATAGCACCAGAGGCGTACCTAGGTGTTCAGGCGTCCCTAGCAAGCAGAGATTTGGCGCCCCTCTCAAGAAACTTCATATTAGGCTTATTATTTTTAGCGGATATACTCTACTATGAATAAAATTTCGATTATTTAAAAAAATGTTCATAAACAATCTATATCGAAAAAAAGTTAACTGTTTTTTAGTTTAATGAATTAAGGTAATAAAGGGAAAACAATTCATGTTTAATAATATTTATTTACATTCATTTTGAAAATTTAATGACAACATTGTTACTATTTAAAAAATATATTATTACCACTCAGATTTAATAACATAACATTTTTTAGTAGTCTAGAAGTGCACTTTTCTTGATTTTACTGATGCGAATTCGTCAATGTCAGAATCAAAGTCAATTTTCTCCGTTTCTTCTCTTTCAACACTCAACAGAGCAAGATCACACAATCGTTCTTGCCCCATTGAAGCTCTTAAATACGATAGTATCAATTTTAACTTACTGAAAGATCTCTCACAGCTTGCAATAGAGACAGCAATAGTTAACATAATTTGAAGAGCAATACGTACATTCGGAAAAACGCTATCGTCGCCATATTCAACAATGAATTGTAAAATTTCTTCAGGTCTGGATATTTTAATATGAGATCGAACTGAGAGTAGCATTCGGCAATCTATAATTTCTTCGTACAGCTGTTCTCCATCAACATCGCTGCTGTAGAACGTGGCGAAGTTTGTACACTTTGTTTTTGTATCCCCATTATAACACAGACCCTCAATGTCGAGCAAGAAGCCAAATTTTTCGTCAGTATCTTGTAAGCGGGTAAATCTTCCATTCATTTCGCTATAAAGATGGTCAACCGTTGCCTTCATGACTCTTTCAATTTCCTGTTTGGCTGTTAAAGTAACGTCATCTGATGATTCTCCAGCCATTTTTTCTTTCGTCTTAATCGGCGTTCAATGGGTACATCCCATTCTTGACAGAGATTAAGTCCTTTTTCCAGTGATTCAGTTATCAATACTTCCCTTTCATCAAGAAAATAATTTTGAATAGCTTTTAAATCTAGAGCGGCATCGTGAACATTTATTTTTGGATCCTGAAGTCTTTTTGAACACGATCAATTTTAATAAGTAATTTATTCCAAAATCCTAGTAAAATCAGAAAATCGTAAGTTAACATTCGAGTGTACAATTGTAGGAATCACTCTTTGTGTTACTGGTCTCGTTTGAGTTATCAGTCATGTTTGGAGAACTTCAAGGATTTTGTCAAGGAAATTGTTTATAGCTTTCACAGCTTCTACCCGTGCACTCCATCTGGTTAAAGAATCCGACTTAAGAACCACAGGCACGGTATTTTTCAATTTTTCCCAGCGTGTTGTAGATGCTGAAAAGAACACATACAGAGCTCCAACAGTTCCGAAAAATGTGACCATTGATACTTCTTGCTTTGCTTCGTGTACGCCCACCAAGTTAAGAGAGTGATTATCACAGTTGCCGAACATGGCTAGATTGTTGTTTTTTTTCTCGTATTCTTTGTTGGACGCCAGTGTTGTTGTTGGACGATGGTTTCAGCTAAACCTTCAGCATTTTTTAAACTTATTTGGAGGAAGCCAAGGAAAGATTCCCGAACACGGACAGTCTTTTTCTCAAAATCAACGTCCACATATCTAACTATTTCTGACAATTCCTCACGGTGTCCTCTATCAGGAGTTGAATCAAACACGAGACCGAAGTACTTGTATTTTGCTTTTCGAATTCGTTCCAGCAAAGTTTGGCGAACGGTAGATGCCATCAAATGAATAAATTCATTTTGAACACTAGGAGAAAGATATGTTGTGGATCCAGGATGTTTCTCTGCGGTAGCGATGTGTTCTGCCATGTAAAGAGCAAGTAATTTCACTAATCCTAGAAAGTTACCTGTGTTAGAATCATCGTCTGATTGAAGCGATTCTTTGTGTCCTCGTACAACCAGATTCTGTGCAGCAAGGTATTTGATGTAGTGTAGTATTATTTTCAATACAGCGCGTCATTTTTGTTTTTCTCTTTCAATCTGCGATTGAAGTTCTGCATCTATTATACCATCTTTTGATGCAAAATTTCTCTCCATTTCTTTCCACTTTGTAAAACATTCACGATGGTTTTTAGCATTTTCATGGACTCTTATTCTTTCAAATGACTTCCACTGAGAAAATCCACTTTCCTGTTCTAATGTTGACTGGTGATTGGGGTGAGAAAAAAATAGACAACATAAACAAAATGCAGACTTTTTAGATGGCGAATAGGCTAACCATGAGCGTGTTACTACTTCTCCATGCCCATTTCTCCAAACAAACTTGCCCTTTTCATCACTTTCTGATACATTTGATCTGAATTCATCTTCAGATTCTGACAAATTGAGACATGACACAGAGGATGGTGTCATCGCCGAATCCATAGTAGAAACTGCACAATTTGTTTTTGTTTTGTCAAGAAATGTCATCAAAAATTTGCTAATTTCTTATCTTCTTGTCCTTCTAACTTTTGTCTTTTTCGTCCAGCAGCACCAGATTGTTTTTTATTTGTGATGGAACGCTTCATTGTGTATGTACTAAAATCGCAGGGCGTGTAAGTAAACTAAACTAAATATACATTATAATTTGCTTATATTTTAAATCGAAACTTATTTTACTAGATTTAACTTTACCTTTAGCTTTTCAACTATTCTTGACAACACATTCAGAATTTTTATATCACACTTTTTGATATAGCACTAGTTGTAACGTCTAAGTTCAATTATGTCGTAACACTTGGGAAAATGATTTTTGGTGGTCTTATAGCGAAGAACTCAAAAATATTAGAATGTCGTAAAAACAATTGTTAGATTCAAAAAAGTTAGCACTGGGTGGAAGTAAATCAACAACTAGTCTGATTCCACTTTGTACGTGTACGTCAAATAGATTTACAAGAATATCTTGACCGAACCGACAATAAGATAATGCGCACCGATAATAAGAGAATCATCGCCTTGGTCTTCGGTCGAAGTGCTTCCTCGGAAAACCCAATCTGTCGCATTTCCTTCGGGGTATACTTGAGTTTATTACGCTTTCACAATAAAGAAAACCTTCATTGACAGTCGTGGAGAATATTTAACTTGTCAAAAAATGCGATTAATTTTGTCATGAAATTTGTAGTCAAAATACGGCTTCGTTTAAAAAAAGCTGCTCTCACAGTAATAGTATATTTCTCGCGAGGGCGCCACCGGCGCCCGAGCCTTTGTAAGTTAGTTTTCATGACGCGGAGAGGGGCGAAAAGTGGACGAATATTTCCACTTTTTGCCGCGCTCCTAGCCGTGAAAAAGAAATTGTATGCGTCCTATAGAAAAGTTGATTTTATTTTATCATTTGTGTAAAACTTTAATTCTCTAATTGAAAATTATTTTTTTCTTTTTTAAATTAATTTTTAACCTTTTTCCTTCAATGCCGAATGCTAAATTGCGCCCTTTGTGAGTGGCGCCCATGGCACGTGCCATGTCTGCCATACCATAGATACGCCTCTGCATGATAGCACAGAGGCTCGAAAGACGTTTCGATGGATCTTTTCATATCCCTTGAATGAGCACATGGTCGTGGATCTAAATCTTCTATTTCATTTTATTATCATATCGCACTTTAATATCATCGTTAAGATCAATATTTATATTGAATCATTAACGAAATGAAAAGTTACTGACTTGGTAGGTAAATATGACCGAAAGAACAAGTGCTTCTTTACGCAAATTTGTGAAAGATTTGTGTAAGAGCAGCAAACGGAAAGAAAGCTAGTAGCACCCTAAATAAAGGTAGCACGAAACACAAACCTCGGCAACCGCACAATAAAATCCTAAACACAATAATGCCCTTACGTGCACACAAGAACAGCCATCCTCTCTCCCGCCAAAAGTTGTGACGTCATTGTGGACATCTCTATAATGATATCGACATCTGTATTTGCTGAAAAAATGTTTCCGCCCGTGACCAAATCATTTTTTAAAAAACATTTATTCGATTTAATGTCTTTTTCTTATATAAGTACTTTAAGACCTAGAGAATTCGCTTAATTTTTACGTGCATGGCACATTTCGTAATATTGAAGCCACCTTCCGTACCATCCACTCCTGACATCTCGTGATCGGTGCATGTACTAACTTACTTGTTCATGTGTTGAGAAATTTCCAACAAATCTCCCAACAGCCCCTGTGGCCTAATGGATAAGGCATCGGTCTCCTAAACCGGGGATTGTGGGTTCGAGTCCCACCAGGGGTAGGGTAACTTTTTGTCTTATTTTTTTTTTGGAAAGGGGGTATTAATGTGAAACTTAATTGTTTTCGTGAAGAAAATTGTAACAATGTCGTAGTAGTAGTAATAATAGTACTCTCCTGTCGTGAAATCTCAAACTCTCTGATAACATTTGTTTTTTATCAATAGGTCCTGGATTGGCATTTGTAACATATCCAGAGGCAATCACAATGCTGCCATGGCCTCATTTATGGGCATTTCTCTTTTTTGTAATGCTTTATCTGTTGGGAATGGACAGCTGTGTAAGTATCTTCAAAACTAAGTACATAATAAATAAATGTATAAAATCGTAATAATAATAATAATAATAATAATAATAATAATAATAATAATAATAATAATAATAATAATATAATTTATACATAATATAATTTAATATTATTCATAATAATAATAAATGTTAATCTTTAGGTAATTTATCGTTCTTATTCTTGAAAATTTTAAAATTAGAATTCTAGAAGATTAGTAGATTAAATTTATAAATAAACTTGAACTAGACAAAAAAAATGCTGAAATATAAAATATTCTCAATCATGAATAATTTTGATAATAACTTGATAAAAAGGAAAATAAAACTTGTTTCGTTTTTTGCAGTTTGTTCAAATTGAAGCAATTATCTCAAGTGTAACAGATGAATTTGTTATTCTTCGGAAGCACAAGAGACTAGTTACTTTCTGCTCATGTTGTGCGATGTTCCTTGGGTCTCTTTCCTGTGTCACAAATGTAAGTATAAATATTGTGGAAATGTTATAAAAAATTGAATTTCATATTGATGAATTCTGAAATTCGGACATTTGCTGATTCACAGGGTGGTATGTACATGCTACAGTTACTAGATTGGTACAGTGCATCCATTTCAGTTATCCTGATATGCATTGTGGAAGTTGTCATTGTAGGTTGGATATATGGTAAGACTTCCAAATCATAATATATTTTTCTTCAAAATTATTTGAGAAATATGAAAGAAAAACATTATTTTCCCACAGGTTGTGAAAATTTTGTCAGAGATGTTGAATTTATGATTGGAAAGAAGGTTTCACTATGGTGGAAATTATGCTGGAAATACATTACACCAATCATTTTAACGGTAATGATTATTCTAATTTTTATGTAGAAATCTGATTTAAAAAGAGATTGAGAATAAACATGTAGTTAAACTACCATAGTAAATCTGTTACAAATTATTTATACATTGTATAAATATTATACAATTTTGATTAATGGCCTTTGACAATGAAAATATTGTTCAGATAGCAATTTTTTTAAAGATAGTCATGTTGACACAAAAACTTCTCTCAAAATACTTTATTTGAAAGTAGTAGTGCACTAGTTAAGTGTGTGGAATCTCAAATCATCTCATCTATAAGGACTTCATTTTGGAGGAAATTTTAGAATGAAAAACAGAAGAACAGAGCAACCTAACAAGTTGATGTGAAGGGCTTGGGGCAGTAACAAGGAAAACCACACCAGCCACAGCAAGCCTCCCATTTTTTGTAAATGTATATATCTTGATTGTGGTCAAGGTTGTGTTTTCTAGTTATTAGACCAAGCACTTCATTGATTTCAACAAGACATAGAAAAATATAAGTCACACTTACCAAAATTGAGTTATTAACATTTTTCAAAAGCAGGAAGCTTGCTGTGGCTAGTGTGTATTTTCTTGTTACCCAAGCTCTTCATATCAGTACTAATTTTCACAGCTATATTTATGAAAATAGAAAACTTGGGAAGAGTTCCAAAAGATTAGAAAAAAAAAAGACAGCAAAATTAGAGTTAAAGAAATAAACAGATCAGTAGGAAGTCATTTTTAAGAATCAAGAAATAATTATGTTAATACTGAACATTCAGAGAAATGCAAACTATAAAAGTAACAGATTTATAGTAGTTCATCACCTGTTTACCTAAGAAATAATTATTATAAGTAATGATGTATCCAGGCTTTTCCGATACAGATCCAAATTAGGATTGAAATGTTCTGTGCTATTTACTGAATGTAAATTTGTTAAGAAAACATTAAAATTGTGATAAATAGGTATTTTTAAAGTCTATGGGTTTTAGTTTAGAAAGAAATTTTAACTTTCTTCTTAACCAAATTTTGTGATTTTTTATTTAAATGAAACCTAGTGGGCCCTAGATTTGTTAGCTCCTGCTCTCAACAAGTTTTTAATATAAACATAAAATTTTAATAATGTCTTAAAATGAATGGAATGATTGCTAATCTGACTTCATTTATCATTATGTCATATTCAAGACTAACTACATTGTGTCACTGAAATGTAATTGTTCTTGGCCACTTTGTTATGGGAGTTGCAATTGATCTCTTGAAAGCAGTGATTGTTTCAGGAGGTAACTGTGAAGTGAAGATACAGAGCTTTTTGAGTCAAAGATTGAGTGTCTGTAAAGGGAAAGATTAGTTAGAGTATGTAAACAGAATCCCTAGCAATCATTTGACTCGTACATCCCCGTACAAAAAATGTTCAATGTTTATAATTACATGATGCATTATGTTTTTAAGTTGAAGAGGGTAGCAGAATTTCCTGCAATAGTCCACTGCAACATACATGTAAAGTTATTGGTAAATGTAAAGTATTTCAATAATACATTTTCAGAAACAGATTTTAACTGTATGTTCATAGTAAATCATGCTTGTAGTGTTCCAGACTTTGTAAACCATCATTTAATTAGCCTTGGAGAATAACTGTTGAACAGCATGAAATAATATGTTGAGGTTTTCAATTTTCCTTATATTAATGTATTTATTGTACTTTTATATTGCTATTGTAATTTTTCTACAATACTTTTATACAATGTAATTGCAGGGGTTCAGCTAGTAATAATTAAATATTCTACAGTTGAACTTATAATAAAACTGATTTTGCATGCGACCTTTAAAGGATCTTATAAGCTTTCTTCAACAAATTTATTATTTTGAAGTTATTTTTGGATGATGTACTAATCCTGTACGTAGTAGTGATAATTATTTTTGATGATTTTTACTAATTCTTTGTAGATATTTTAATAAGTTTCAGATATGAACTTAACAAATTACATTTTTGTGGTTTTCAGTTCATCTTCATAACCACAATTGCTTTTAATACTCCTGTTTCCTATAATAATATTCAATATCCAAAATGGGCAATTTCTCTGGGATGGATGTCAGCAGCTGCATCTATGATTTGGATTCCAATTTACGTTTTATACAAAATTAAAATTACTCCTGGAACATGGAGAAAGGTCTGAGAGAAAAGATTTATCCTTATGAAAATTAAATTACAATTGCATACATTTAACCCCCTTTTTTTTTTCAGAAATTATTTTTAAACTTACAACCTACTGAAGTATGGGGCCCTGAATCACCTGAAAACAGAAGAGAATGGGAACTTCATAAATCCAAGAAAAATACTAGTTAATGAGATCTTTTTTACATTATTTTCTTCTTTCCTTTGTTTCTTTCTTTCATTTGTTTATACATGAACACAGCTTAATCACTTTCTACAAGTGTTTTCAATGAATGTGTTGTAAATATTATATATTGTTTGTATATTTATATTGTATAAATAAAACACTGTGTAATAATATTTTTCTGTAGCCAAAACTAATATAATCTACAAATGCATTTCAATGCAGAATCAGAGGAAATGTGATTGAGTAAAACAATCTTTTTAAAGTAATTGCATTTATTTCAGAAATATTTTCTTGTACATTCACAAAAATTCTATTTAGTTTATTATTCAAAAAAACTGTTACAATGAAAATTCATAGAATTAGAAAAACATAGAAGTCAAAAGAAACGTTTGTGGAGTATCTTTATGTATTGAATTGTATGGTCTTGGAAGGATTAACATATATAGTTATTTATTTATTTATTTGTTAATTGCAGGCAACAATTATGTGATTACACTTGTTTCATTTGTTTGTTTATCTATTTTATTTATTAACAGGAAAAACCCTTAGAAATTCAAATAATTATTGCAAAGTAAACACTTCACACAGGTTACTCAGCAAGAATGTATATAATTACTAGTAGTGCTGCAGAATGGCACACACTTTCTTGTATTTGTCTTCTATTTTCTTTGGTCTGGGCTTAGCTCTTCAGAATTGCTAAAAACTCTTGCTAGCTGCCACATATCACCACTCAAAGTACATATAGAAATTTTCTCAATTTTTCAGTTTCCTAATAGTAGAATCGAAATATTACTTGAAGAATATTAAGGAAGAGAGAAACTTGACTTAAAAGGCAATTTTCATTGAAAAATTTATTTAGTCAAAAACAGTAAAAAACTGTATGTGTATGGGGGAGAAAATCATCAATATCAAATTTGGAACCATTTTTAAGAAAATTATTTTTAAACATACTGTAAATGGAAAATTTGAATTTTTTTTCACAGAAAACTTTTGAGTTTTTGAAAAACTTAATTCAAGTAATTTGAAGCCCTTTAACTCACAAATGCAGTATTGTTTATAAATCACTGGAAATGTGCATATTAATGGCATGAGAGATATTTTAAAAAAAATTACCTTTGCATAATTTGGGGAAAACAAAAAGACCACAGCAAAATTAATTTTATGTCATTTTAAAAGTGCAATTAACACTATCTGCTTGAAAAGTGTGAAGAAAAAATATTTGGAGCCATTTTTGAGAAAATGGCATTTGAGCATTTCTGAAAATTCGGAAAATTTCAGCTCATTTTCTCAGAAAACTTTTCGAGAAACTTTATGACATTTATTTAGTACATGTACTCATAAATATAATAATGTAAACAAATTGCCGCTAATGTAAATATTAACATGGGAGACAAGTGCAAAAATGACATTTTTGTAATTTTTGAAAAAAAGAAAAAAAAAGAATAAGAGCAAAATGGCGTTTATGTCATCTTATAGAGTACATTTAGCACTATTCATACCAAAAGTTCAAAGAAAAAAATTTGGAGCCGTTTTCGAGAAAATCTTGTTTTTGTTGTTATTTAATTTTGTTTGCACTTACTAATTTTGCACGCAATATTGAGAAAAACTACTAAAATTTTCAAAAAAAAAATGTACATGACCTTAATGAAAAACTAAATATGAAGAAAAAGTTTTACTTGAAGTTCAAATCTCTATCTTCAATTTTGTAGTTGTAGGAAGATGCCGGAAAAATTCAAACTTTTGAAATTTCAGAGTTAACAATGAAAAGCGGACGTATGCCGCCTTTATAAGTGGATTTTACTCTATTCTTTCCAAAAATTTGAAGAAAAAATTGAACCATTTTAGAGAAAATTTTGAATCCCTAGGCTTCATGTAAAGTATCCCCAAACTTTGAAGAAAGTTTTCAAAATCACAAAGCTTCGAGTCGACGCAGATCGACCAGGGAATATCCATTTTGAAAAAATCCTGTATATTGTTTAGATAGACAGACGGACATTTATTTAAAAAGATACTTTTTCGGTATCAGGAGTCCACAATACATGTATTTACATTGAAATCCGCAGCATCCGTTTTCATATATACGTACGTATACGAGAAACTAACTAGTGGTGCTACAGAATGGCACAAACTTTCTCGTAGCAGTTTTCTAATTTCCTTGGTGTGGGCTAGCATTATGGTCATCCCCCATTGTCTTGCCAACTATCGTCGCCCAAAATACAATTTTGAATTTTTCTCAATTTATCGATTTTCTAATGGTAGGTTCGAAATATTATTTTTAAAATATTAAAGACGAGTAAACCCTCCTTCTATATGGAATTTTTCTCTTACACACTCTCTCTCTCTCTCTCTCTCTCTCTCTCTCTCTCTCTCTCTCTCTCTCTCTCTCTCTTCTCTCTCCTCTCTCTCCTCTCTCTTTCTCTCTCTCACACACACACACACACACATATACTTGTGTGCGTGTATATATATATATATATATATATATATATATATATATATATATATATATATATATATATATACATACACACACAAACTATGTAATCAAAAGTATCCGCCCCCCCCCCCAACTACGTTTTTCCTCCTGTGCTGCCTCATACCGTCAGGTGAGCATTCTCCGCGACATCAGTAGTCATTATACGGATCATCTCGTACATCGTGTAAGAGCAGAATAGGACGCTCCGTGGAACTCACGGACTCGCACGTGATCAGGCGATTGGGTGTCACAAGTGTCAGAAGTCTGTACGCGAGATTTCCACACTCCTAAACATCCCTAGGTCCACTGTTTCTGATGTGATAGTGAAGTGGAAATGTGAAGGGACATGTACAGCACAAAAGCGTACAGGTCGTTCTCATCTGTTAACTGACACAGAACGCCGACATTTGAAGAGGGTCGAAAAGAGTAATAGGCAGACATCTATCCAGACCATCACACAGGAATTCCAAACTGCATCAGGATCCACTCCAAGTACTACGACAGTTAGGCGTGAGGTGAGAAACTTTGGATTCCATGGTCGAGCGGCTGCTCATAAGCCACACATCAGGCACGAAAATTTCTAACGCCGCCTCGCTTGGTGTAAGGAGCGTCAACATTACACGATTGAAGAGTGGCAAAACGTTGTCTGGAGTGGTGAATCACGCTACATAATGAGGCGATCTTATGGCAGGATGTGGGAATGGCGAACGCCCGGTGAACGTCATCTGCCAGCGGGTGTAGTGCCAATAGTGAAATTCGCAGATGGTGGTGTCATGGAGAGGGCATGTTTTTCCTGGAGGGGGCTTGGACCCCTTGTTGTAGTGCGTGGCACTACATTGATATTGGAAGCACCTTCTTGCTTCCCACTGTTGAAGAGCACTTCGGGGATGGCGATTGCATCTTTCAACACGATCGAGCATCTGTTCATACTGCACGGGCTGTGGTGGAGTGGTTCCACGACAATAACATCCCTGTAATGGACTGACCTGCACAGAGTGTTGACGTGAATCCTATAGAACACCTTTGAGATGTCTTGGAACGCCGCCTTCGTGCCAGGCCTCACCGACCGACATCGATACGTCTCCTCAGTGCTGCACTCCGTGAAGTATGGGCTGCCATTCCTCAAGAAACCTTCCAAAACATGATCGAAAGTATGCCTGCAAGAGTGAACGCTGTCATCAAGGCTAACCATACCATATTGACTTCCAGCATTACCGATGGAGGGCACCACGAACTTGTACGTCTGTTTCAGTCAGGTGCCCGGATACTTTTGATCACATAGTGTGAGTGAGTGAGTGAGTGTGTGTGTGTGTGTGTGTGTGTGTGTGTGTGTGTGTGTGTGTGTGTGTGTGTGTGTGTGTGTGTGTGTGTAAAGCTATACTTGTTCAACACTTTCAGGCAATGCATGAAAGTGACAACTTATTTACTGTGAAAGCTATGTCCGTTTTAGTGAGTAGTTTGTATTATTTTAAAAATGTGAAAAAGCTGCATGTTTGCAAGGGAAACATGAGAATGACAGGAAAATGTTTCATGTTTTGAACTTTGAACTGAGAATTACGAAGAGGGTGTTACCTCTAGGTTTTGACTTGAAATAACCATTTAACTTTTCTCGCTTCAAAGCAGAAATCCACTTTTGTCCTCTTTTTTCGGAGGGTACTATTTATTTATTTTTATATTTTTTTACTTTCCTGATTACTAAGAATATTAGAGAATCTACAAATCTTCCTCTGTCTTATGTACACACACAAAATCAAAATCCATAATTAGAAAAAAAGGAATCCCAAACTGGTAAAAATCCAGTTTGTGGCCGATTCGGTCTCGCGCGCTGTCAATTCCGACACTCGCCGACACACCGCCACTTGTGGCCACGGTGTAAGAAAGAATATCTTACACCGGGGGTACTCGCGGCGCAGTCATGGTGTGCGCGGGCACGGTGTAAGGAGAAGCACTTTCCCGTGGAAAGTAACGCTTTGCTACGCACATGGCGGAAATTATTCCCACCAAGGCTTCGCAGTTCCAAGTTCAGGGCGAGGTTCGGACCTTTGACCCTCACGTTAACATAAAACATTTTGAGTCTGTCCAACGCATTTCATGCGAATACACTTTAAAAATTTGGAGGTTATATCTTAGATTAACACAGTTTTCATCCATGGTTACATTTTCTGGTTGATCCCGGGTTTTCGGTGCACATAAGTTGTCTTTAAATTTGCAAGAAAATGGTGAGCAATATTATTTCGCAAGCAAGAAAAGAAGCCAATGATGACCACGGTCACATGCGCAGGAAGTACGATTAAGGTAGTAAGTAGACGTATTATTTTGAATTGTTATATGTTTTTTCGTAAAATGGGCGTGTGAAAAAGGTTTAATAGAATAAAAGAGGCAATAAATATTACAAACCCTCTATGGTTCATTATCGCATTTCTTGGTTGGGTTCCATCCAGCTTCTGAGTATCATGGGATCCAAGGAGTAGAATTCTTTGTCTATTACGTCATACATGAGTATGCTCTCCAACATCGCATCCCTGTACGCCTCGGTGTGTGGCAGTGAAAAAAGTAGCCTTATATCTTATATGAATTTCCGGATACTTTGTTAAAGACCTTTGCGTATGCCATTATACACCCGTTAACTCACATATTTAATTCATCGTTATGCACCGGAACGTTTCCAGATATTTTCAAAACAGCTAAAATTAAGCCGCTCTTCAAAAAAGGCAACAAAAATAAAATTCAAAATGATCGGCCCATTTCTCTTCTATCAGTTTTTTCAAAAATATTAGAGACTTTTTTACGTACGAATGGAAACGTTTCTCAGTAAACACGACGCGCTTTCAGATTGCCAACATGGATTTAGAAAATCAAAATCAACGGAAACAGCTATATTTTCTTTTCTTAAAGATGTCGCCTCGTCATTGGATCAAAACGAGGCACTTATTGGATTATTTTTAGATCTCTCAAAAGTTTTTGACGTCATTGATCGTGACATTTTACTTTCAAAATTACCTTCATATGGAATCCGTGGTATTGCTCTAGATTGGTTATGTTCGTACCTTAAACAACGATCTCAGAGAGTTGAAATACCTTACTGGAATGATGGAACATTACGTACGCACCTTTCCGACTTTTTGCCCATTGCACGTGGAGTTCCTCAAGGATCGATTTTAGGCCCTATTCTGTTCCTACTTTACGTAAACGATATGCCCTCGACGATTCGAAACGGAAGAACGGTTCTCTTTGCAGATGATATGAACATCCTTTGCAATAAAGAAACCGTAAATAGTACAATATCAGATTTTCAAATTGGTTCCAAAATAACAAATTAATGGTAAACGAAAAGAAAACAGTTTTAATGCAGTTTTCCATTTCAAATAAACAATTCTGCGCTCCATTGAAAATGAACGGTGTACCATTGACTGATGTTAAGGCAACAACATTTTTAGGTCTCTCAATTCAGTCAAACCTTAAATGGAACGCCCATTTAACTGAATTGAACACAAAATTAAGTTAATTATGCTACGCGTTCAGAATTCTTGCAAATTCAGTCCGCCTTCATACTGCTCGTTGTGTATATTTCGAGAATGTTCATTCCCGCCTGAGATATGACATAATATTCTGGGGAAATACATCTTATAGCTCCCAGACTTTTAGATTACAAAAACGAATTGTACGAATAATAACCAAATCCCACCCACGTGATTCATGTAAGCCTCTCTTCATTAATCTAGGAATTTTACCATTACCTTGTCTGTTTATTTACGAATCAGTTGTTTTTGTCAAAAATTGCTTGCTTAAGGGCGGGAATATATTTTCAGAAAATGCCGATGTCTATTACTATAACACTCGACGTAGAAATCATATTCATCAGATGACAGTATCAACAGCTCAATACAAAAAATTCACATACAATACATGTACATTATTTTAGAACACTTTGCCAGACGACATTAAACGATTAAATTCGATAGAAAAGTTTAAATCTCAAGTGAAATCGTTTCTGCTGCATAACTGTTTCTATACAATTAGAGACTGTACTGAGCATCACAAGAAAAGTAACATTAATTTTAAGAATGATACATAATGCATTATTTACCATTTGGACTGTATAAATGTGTATAAACAACCTGTAACAACTATTGTACTACAGCCTCCGGGTCAATGACCCCCATCTCGATCAGGTTTTTCGTCCAGTTTCCCTGATCCATTGAGCAAATGCTGAGATGGCCCCTTGTTTTGCTTCTGGACATAAATGTAACTTCATTTTCTGTGCACGTCTTCTAGAATTCAGTGGGAAATACAATTATTCAAATTATCTTCTCCATGTCGCGGCAGGAAGTATTATTCCGAAGGACAACATGGATAAGAGCCAAACTTTATTGCTTATTTATCCTTGAAAATAGATTTTATTACATGGGAGGTTTTTTTAAAATTTAAGTAGTATATGACTTAGTGTAGGGATCACAGAATTTTGAAAATGTGTACAACAATTCATTTTTCCCCATAGCACGTCATACGCAGTTTGAACTGTTTTTTGACGTAAAATAAATAAATAAATATTCTATTAGCAACGTTTCTTTGGTCAGAGCGTATATTAATCTAGAAGGAGTGTACTTTGAGACACATACTGCTTTTTTCAGATAGGTTGCCTTGATTGCTTCTATGATCTGTGGATCCTTTTTTCGTACGGTCATATTGTTTCAATTCCGTATGTCATTATCGGAAGAATTTTCGCATTGCGATTTTGATGGATAGGTTCTTAATGTTTTTAATTTGGATTGCGACAACTGCTGCAGCTGCCCTCTAACGTGGCGGCTAAATGTCAGTCCTGTTGTCTGTAGAGTTATGCCTAAATATTTATATGTGCCGACAATTTTTAGTACTTCGCTACCAATTGTTATTGTTTCGTTTCTGGCTATTTTGCCTCCTCTCCGAAATGCCATAAAAATATTTTTTTCAGGTCGTTTTCCTTAGTCCATTTACACAGGGAGTTCATGGCCTCTTGCAGGTTTTCGATATTATTTGATATTAATATCATATCGTCTGCATACAGATAGACTCCATCTACATCTTCTATAATGCAGCCAACATCTATGAGTGCAATATTGAAGAGTAGTGGGCTAAGGCAGTCTCCTTGTAGGACGCCGTTAGCCTGTGTGATTTCTTTCGATTTTGCAACATTGTCGTTTATAGTAATGTAGTTAAGATGGAGGATGTCTTTTATAACTGGGAGCAGGTATTCTTCCGAGCTGGATGCATTTATTAAATAGGTCTGTCCAGCATTCCTCTAGGTGTTTTAATATTTTATGTGTTCGTTAAATATGGTGTCCAGGCCAGCTGTTTTTTTTTTTTTTTTTTTTTTTTTTAAGTTCGTATTGCTTTTGCTGTTTTAATTCGGGCGATGGTGGGGAACTGTACATTTGGTTTCTAGTCGTTGGAATACACAGATTGTATTCTATGTGTTGAGAATATTCGAGAAGTGATTTTCCCATGAATTCATTTGAATACAGTTCGAGTATATTGTTTTTTTCTGCTAAAGGGCTATGTAAGGGTCTTTTTCGACTTTCTTTTCGGCGAGCTTTATTGCCTCTTTTTCTACGTGGTTTGTTTGTTTCATCTTGAGGGAAGTCATATTTTCTCCTTGCCACGCTGTATTGGTGATACGCTTGTGCTGTTTATTCTTTTTGGCCTTCTTTAGTAATTCAAGTACTGCTCTCCTCTCTTTGGGACATTCAGAATCAAACCATATTTTTGCTCTTCTTTTATATTGCGACTTTATTTGGGATCCTTTGATTGTTCGCTCTATGAGCGATGCGGCATTGTTGACATTTCCCTGTGTGATTGCTGTCTTGATGAAAGTGACATCTACCATTGCTGTTAGGGATGCCTCGTCCAGTTTCCATGTTGGTTTGAGTCATGGTGGAAATAACCACCATGGTTTGAGTGTACTATACGCGCAAGTTTTCTTGATATTCCATAGCGTGGGGTGCGGGGAGAGGAAGGCTGTGGTTACGTCACGGATTAAAAGGGCGTACCAACTGAGGGCATTAACTTAACGCGCCAAAACGTGCCTCCAGAAATGTTACGATTGTTTTGAATGTACGAGTTGGTTGTTGCCAGTATTGTAAATTGGTACGTGCCGTTCCGAGTAAGTACCTCAACGAGCCGTGCTGTTAAGCGCTGGACGAGGACTAGGGAGCTCGTGTATCAAGAAAACTTGCGAGCAATATTTGTTTCTGTCCTGGAAAGTGCCGTAGATGGTATGCGCAGGAATGCGTTCACTGGCATATGCCTTCCGATGGGAGTTGTAGTCGCTGTTTAACTCAAAAATAGAAATTCATAACCTGGCAATACTGGAAGTGGCGTAATTATTAGTGTGTTTGTGCACCCTCGAAGCACTATCGATCTTCTGCTCATGCGCAAGTTTCGCATCACTTTGCTGCATTGCGCATGCGCAGAAGATCGATAGTGCTGCTCGCTGCGTGCACAAACTCTCTATGAGTCGATTTTTGTTTCGAGAATCTCGAATCGAGATGTCGCAAAATAGGAAGTTAAGTGTTGGGTCAAGTTTTAAAAATATTTTAAAGACTTTCGGATCGTTATTAGTGTTAATTAGTTCAGAGGAAACTAATAATGATCAAGAAACATTACTTTATTAGATACAAGTTTTGCCTGAAAGAATGGGCAAATCGATTTCTTTTGAAGGAAAAGCGATATCACGACAAACCCCGCCAAAACGATGTTCAGACGTTTTGGGCATATTCGTCCGTATTCGTCGACGGTGAAGTGTTGAATGGGCATACTAATTGGGATGTATTTTTATGATTCCCACAGTTCCTTGTAGAATTAATTATTGCCAATGACGAATGCGATAAAAGTTTTAATGTTTGATGTTGGTGACAATTTGTGAATAGTGTGGTACAGTTTGTGAACTTTCAATAAATAACTATTTTAAGTTCTTGGGGCAAATCGTTCATCAATACACAATGAAGTGCAGTTGATTTATTCACATAATAATTTTGTTAAATATATACTTCGAAAATGGCGAATGACTCATTTTCTTGCGGAGACTATGTAAAAAGTCTTGTAGAGAATGTCACAGACAATTGTAGAAATGTTGAAGTGATGGCAATGTTAGAAATAAATGCGCGACATATCCCACTTATTAATTCAACATTATGTCTCACGAATATGGATTGCAAAATTATTTTAGTACGTTTTAAATATTTCATCCTATTTAATTGAACTGCTGTACAAGGTCTCAGATTTCAAAGATTAGGGGTAATCATTTATTTTTCCATACTTTTTCAGGACAAGTGTCAACATCATTGCCATAATGTGCTGGAAACTTCAGTATTGTTAATTGCTCTTACAGATTTTGTTTCATGTGCCTCTGCAAATTATGACACTTTCCCAATGGGAAGCAACAACAAGGAGACGAGACGAATTTCTATACTCATGCAAGCACTACAAAAGACTTGGCACAAGCTCTTTGCAAAACTATCTCCTACAGGTGAGTATCCTCTAGAGTGCGAGAGATATTCTTATAAGACTATTTGTAACTTTCTCAAGGACAGCAATAAGTTTTGCTTTAGGAATTCATGTCTTTCATAACGTTAATACACATTTGTGCATTATTATTATTATTGTTTTTATCTCACAGATATGAATATTAGTCAGGTGGCTAGTATTGCCAACATTATTAAGAGATGTTTGGAAAGAATTCCATCTGAAAGTACATACAAAGTGTATATGGAAATGATATCAAAAATGACAGATAAAGCATTACAAAAATTATTAAAACCACCAAAAATTGAAGGCGATTGTGGTAATACGAAAAAACAATCCAGAGAAATGATCCCTTCAAAATCATGTGATATAGCAAATACTCTTGAATTGTCAGAGACAGTCTTCCAAGTACCAGGGAACAGACTTGTGGAACATAGAAAGGAACACAAAGGAAATGTGAAGCAATCTTATGATATAACTAAGTTTATTTTGAAGCCTTGCGAGGTAAAGAAGTTTGAGAAAATAGTTTACGTTTTTGACCTTTTCAGAACATGTATTGATTATTCTATAGAAAACTTAGGTTAAATATTCACAAATTGTGCTCTCTCCATTCACTTGTACATTTTTTCTACCACTTGCTAAATGAAATTGACAAATATTTCATATTCTGCTTGTAGAATACGATGAGAGAAGAAACAAATAAAAAGCCAGAGAAAAATCTAATGTGTAAGAGGAAATTTGAGGGTAAGTATTAAACTTGTAAATATATTTGTTTCTTTAGCAACTTGTTTGAAAAGAAGTTTTTCTCTCTCAATTTCCAGATATTGAATCAGAACAGGCAGTTTTAGACAGTGAACAAATGGAGAAGGATCCTACAGTGTGTCTAGAGGCAGATGAAACGCCACCTGCCAAGAGAAACTGTGTGCATGATGATTTTATTAATGGCAAGATGAATGCTTTCAAAATGTTAATGAAACCACGCAAAGCAAATAGTCAGCCAAAACAATCTAGTGAAAATTTTATGAGGCATTAAATTAATAAAAGGAACAAAAAAAATTTAATTATGTCCTTTTATAGTTGGACAGGAGTAATATATGGCTAAATTAAACCAAATGTGGACATCTATTTTTATTTTGTCTATTATGCCTGGTTTCTTCTCACAGAGCAATAATTATTTATTGGAAAACCCCACATTCACAATACTATTGTAGTAAAAAGAAGTGGTATTATTGTGACTATTCATTATATTTTTATTGTAGCCAAAGCTTAAGTTAATTTTTTTTATTGCTTTTGCATTCCCTAAATACATTATTTTTTTTATGAGTAAGAATTTTCTATTACGAAGTTTCATTGTAAATATTTATATATATAGTTTATGGTGCATTGATATATTGAATGAATGAAATCAATTTTGTTTCAAGTGTTGATCTGCAAGTATGAAAGTGAAAAATGAAAATAAAGTAAATGTTACTAGAGCTCATTGTGTTTAATTTTAGCCATTACTCTGGTAATGACTCATTTGAGCTACCACATGTATCGGCTCGTGTTTGAGCTGTGCTGCTCAGTTTTTATTTCTTGTTACTTCTAGATTTTTGTCAGGCCAGGAAAAGAAACCAAGGCAGATTCATCAACTTCTTTTGTTTTTTTCAAACTGCATTTCAGAACATTTGTCCTGTTTCTGCACATAGGGAGTCTGCTCTCATAAAAGTGACAAATATAAGCAATGCAAATGCATAGTATTAAATAGGTTAATGAATATATAAATTTGAATATAAATGTAATGAGGTCAGTGTCAATAATAAATATTACAACAATATAACATACATGAACACCTTCAATGATAGATGAGAGTAATAATTTCAATGTTTCTTTTCATAACACAAAATAACAAATACCATTTTTGTCCCAAGTCATTTGTGCGTACATTGCAATGCAAATTTTTTGCAGCAGAGCAATGAATTAACTTTTCTTCTCAATACACCCTTCCAAATTTTCCTGTGTGATGTGTAAATTGAAATAAAAGCCAGAAATGTTTTACATACCAGGACGTTAATACAAAAGATCCTTACAATGAATTCAATTTTGACATATTGCAACTTAATTTCGCTTTTTCCATTGTTTCTCCAAAGCCCCTCTATAGTTCATCAAATTAATTATATACAATTGAATGGTTTTCTTAACTTGTACTTTTCTTTGTCAAATTTTTATATTTCTACTTCATTAGGCTGATGAAACTTAGGGGGGTATGTATATTCTGGATGACAATACATAATTACTCAGTTTATGGAGATATGCTCGTGACATGTGCATTTCATTGACATATGACGTTACTTAACATGTGTCATAGATTAACACACATGTGAAATGGCACACAAACTCTTGCCTTTCTATATAAGATGAGTTAATCTGCAATGTACATCAATGCAACACTTGTGACAAGCCATATTCTTGCACCTTCCATACACATATGTTTAGATAAATTTCAAAATTATGACACAAGATTCATGAAACTTTGAAGTTCCATCAAAAAATTGGGTACAGATTTAACGACTGAACAATACTTTTTCGTTTGTTAATTTCATTTAATTTTCTTTTCCAGAAGTTTTAGCAAATTCAAATTACTGAGGATTAGACACTTTCTTGAAAACTACTTTTGCAATTTACAACCCAAGAAATTATCTCTTTTTTACTAAGCTATATCACATTACAGAAATTATCACACTGGGTAGCTAAACAGTAGTCATTTTATATATTTTAAACAATACATTCTTCTTTATTTTTTGTAATTCATTTAGTATACAAAAACTGCCAAACAATTTGGTATAATATAGAAAATTTAAATACTTAATTAAGAACATCTGGAATTTGAACTTTATGTAATTTTGTGTTAATGAGTGATACACTGGGCAAAATTTTGGCAACTATTCCAGTAGCAACAGTTTGATTGTTCTCTCTAATTGTGAATGACTGACCTTCTAATAGCACCATACCTCTCAGTAAAGTAATGATTACTCTAGCATGTTCTCCTGGCATTATCATTTCACCTTCTTTTATATCTATTCGACACAATATATTCCAAGTCTTACTGAAAAACTGTTGAATGTATTTTGATGTGACAGGTTTAGATCTACCACCTTCCGATTTGGTCAAAAAGTATATTTCACTTTCAAAGCAGTTGCTAATATCCATACTGCCTCGAGCACACAACAACATTCCTCGCTGAACTGCCTGTAATTTTACTCCTCTCACAAGAACTCCAAGGTTTTCACCTGCTTCAGCTGAAGGTACAGATTTCTTAAATATCTGAATATCGGCCACTGAAGTGCTCCTCTTAACACTAAAACCAAGTAAATCTGCTTCATCATTTTTTTTTATCATTCCACGTTCTAAAGTTCCAATAACCACAGTACCTCTACCTGGAACTGTAAAAGCATCATCAATTGGTAGTATAAATGGTGAAGTAGTATCTCGTGATGGGGTAGGTATATGTTCATCAATAGCTTTCATCAATGAGATAATAGATTTCTTGCCCATTTCTGAATTATCCCCTTGAAGTGCTAATTTCGCAGACCCCCTTATAATAGGTGTTGCAATGTCATCATAACCAAAATCATTTAAAAGTTCTCTCATTTCGATTTCCACTAGATCAGCGACGTCTTCGTCCACCAAATCAACTTTATTTATAAACACTACTATGTGTTTGATACCTATTTGCCTTGCTAACAGTAAATGTTCTCGCGTTTGAGGCATTTGGCCATCCGTAGCAGCAACAACAACAATAGCACCATCCATCTGCGAGGCACCCGATATCATATTTTTAATGTAATCAGCATGCCCAGGGCAATCGGTATGGGCATAATGCCTCATCTTCGTCCTATACTGTATATGAGTAGCATTTATGGTCACCCCTCTAGCTTTTTCTTCAGGAGCCTTATCAATTTCTTCGTAAGATACGAAACGTGAATACCCTTCCTCTTCAAGAACTTTTGTAATAGCTGCAGTCAAAGTCGTCTTTCCATGGTCAATGTGCCCGATCGTACCCACGTTGCAATGTTTTATGTCATCAGAAACCGGCGCTGTTTTGGAGGTTAGGTACCTTACTTGTTGATCCGACCAGTCCACTTCCCAACATCGCTCATCACAACAAAGCTTCACTTGTGTGTTGTATTTACTTTCATTTAAAAACAAGGACAACGTTCTTACTTGGCAAAACGCAGTCTTTTTCAGTACTGCGAAACCAATCCTGCAAATCGCCATATTTCCCAAAGAAACTTAGCTGCGAAGAACCTACCTTGTGTGCACCGGTTTGTGTATAGGCGAGGTATCCATTAACTTTTGTAATAAAGGCGAAATTTTGTATACGTGCAATGTTACTATTAAGCACGGGTGTCTGCCCCATTGTCCCAGTTTCATGTTCGGATACTCTGTGAATAAAAACACGCGCATTCAATTGTGTCGAGTAGGATATCTTTTTTGTGTATTCAGGATTTTCAAGTCGTAAGCTCATTAAATCCATGGGGGAAAGGAGGGGTGCAGGATTTAAGAAACATGTAGTGTAGATAGCGAAGAGGGCAATACTATGGGCAAACATTGGAAATATTTTTTCTTATTACTATGGATTTCCTATCTATTGGTGTCTGGAGTCTTGTTGTTTGTTCGGGGTTTTCTTCTGCATCGTGTTTCTTTGACACATAAATCAACATGTAAAATTTCCAACAATACCTGTAGTGTGGGTGTCAAACCCTCATTATCTAACCACTCTGATATTAATGATGGTGATGTGCCTGCACATTGTTTTAATTCATTTGATTCAGATGAAGAAAGCAATTTATGTGTTGCAAGCAGAGCAAAGGTGATATTATTCATAATAGATGCACTGCGATATGACTTTGTGTATTTCAATAGAAGTTTAGATGATTCTCAAGTTTTACCCTACCAAAACAAATTAGCTGTTATTGATGAGTTACTGACTCACCAACCTAATCATTCCAAACTCTATAAATTTATTGCTGATCCGCCTACCACAACAATGCAGAGATTGAAAGGTATAACTACAGGAAGTTTACCAACTTTTGTGGATATTGGATCTAATTTTGCAACTCCTGAAATAAATGAAGATAATGTGCTCGATCAGTTACGCTCTCAAAACCAAAATATTGTATTCTTGGGAGATGATACTTGGACAGGATTGTTTCCTAACCGATTTTTGCGCCAATTTGCCTATCCTTCTTTTAATGTTTGGGATTTGGATACTGTTGATAATGGAATTAAGAAACACATTATTAATGAAATCCAAAAGTCAGATTGGAGTTTCTTGATTGCACATTTTCTTGGTGTGGATCATTGTGGGCACAGATATGGGCCTCAGCACTTGGAAATGAGCAGGAAATTACAGGAAATGAATGATGTAATTAGGTAAGACATTATGGATGCAGTTTAAGCTATAAAGCTATCTCATGAGTGTTTTCTTATTTCATTGACACTGTGTGGTATAGTAATGAAATATCATTTGTTCTTAAAAGGAATGTTGTCAACACAATGGATGATTCAACTATGCTCTTTGTAATTGGAGATCATGGAATGACATCTCATGGTAATTATGTTACTTTGCATTTAAAGAGAAGCATTTAGCATATTTTCCTCCCTCAAAAGAATTGTTTTGTTATAGGTGATCATGGGGGAGACAGTGAAGATGAAGTTTCAGCGGCAATGTTTGTTCATTCACACAAACCACTTGTGACTGGTGACTTCATTCCTCATAGAGAAGTTGTCAAGCAAATTGATTTGGTGCCTACTTTGTCAACTATTTTAGGTCTTCCTATTCCATTTTCGAACCTTGGCAGTGTGATATTGGATGCTTTACCTTCTGGTGAAGATATATCTGATCAGCAATATGTGTTAAAAGCCTTGAAACATAATCTTGAACAAGTAACAAGTTATATTCATCGTTATTCCTCAAACAAAAATGAATTCTCTCAAGAAAAGCTTACCCTCCTTAATACAAATTTTAATAAACTACAAGATCAAGTACAAAGTATATTTGACTCTGTTAAATTGAAATATTTTGCTGTAAATGCTTTGGAGTACTTGATGTTTCTGAGAAAGATGTGTGAAGAAGTGTGGGTGGAGTTTGATCCCATGTTAATGTCACGTGGCTTAGTTATTACATTTGTTACCATATTTTTTAGTTTTCTCATTGTTGATAGGTTACCAGGAGAGGTTTTGAATACAACTTTCCTTCTTGTTGGTTACATTAGTATGTTAATTGCTGTTGTTATTTGCATTGTTAGTTATAACTTAGATTTGGTCCTTAATTTAGAACAGGGTATATACTTTTTTACTGGAATTGTGTCTTTATTTTTGATGTCAATTCTAATTATTCAAAATTGGGAACCAATTGTAACAACTTGGCATAATCAAATTAAAATTAATGATTGGACTCATGTTTTCAGTCGAATGTTAGTAGCATTGAGCTTAGTTGTAATGTTTTCAAACAGTTATGTTGTTGAAGAAGCTACTGTGCTTTCATATTTGTTTTTAAGTCTTTTATGGTTATTTGTATTTAATTTGAAGGTATCTAAGAAAGAAACTAATAGCAGATTTAGATCAGACAAGTCATTGTTTGGATCATTAAATCTTCATTTAACGTCTTCTCGGTTAAAAGTCATTTGTTTAGTCATTGGACTGAGTTTTCTACTTAGGTTATCTCATTATTATTGGAGATGTCGTGAAGAACAGTCTGGCTGTGAATCATTTGTTACACATAAACCTCATTCATCTGGTACTTTAATAGAGGGAAAATATCGTAATGCTGAATGTTTGTCTACGTTGGTTTTCCTGGGCATGTTTGTGTCATTTGCCAGAATATGGTTGCGAAGCTGTGGAAATTTAGTTGGATTCTCTCCAAATATTGCATTGTCTCGTTATTCTCCGTCTGTTATTGTTGTTTGCACTGGTGGATTTTGGATCCTACACAGTTTACCCAGAGATATGAGATTGAAGTTCTTCCTTCCTTGGCAACTTCAGTTTTTACCATGGGTTATTTATTTTGTCACTGGTACTGCAGTTGTAATATTTTGTATACAACCTCTTTGTATATACATTATTCCTAAGCAGAAGGACAATCTTATTTCTGTTTATGGGCAAGAAAATGCTATTCCTCAATTGTTTCACCAAGTGAAAGACATGATGGCAAAACGCAATAAATTGAACAAGTCAGGGAAAGAAAATGTAGGATCTGGTGACAAACAGTTTCCAGTGATCTACGGACTGGCAACAGTGTACAGTGCATTGTTTGTGAACTTGAGTGTCTTTTTATGTTTGTTTATTGCTTTGCTTTTGGGAGATGTCTTGGCTCCTTCAGTGCTTCTCATGGTTACCATTTGCGTTGGACTTCTTGTTATTCTTGCAGTACTGCAGTGTGAGAAGTCTGTCCTCACCGGTAAGTTTATGAAATGGTTTTCTTAAAGCATTCAATAAGTTGTCTCTAATCGTGATCTCAGATTGTAATTTAGATCTCTTAAATTACAGTCAAGTAACAGATTCTTTTCACATGTTTATATCTTAATTTAATCATGACCAAATTGGACAATGGTCAGTTAAAAACTGAAATATAATTTTTCAGAGTTGGCATAGGTTTTTCTGCTCATACATTCTTTTTTGCTTGTAGTAGTATACTATTGGTTCAGGCTAGTGATTAACACTTTATAGATTTGCAGATTTGATTGTATTTTCATAAATTTACTCTAAAAAAAATGCAAATTGTGTACCCCGTACAAATATCATGTAATATGTCATTATATAACTTTACTATATAACTACATAATATCTCTTTTCCTCATAACATCTTTTATGATAATTTCATGTTCCCTTTAATAAAATTACTTTAAAGAAATTGCAATAATAAAATTTATGTACATTTTGTTATTAGAAAATTATACTAAGTTGGCATTTCATGAGGTTTATCTAATAAGAATAATTTTTCCCAAGTATCACAATTATTCATACATACAAAGTATAAAGTGAATTCTGATTTCTGGTAATATTTAATTCACAATTATTGAAAATAGCACCACAACAATTGCAATTTAATAATGCCAAAATAGCATTTGTGCTCATTATTTGTCACTGTGTTATTTCACTGTGCAAGAGGTATGAGAGCATGTTCTGATATTCATTTGTCCTAGAGCATGTAGGGTGATGTAACGTTTTGTGCACATAGTCCATGGGTAAAAAAAGTCAGTTTGCCCAAGAATTATGTGTCCACAGCTTTCATCACAAATATTTGGACACCATGAAAATTTTAAATAATGCTCATAATCTTCATGGCATATCATGAAATGGGGGCAGATGTTGATGACCTAAAAACATCACCGGATATGATCAATAAAATGCTCGGAAAATGTTTGAAAAATGCCAAAAAAAAACAAACAAAAATTATGTAAAAAATGTAAACAAGACCTATTCAGATGAACAACTCAAACTGTTGGATACATTACTGATGAAGTCGAGGTTTCTTTCATTCATTCATGTGAAACTCAGCTTGCAAACTTTGGGTTTGGACTGCTTTTTACCAGGAAATCTGTCTTTAGTTATCCCGAAATCAGCCTAACTGATAATGTTGCTGATTGACGTCGTTACAATTTCTGAGCGAAGAAATCAAATAGGCTACTCAGGAATTCCGTGGAGAACATTTGTTTCATCTTGTAAATATTATTTGAAATGAGTACCATTAAAATGATGTTAAAATCAATGAAATCAGCAAAAAATGTATTAAAAAATGATGGGAAAAAGTTAAAAAATGACTTATTAATTGAAATCGACAAGAAGTGCAAAAAAAGATGGGTCATTTGCTTTTGTCATAACATAAAATTAATTTCTATACTTTGTTGGCTTTGTTCTAATGTGAAAAGACCAAAAAAAAAATGACATTTCATTGTAATTCACCTCCTAATCATGAATATTAAGAGTTAAAAAAAAAAGGAAAAAATACTGGATTTTATGCCAATACTGCAAAGCCAATTATTTAATTTTTTTAATTTTGATACGATACCTATAATTACTGTTCAATCACAAAATGCTACCAGTGTGATGAATTCTTAATTCATGTTCTTCAAATCATTACTGACAAATAAATTTGTCACCAGAATTTTTTGAGATTATTCCCTTATTAAGGATTATGACAAAAATCCCATACTCTACGAATATTTAATCTAACTAATTTCCTTTTCATTTCATGTAGTTAGAAAATGTTAAAGATTTCTTAACTTTCCAAAAAAAATGTTCCATTCCACAAATATAGATTAAAATAATTTCCTCATTTTTCAGCTCAACTGTTTGCTGTGCCTTGGTCATTTGTGGTTTGCTGGGGCCTCTTATCCATCTACTTCTTTTATGGTACTGGCCATCAACCCACTTTTCCAAGCATCCAATGGGATGCTGCATTTGTGGGAACAGGAGGTCAATTCTCAAACCACATCATACCAGCTTTACTCATCGGATTCAACACTTTTTCATCTCAGATCATAATGGGCCTGACATTACCTCTGGTGCTAATTGCACCCTTTACTCTTTGGGTTATGTTCCCTAAGTTCGTCACTGCCAATACTGATATAAAACTGGAAGACATGCGAAGAGGTGAAATGCTCCTGTTTGAAAAAGACGGATTGTTTTATCGAGGAATGTTCACACTTTGCACTAAATACATCTTGTTTCATGGAATGAGGGTTAGTATTTAATGTATTTTAATGAAAATGTTGTCTTCTTTGTTTCATGTGTACATTCTAGAAAGTACAAATAATTAATCTTATCTCTAAGTACTTCCTGATCGTAATTGTATTATCAGAGAAAAATATAGGTTGCTGATTATTTTCTTACATTTTACCCTTGGAAATGGGCTGCTTATGTTCTCAAAACTTTTTCATGGGTGGTAGAAAAACTTATTATGTGAAAAAAGAAACAGTAAACTTGTGTAAATGTACACTAATGGCATTTGCATGACTAAATGTAGAGAAACGAAATTCTGATAAAATTCATGTAATATTTGTAACTTTTATTTTATTTATTATATTTAATATGTGTATCTGACATTTTGTTGTTTTTGCAGATGTTTGCTTGTATGTTTGCTGCTACAATACACTGCCGCCACTTAATGGTCTGGAAAATATTTGCTCCAAAATTAATATTCGAAGGATTGGGGTTGTTTGTTACAATTCCTAGTGTATTGGTGGCATATTTAATCACTATCAGGATCACTAGTGAATTAGAAAATCTGCTTAGCAGGCTAGATAAAGTGCAAAGGTGATGTGTACTGTTGGTTCTTAATTTAAATATCCAAATGGTTAGAACTCCCATGTGTCCAAAACATCCGGAGACTTGGCATTGTTATAATTGGACATTGTTGTTTTTTACCTGTTTGTTAATTTTTGATAATTTTATAAAGCATACACTTGTACACTGTACTTATTATTTCAGATGCAGGAAAATGTTACAAAGAACAGTACTGTGTGATTATATTTCAGTTGAATACTCAATGTCATACAAAAATGATCATTTAATGATTTATCAGATTCATGTTTCTTCATTTCTTTGATTCATATGATGATTAATTATCTTCATTAATACACAGAGTAATTTCATGTTTTATCTCAGGTCTTAAATATTACTTTTTTTGTTCAACAAGACAGTAATGTTTGCTAGAAATTTAATGTATAGTGCATTAAGTCAAACTCTTTTTTTAAAAGAGATGGTTTGACTTAATGTATGCATTTCAATTCAGCATTTTCTAACCTTCTTTTCTTATTGAAGATGTGATTTGTTAGCAATGTTTGGTACATTTTTGTTTAAAATTAAAGTTAAAATTGCTGGATTAATTTTTGCAGATGCAAATATTATGTTTATAGGTACAATGTTCATATGCAATATTTATAGGCTATATTTTAGCAAAACTAGAGAAAGAACAGAAATTAAAGAAATTGGTTTTGAAGCACACAAGTGATTGATTTAATAAAGTCACACCGAACTAAAGATAAAAAAGACAGCTCAAAGGAAAGTGGATCTATTTGTTTTGGCATAATAAATACCACTCTTTAGTAGTTTGTGAAGGATACAGTATATTTAATATTAACCCCCCCATTTTTGGTTTTTTGTTTTGTATAAGGTGTTGGATTCTATTTCTATTTATTGCTGATATACAGTATTTTCTGCCAGTCAACATATTTTTTATGTGCTGTTAATGAACGATCCTATGAGTTAGTGACCTTAATAATAAAAATAATAATTAATCAGGATATAAGACCTGTATTGTTTTAGAGTATTGTATGCCTTGTCTGAACCCAGGTGCAAGATCATATTTTTATTTTATTGAGAATTGTTTTATCAGAGCATTCGTGAAGAATATGTCTTGTGACAAATCTTGCTAAAATGTAAGATTTTTATCTGAAAATGTTTTCAGAGATGTAAAAATTTTAAAAACTGGCCCAATTTATTTCTTTTATGTATCTTATGTTCTTATTAATTTATGTGAATTATTTGTATCTAGTCAAACAATAAACAAAATGTACCAAAACAATGCCATAAAATTAAATTACATCAATGTCATTGAATTTTCTTGGAATCTCATATGAGTAGTTTTTTGTTTGTTACATTATTAATTCAAACGGTTCTGTCATTACCTCTTTTGTTGGTGTTTTTTTTACTTTTTTAACACGTTGACTGCCAAGCCCATATTCTCATACACTATTCCACTGGTGCCAATGAAAACATAGCTACTGTTTTGAAGAAATAAATCATTTCTAGATATCTAAGGCATTAATATGAACTTTCATCATCTTTCCATTAATTTACCTTGTTTGAGACCATATGGTCTCTTATTTACAAGATGAAAAGTTATCTGTGAGACCATAATTCAGACAATATGGTCTCACATGTTTATAAAAATTCCAAGAGGACAATAGTCTTTCAACTGAAATTTTTTTTGGTAGCAAGAAAAGACGTGTAAATAATTTGATTTAAATGTCTTCAGTATTTCCTTTTTAGCTTCTAATTTAAATCTAAATGGAAAACAGCATTTTTACAATAATAAAACAAAGTACAAAAAAGTGTTATAAATTTAGATAATCTCTTTGGTCCCAGACCCAGCAGCATTTCACTAATTATAATATCTTTCACTAAATTGACAAACTTTCACCACAATTACTTGCTTGATAGAAACCACAAACTAGCAATGCAACAATACTGAGATATACATGCGAAATTTATGCACCAAAAGTATCATTGCGAAACTCACGCTTCAAAAGAGGAGGAAAACAGGTCACAATAAAAACCTTAAAGTTATAAATATAATCATGTTACCCAATTTAAATATTACAAGTACAATTATATTTACAATGGTTATATACTGTTTAGTATTTACTACAAACAATGGAAAGAACAATACCATATTAGTATCATTCTAAGAATATTACAAGGACGATTTGCTGCTTAAAGGAAACCTTGAACATATTTTCATCAATTAAAGACATCTAATTCAAAACTGAAGTTGGTTACAATGAAACGAATATTTCATTTTAATGTGACTACTACTTTATTTCGTAGATAACTGGAAGGCCATATGGTCTCACGTGGCAGTCAGTGTGTTAAATAATTAATTGTATTTGAAAGACAGGATTTTTCCCACAGACATTCGAAGAGAAATTAATTAAAGAGGAATACCTGTCTACAATGACATGAGTATTAGCCTAGCCATTGGCCAAATTTTACAGGCACTTGGTGGTAGGAACAAAGTAAATTTTTAGAAACTATTTGGAGCTTAAGCCAAGCTGTAATGAAACTACAGAAACGTATTTGAAAAGTTTCAAAATAATAATTTAATTTTTCATGTAGTTCAGTGAGCAATTTCATGTAGTATGGAATTATGAAAAAGGAATATTGCAGTTATAATTCTGACTTAATTCTGTAATTCGTTATTCAGAATTACTTTGTTTTCCTGCAGTCCTGAAATCATAACTTTTAGTAAATTGCAAACAACGTTGATATTATCCAAACAAACGTCCTGCAGATGTTTCTATAATCTATGATTCACATTAAAGAACATAAAGTTTTGATTAAAAATTTATGTGAGTTCACCACAAAATTGGGTCCATTATTCACACTTTGATATCTGTAGTTTACTTCATACATAAAGTTGATAGTTCAAGTTCAGTCCGCAGCTAGAAGAATAGACTATGACGTTTCAGTACAAATGTTAGCTACCTTGAATTTTACATTTTAAAGCTCTTAGATAAAATTTGCATGAAAATTTTTCCCTAAGTTTGTGCATTCACAACATGAATATTAGTATAATTGAAAGTAATGTAAAATTGAATTCACTTCTAAATTGTAGATGTATTGCACTTGCAAATAAAGATTAATATGACAGTTTAGAATGTATTCCAAATTGTTGAAATTAAAATATTCCGAGTCTTTTATTATTCTGCAATAATTTGAATATAAAGGTAATAATTATTTTTGAGAAAGAGTCCTCATTCTTTCTAGTTCTCTTAATTTTGAATTATTTCAAATAAAGTTTTTGAAAAAATATTATTTTGGTTTGTCATATTTACATCATGAATTTTGCGCAATACAACAGATCAAAATGACAATCCATTTTCAAATTTTCTTTCAGAATTGTGTTTTAGATCAAGTTTGAATATTTAATTTTTAGTGAAATAATTTTGCTTTTCTTCCAATAAAAAAAATTTCATTTTAGCTTGTTTTTTTTGCATCGTATGTTTTACAAGTTTTCATTATTCATCTTGACTCATGTTTTTTCTGTCATCCATATAGTATGTGCCTTATTCAGCTACTTGTATGTATGTCTATGTGTTATCAAGTGAACATGAGTACTGGTATGTGAGTAAGATACTTCTGATACTGTTGAGTTTTAAATAGATTTGTAGTATTTGAAAATTTTTATTCTGAAATGTGTCGAATTTTAGTTTATTTTTTTACTGATGTGATACGAGAGTCTTCAAGATAGTTTTTAATATATGAACATTTAGTCTCTTTGCATTTTGTTGAATTGATCTTCTTACCTCTTGCTTTATGCAATAAAGAAATCAACATTTTTCCATATTCTCATTCATGTGAATATTATTGTATTATCATTCTTGTTCATGCCTTCAATTATAAAACCCCAAAGTTTTAGGTGAAAGAGTTTTCTGTTTTAATGATTAGAATGATAATGATATTAGTTGCATATATTTCCATTTCCTACAATTAATGTATTCAAAATAACAATCCCTCAAAAAATGACTTATTAAACATGTCACAGTTTTACATTTGATGTAATGGTGGTGATAATTTAATCATGTAGCATATATGGCATCTTGGAGTTGAGTATTATAATTGATGTATTAACTTCATATAGAAACAGTTTATTTTTAATTGAGGGTCTGATTTATAGTAGAAGAAATGTTTCCTTCTCTTTTAATTTGTAATTTGTTTGTGTTACCAAGAAACAATATTTATAGAAATAGATTATATTATTTGACTTCATAGGTGTAAGAGTTGAAAAAAGTTTTATTTGATATTAAATGCTATGTGATATTGTTAAATTGTTATGCGTTGTATAATGTTCTTTGAAAAACATGTTGTAGTTATGCATTACATTTACTATTACTACATTAAATAAAAATAAGTTTTGCAGACTCCAGAATAAATCAGATTTATTACATTTGACCTCAATTATTTAAGAAAGTTGTAGTTTTTATAGGGGTCATCTTTCCATTATTTTTGATTTTTTAATGTGCTTGAAAATACCAAGGATTATCATATAACTAGCATACCCATGTGAGAACTCTCGCATTTTAAATTCCACCCTCTTCCCCATCTTTCCTTTTCCATAATGAGAGGGGACGATGTTATCGAAACATGTTTATTTGTTTAAAAACTTAAAAAAGTAACTTCCAAGTAGTTAAATAATTTAAAATGAAAATAAAAAACATGAAATTAATGTTTGAAACTAGTTTTGAATAAAGGTTTAGACATTTTCTTGGAACAATTCACGCTTCCTTAAAAACAACATTGATGACAATCTTCCTTGACAGCTTTGCGCTTTCCTTGATAGTCACAAAAATATTACAAAAGGTTTTTACTCGCAAGAAAGATATGTAAAGTTGTCCATGTGAAAATACAGGATTGAGCAAGACACAATCCTACTCTTAGGAATAAAACTTTATTACTGAACTGAGAGATACTCCCATGCAGTTTAATCGCCTAGAATATCAAGTAATTAGTTTAATTTCACATACAGCTGTAGATACTACACTTGAATTTTGAGGCCATTGGACTCAAAATTCTAAGTTTTAAGGTCCTAAAACACTTCGTTCAGGAGTTACTTTATAGATTTAAGAATTCGGTTGAGTGTTGCAGGTTGCATCTGACATTAATATTTAGCTGCAATTTTTTTTCCAACAAATCGTTTTTAAAGTCAAAATGCAATTCGTCACGTCTCCGTGAAATTCTCTTTCTTTAGAGACCTCGTTTATAAAGATTGGTTGAGAGTTAGAGCCCCAAAAGTACATATACTATATTTGGTTTTTCATATGGTATGGTTTTATAGATTAATAATTTATTTTCAAGCAATAATTTTGATTTGTGTCCAATAAGCCAAAGAATTTTCTTAGTTGTAACTGTAACTGTTGATTTTTTTTCTGTTTGAATTTGTTTTTTCCACCCACAGACGTCTGTCCATGTAAATACCCAGGTATTTAAATCTGTTTGCAGTATTTGATTTCTGTTGATCATAACAGGTGGACAAGTTTGTTTGCTAAGAGTAAATGGTATATGAGCTCATTTACTTTCATTTATTTTGATTTTCCACTTACTGTACCATTCTTCAAGTGCAGTGAGGTAATCTTGAAGTTTTTGTGATGCTTCTCGAGAATCATTGTCAGAAGCCAATAAAGCTATATCATCTGCAAAAGTGGCAATAATTGTTTTCTGTCTCTGGAATATCTGTACTATAACAAATATAGTACTGGTCCAAGAACACTTCCTTGAGGCACTCCAGATTCTATAGGAAAGAGGTCTGAGAATTCATTTTGGTATTTGATTTGGAAATGTTGATTTGAAACATATGATTGAAATATATTGAAAAATGAGTGGGGTTGGTAGTGCTTAAGTTTATATAGGAGGCCCTTGTACCATACTTTGTCGAAGGCCTGAGATATATCAAGAAAGACAGCAGAACAGTATTGTTTATTTTGAAAGCTGCTTTCTATGTATGATGTTATCCTGTTTATCTGTTCAATGGTAGAGTGTTGCTGATGAAATCCAAATTGATGGTCTGGTACAATATTACTGTTGCATGATAAGTAAGGACAAAGTCTTGTTAAAAGTAGTTTCTCAAATACCTTGGAGAGTATTGGAAGAAGGCTAATAGGGACGGTAAGACGAAACTTCATGAGGGATTTACCAGGTTTTGGGAATACTATAGTTTGAGCTACTTTCCACTGAATGGGATAATGTCCAATCCAAATAATTCTATTGAAGAGTGTGCTATGATGAATGCAATCCCTTTGCAAGGTAGTTCTTTTAGTAAATGACCAGTGATAAGGTCATAGCCTGCAGCTTTTTTGCAGGAAAGAGCAAAAAAGTTCTTTATCTTTAAGTATTTCTTTAGAAGTGAAAAATTTTATAGGAAATGCCAATTGTGCTGGTGAATCAAGGTATTCTTGAACTTCCTCATCATCATTCGCAGGTGGGATGCTTTGAAAAACATTGATAAAATTATGTCCTAAAATTTCAAGTTGTTCTGTAACACTTCTTGCATATTTCATAAATTTATCTCTAATTGGTGGTTTGGATTTGTATGGCTGTTTTAGATTTCTCGTGGCTTTGAATAGAGGATAATCTGAGACCTCTGTCGGTGAGAGGCTAGAGATGTAATCTTGAAATTTACTGTTGTTATAGTTTTTTAGAAGTTTATTTAATTGTCTTGTAGCTCTATTGTAGTTTGTTTTGTCCTTTGGATAATCTTGAATTTTGCCATGTTCTGCTTAACCTACTTTTCTCAGAAATTTTATTCACATTTTGCTTCGGAAACTGTGTACAGTTTTTAACAGATTTCTTGTGGCATGCCACACAGCATTCTGAATGCTTTAGATGAAATAGTAGCTTCATCAATGTTATCTGCTGATTTTAAAGGCATGCGGATTCTAGTGTTGTGGGATATCCATCATTGGTATTCACACCTGGTACTAGTTAGTAGTTTTTCTGTTAGTAAGAGCAATAGGAGCAGGGTGTAGAAGAAAGTCAGTACTAACAGTGACTATGATAGGTGTATGATCAGATATATTCATATGATGCTTTTATATTGTAACCAGATGAAATACCTTTTACAACAAAAAAGTCAAGTAAGTCTGGTGTTTTATTTGAGTCCGTTGGCCAGCAGGTTGGTTCTGTTGTGGAAATAGTGTCTAAATGAAGTCATGTCACTGTTTTTTGGAGTTCTCGTCCTCTAGTGGTAATCAGTCTTGAACCCCACTGGGTGTGTTTGGCATTGAAGTCTCCTCCTGATATAAGCCTTGAGCCTAAATTGTTAAAGAAGAATTCAAAGCGTGTTTTATTTATTTTAAATTTTGGTGGACAATATAGGGCACTTACTGTAAGAGGTCCACTCCAGTCACTAATAGTAGTTATGGTGGTGGATTGTATATCGAGATCTTGAAAACTATTTTGTTCGTGATATTTTTTATACATTTGTTTAAGATGATAGCAGTGCCTCCGTGTGCATGGCCATCCGGATGTTTAGTATCATAAATTATATAATTTTTCAGTTTAAAGGATTTTTTGTCTGTGAAATGTGTTTCTGAGACAAGTATGATATCGATTTTATTTTGCGATAGAAATATTTCAAGTTCTGGACGATGTTTCGCCAAGCCGTTGGCATTCACGTTGCTATACGATAAAATTTACCCATTTGAAAGCTTGGATAATAACGAAGACACAAGGTTGAGAAGAAAGTTTATTTGTTAGCTTTGTTGAAGTAAGACATTTTCAAATCTTTCGAAAGAACATCGAATGATAGTATAGATTGTTGAATTGTAATAAATGTAACTTCATTTTCTGTGCACGTCTTCTAGAATTCAGTGGAAAATACAATTATTCAAATTATCGTTTCCATGTTGTCGCGGCAGGAAGTAATAAGAGCCAAAATTTATTGCTTATTTATCTTTGAAAATAGATTTTATTACATGGGAGTTTTTTTTGTTGTTTTTTTCTCCCTTGCAAAATTCAAAATTTATTGCTTATTTACCCTTGAAAATAGATTTTTTTACATGGGAGTTTTTTTTTCTCCCTTTCAAAATTCAAAATTTATTGCTTGTTTATCCTTGAAAATAGATTTTATTACATGGGAGTTTTTTGTTTTTTTTTTCTCCCTTTCAAAAATTCAAAATTTAAGTAGTATATGACTTAGTGTAGGGATCACAGAATTTTGAAAATGTGCACACAATTCACTTTTCCCCATAGCACGTCATTCGCAGTTTTTAACTGTTTTTTTTTTTTACGTAAAATAAATAAATAAATTGGTTTACTTCTCGATGTACCTGCTTGGGTCGCATGACATCTGCGTACGTCTTTTGGCTCTATTCGTTTGAGTAAATATGTTCATGATGTTGAGGTTTTGAAGTCATTTCATTTTGCGAATTTCTAAGGTAGGTAGCTATTTTGCTTATTGTGACTTTTTCTTTTTAGTAGTTCTTGATAGACAGTACAGCCCTTGTACTTCGCAGGGTGCCTGCCCTCACATACAACCCATGTTGGTGGTGTTTGCGCGCTTTTCTTACTTTCTTCGGTCGAATGATTAGTGCATTTAACACGAGGAAGATAATGACTAAAGGCCGGATTTTTATGTAATTACATATTTTTTGTCTTTCTACTTACCGTTCTTGAAACTATTCTTAGCGAATCGTCACCATACTATCCATTTTTTCATATTTAGTACCATCTTTAATTTTTCACATATTTCGTTATTTTCAAAAAATATTTTTTTATTTTACCAACATTCTTTTATGTTATACATATTTTTATTATATTTCCAAAAAATCAGAATTTTCCCCCTATGTTATTACGGAATAGGCCTACTGTTGAATCGAGATGCGCTACATACAACGTAATTTCACTCGCTGCAGTCAAGAAGATGCATGCAACTGTACTCCCTCCATATACATCATATTTGACTCGTCATACACGATTGTAATTGTATTTGTGATTCAATATTTATAATAATTATAATTAAGACACGGTTGGATGTTCTTACAGCCCGGGGCGCTTGCTCCAGTAATCTCAGAGGTGGGAAGTTCGCATCAGGGACTGTGATCATTTTCACCTTTGTGTGAAAAGTATCACTGACACCGGGTTTCGTGATCTTTAACGTTAATTTTCGAGAAACTTTGGCGTTCGCCGATGTGTAACATTTCAATAAGAATGCTGCACGTGTGTGTGATTGTGTGCTGGTCGTAGATATCGCCAGTACGAGGGCTTCTATTACGTCTAGTCTGGATGCTAAATTACCGTTCTGGATAGCAAAAGACGAAGCTTTTATTGCCGACGGGAAAGTTATATGGCGAAAAAATTATTTTGAAAATTTGTTTAAGAAATTTTTGATAAATGTAATGTATGACGTAATTTTTTTCATAATTAGTGTATTTTAATATTACACATTATATCCGATTTTACATATTTATTATATATTCTCATGTTTTTATTACATATTAATGTACATATTTTGATGTTTCATACTACATATTATTCCGGTCTTTAATAATGGCAGTATGCTTTGGTATGTTCATACCTTTACATTGTACTATTTCTCTTTTCATATGTGGTGGCTCAAATTTAACAACAGTATTAAGGAGCGTGCGGATATTGAATATGTCTTTGTTGTTATTTTGTGGTTCCAGATCAACGAAGAATAGTAAAAGAGGTGGTTTTGTTACTTTATGACGAACATTTATTATATTTCTGATAGTATGACCCAATGACAGAAGTGCAGCTTCAATATAATTTATATTTACACAGTTGTGTATATTTCGTACTACAACCCTGTAGGCACGTTCTTGTTTTAATTAATAAGTGTAGTAAATACAATTGTTACTTGATAAGTGTTTCACAAATTTTCTATAAGTTTCTGGAGAGGCGGGTAGTATTTTAACTTTGTCATTAGACAATTTTATTTGATATTCCTGCCCTTCAACCACTTCTTCGATAAACTTGATCGTATCTGTTACATTTGGAACAGAAATAGGAGGAACTACAGATTTTTTAGGTTCTTCCTCAATATTATCGGGTATGCTTTCCACGCTAAGCGTACTAAATCTGTTTTGAGAAAGTATTGGATCAGTCTCGCGACATTGTCTTTTATATTAATAAAAATTTATTGAGTCACATATACAATTTCAATCGTGTATGACGAGTCAGATATGATGTATGCAGGTGCAAGTTTTCCTGGGCTCCAGATTTTAGTTTTCTCTTACTATACACTATTATGAGTATTAAGGTAAAGCAGTATTTTAGATAGGAATGTTCACTTCTATTTGGTTAGTTAGCGATTCCGGGCGCGTCAACAGCTTAGGTCATTAGTCCCGTAAGGTAGTGCATGTTTTTTTCCTCAGGAGATGGCTGTGATCCCTGCTGGATGGCGAGATCCAGCGCCGACCTACCGTTGGCTAGCGGGGGTTCTTCCTAACCAGAACTCTCCCACCAGCGGGGCACCGCCCCAGCCGGGACAAGCTCTAAGCTCCCGACCGGTCTCCCGGAATATGAGGTAGTGTAGTGCATGTTAGTGTGTGTGTGTAAAGGGAGACATAGGAGGGGAAAAAGGAAGGAAAGATCGCGCGCGGTCCGTGGCCTGTTTGTTAGGGTACAGCTCCAGCATTCGCCTGGTGTTGATCGGAGAAACCACGGAAAACTACTGATCAGAGCAACCGGCCGCTAGAATTCTCCTCCAGACAGCGACTGAATTTGACATAGCTGAGAAGCTAGTGTCGAAAATCCTACGGCCGTTGGGACTCGTACCTAGGACCTCCCGGTCAGAGGGGCTGCAGTGACATCAGTTGATGTCATATTTATGCACTGAGCTACGGCTCCCGGTGCCTCTACTGTGCGCATGTTTTCTTGATCCTCCAACTCCCTAGTTTTAGCTCAGCACGGCCCGGTAGAAAATATGAGCTCCACTCAGAAGGTCACGGCTGTTTGCAGTGCTGCCCACCTTCGTCCTTTACAATGCGGATTTCTCAGTTTTCGCTATCTCTTTCTAACTATATTACTCCGTATATACGTTCGTATACGAGAAAGTAAAATTAGCTGTGAGATAGTCTGTGCGATTCTGTAGCACATCTAGTTACTTTCTCGTAAAATAAGAGCAAAATACACTTATAATGGTGGCATACGTCAGAATATTATGGTTAACTCTGAATTTTCGAAAATTGCAAAAGTTTGAATAAAGGTAACATAGGTCCGATTTTTACTATTAAATCTGAATTTTCGAAAATTTCGAAAGATGGAATTATTTCCTGCGTCTTCCCACAACTACAAAATTAAAGATAGAGATTTTTCCTTCTTATGGAATTTGTTGCTCATAATCAGTTCTTTTAATAAGGTCATATGCACTTTATTGAAAACTATAGAAGATTTCGCGGAATATTGCGTGCAATATTTGCAATTTGAAAAAATACAAAAACACGATTTTCTTTAAAACGGCTACAACTTTTTCTTTATATATTTGGTACGAATGGTTCCAAATACACCCTATTAGATGACATAAACGCCATATTGCTCTATTCTTTTGTTTTTGCAAAAATTACAAAAACGTAATTTTTTCACTCGTCTCTCACGATTTTAATATTTACATTACAGACAATTTGTTCACATTATGGTATTTGGACGTGCATATGCTTTAAATAATGTCATAAAATTTCAGGAAAACTCAACAGTTATCTATTCAAATGAGCTCAAAAGTCCGCATTTTCAGAAACCCTCAAACGCCAATTTCTCAAAAATGGCTCCAAATCGTTTTTTAACTTTTCCAACGAATAGTGATAATTTCACTGTTTAATATGACGTGAAGTTCATTTTGGTGTATTCTTTTCATTTTTCAAAAATTCCACAAATGTTATGTTTTTAAATATCTCTCACGCCGTTAGTATGCACATTTCCATCGATTTGTATACATTTTTGCATTTGTAAGTAAAACGGCTTTAAATGACTTCAAATGAAGTTTTTCGAGAACTCGATAGATTACTGTGAAAAAGCTTCAAATTTCGCTTTTAAGTAATGCTTAAACGCCATTTTCTTAAAAACAGCTATAATTTTTTCAATGAAGTGCCATTCAGGACGAGGTTTTATACTTTTTTAATATTCTTACATTTACTCGTAGGAACCCGTCAAAATTTGACGGTGAGATCTGAGATAAATTTAAAATACTGTGTCTAAGACTAATGTTCACAAAGCAAATTCTTAAGTAGAAGAAAGAGCAAACTTCCCATATTTAATGCTAATTTTTTCATCTCTGCAGATATTCACTTTTATGGGCAGGACGATTAGATATTATGCAGCACAAAATTAATTTTTTATATTAACACACAATTGAACACATGCGGCCCATGACCGTTGCCAATGTACTATCAGCATCGAATGACACAGAAGCCAGGCTATAATTATATTGACGGATATAATTTCTGAAGTTTTTTGATGTCCCATCACCTCCTATAAACAACTGTCTCATTCTTCTGACATGTTGCTAGAAGGCAAATTTATTTTTCCATTAAAGCAACACAAAGTAATCTGGTTTGCAGAATTTCTCTCACACAGGAAGTACATAGCAGAACAATACAGACATTTCATAGATTAAGACCCAACAGTAAACGAAATTGCTTCACTACTTCAGTAAAATCGAATAAAATCCACTGTCCGAATTTCTCTACAAAATACTCCACGAAAACAAATGATGCAGTCACCATCAAAAGGCAAATATTTCTCCTGAAACACAATCTAGACGAATTGTAAATAATACACGCATCAAGAGGCGAGGACGTACATCTATCGATATTCTCATATCTATTGAAACACAGTCTACAACATCTATTTTCAAGGATAAATCAGCAATAAACTTTGGGCTCTTATCGATCATGTCCATCAAGGAATAATACTTCCTGCCGCGACAACGTGGAAACGATAATTTGAATAACTATATTTCCCACTAAATTCTAGAAGATGTGCACAGATAAAAAAGTAACATTTATGACCAGAAGCAAATCAAGCGGCCATCTCAGCATTTGCTCAAAGGATCAGGGAAACTGGACAAAACCCGATCGAGATGGGGGTCATTGACCCAGAAGTTGAAGTACATTACTTGTTACAGGCATATTAAGTATTTTCTAAAAATTATACAACACAAATATAAACTAATTCATTATATTATATCATTGTTTTGTTAAAGTAAACATTATTTTTCTTTTTGACGATCAGTATAGTCTCTAATTGTATAGAAACCGTTTTGCAGCAGAAAAGATATTACTTTAAACTTAAATGTGTGTACCAATTTTAATTGTTTAATTTCATCTGGCAATGCGTTGTAAAGTAACGTACATGTATTTTATGTGGATTTCTTGTAGTGAGCTGTTGATACTGACACTTGATGAACATGATTTCTACGTTGAGTATAGTAACTATAAATATCAGTATTACATGAAAATAAGTTCCCACCTTCAAGTAAGCCAGTTTTGACAAATACTGCAAATTCGTAAATAAATAGGCAAGGCAATGGTAAGATTCCAAGCTCAATGAAAAGAGGCTTGCAGGGATCACGTGGATGGCATTTTTTCATCATTCGGATAATTTTCTTTTGCGATCTAAATGTCTGGGCACTAAAGGATGAGCTTCCCCAGAATATTATGCCATATCTCAGACGGTAATGTACATTTGCAAAATACACGCAACTGCGCATGATACACGCAACTGAGCTGCATGAAAGCTGATAGAATTTGAAAGAATTCTGAATGCGTAAAATAATGAGCTTAGTTTAGTGTGTAATTCTGTTATATGTACATTCCATTTGAGGTTTGACTGAATTGAGAGCTCTAGAAATTTTGTTACCTTAACATCAGCTAATTGCATATTATTCATTTTCAATGGAGCATACGATTGCCGATTTGAAACGCAAAATTGCATTGAGAGTTTTTCCTTCGTTAACTATTAATTTGCTATTACAAAACCAATTTAAAACTTCCGAAATTGTGCTATTTTTTGTTAGGTGATGTAAGTCAAGAACAAGGTGAATGTTTTCAACGTCTAAAAGCAATGAAAAATCTTTATCAGAGACACTGGAATACTAACGTGATGGGAGATTACTGTTCGTCACTTCACCGAGAGAGTCCGCAAACGGCGCCCAGAAGAAAAAGCTAAATCAGGAACTTTACATAAAAGAGACAAAGAAAATATACAATGGTCACGTAAAGGCTTTTTAGAATGTAATATTAAGAATGCAAAGCCATCTTCCATGTTTAAATATTGTTCTAATGGTATTTTAAAAGTAGTTTACTTTTCATTTTTATTGCATATTTAGCATATTTCCCCCTGTCTTATTAGATCATATTGTGACTAAACTGTGGGTGATGGAAACAAACAGAGTTCAAATGCGGATTCAGCACCCAAAAAGTATAATAATCAGCTATCAAGATTTAAAAAGTTTTTTGAAACCTCTTTTTGTTGGCCTGTGTTATCGTTCTCCATGTTGTCGCGGCAGGAAGTATTGCTCGCGCAAGTTTTCTTGATACACGAGCTTCCTAGTCCTCACCAATGGCTGAATAGCATGGCCCGTTTAGATACTTAGGTTCCACTCGAAACGGCACGTGCCAATTTACAATGCTGGCAACAAACATCTCGTACTTTCAAAACAATCGTAGCACATTGGTGGCTCGCTTTGGCGAGTTAAGTCCATGCCTGCAGTTGATACGCCCTACAAGCTGTGACGTAACCAGAGCCCTGCTCTCCCCGCACCCACCGCTGTGGAATATCAAGAAAACATGCGCGTATTGAGTCCTTGACGATGGATATGATGAGGGATAAGAGTACAAATTTATTGCTGATTTACCCTTAAAAATAGATTTTATTACATCGGAGCGAATATTTTATTAACCATTCTTGCAAAAAACGCTCATTTTCCTTCTGTATTCAAAATTCAAGTTGTATTTGACTCAGAATTTTGAAAACGTGCACAGAATTCACTTCTTCCCATTGCACGTTACACAGAGATTTTAACTGTTTTTGACGTTAAATAAATAAAAGCTTACTCAGTAGGCAGTGCATAATAATCATTGTTTAAATACTCAGTGAAAGATAGTTACTGGTTAACGGTACATCACAGCATTTGTCTTCATCCCATTTATCTCCAACTTAAGGATAATGATTTTGGAAATTCTCTGCAAACAAAAATAAGAAAGCTAGTTTAGTAATAGTAAAAAATAGGGCCGTAAACAAGTAAACCTCACAAAAATGTTCAAAATGCTCTCAATCCCTACACAAACAAACTCTCTTGAGAACATTTGCTGCAACCCAAGGTAAAGTTACTTCGTCATTCACGTGAATCGCTTCTTCAATGTTTCTTTGCAGCTCTTTGAGAGTAGTAAGCTTGTTCACACAAACTTTACTTTTTAGGTATACCTAAAGATTAAAATGAACGGTGAACGGATAAAATGAAAATGAACGGTGTACCATTGACTGATGTTAAGGCAACAAAATTTTTAGGTCTCTCAATTCAGTCAAACCTTAAATGGAACGTCCATTTAAATGAATTGAACACAAAATTAAGTTAATTATGCTACGCGTTCAGAATTCTTGCAAATTCAGTCAGCCTTCATACTGCTCGTTGTGTATACTTCGCGAATGTTCATTCCCGCCTGAGATATGGCATAATATTCTGGGGAAATACATCTTATAGCTCCCAGACTTTTAGATTACAAAAACGAATTGTACGAATAATAACGAAATCCCACCCACGTGATTCATGTAAGCCTCTCTTCATTAATCTAGGAATTCTACCATTACCGTGTCTTTTTATTTACGAATCAGTGGTTTTTGTTAAAAATGACTTGCTCAAGGGCGGGAATATTTTTTCAGAAAATGCCGAAGTCTATTACTATAACACTCGACGTAGAAATCATATTCATCAGGTGACAGTATCAACAGCTCATTACAAAAAATTCACATACAATACATGTACATTATTTTTCAAACCCTTTGCCAGATGACATTAAACGATTAAATTCAATAGAAAAGTTTAAATCACAAGTGAAATCGTTTCTGCTGCATAACTGTTTCTATACAATTAGAGACTATACTGATCATCACAAGAAAAGTAACATTAATTTTAACAATGATACATAATGCATTATTTACCATTTGGACTGTATAAATAAGTATAAACAACCTGTAACAACTATTGTACTACAGCTTCCGGGTCAATGACCCCATCTCGATCAGGTTTTTCGTCCAGTTTCCCTGATCCATTGAGCAAATGCTGAGATGGCCCCTTGTTTTGCTTCTGGACATAAGTGTAGCTTCATTTTCTGTGCACGTCTTCTAGAATTCAGTGGGAAATACAATTATTCAAATTATCGTTTCCATGTTGTCGCGGCAGGAAGTAATAAGAGCCAGAATTTATTGCTTATTTATCTTTGAAAATAGATTTTATTACATGGGAGTTTTTTTGTTGTTTTTTCTCCCTTTCAAAATTCAAAATTTATTGCTTATTTACCCTTGAAAATAGATTTTTTTACATGGGAGTTTTTTTCTCCCTTTCAAAATTCAAAATTTATTGCTTGTTTATCCTTGAAAATAGATTTTATTACATGGGAGTTTTTTTTCTCCCTTTCAAAAATTCAAAATTTAAGTAGTATATGACTTAGTGTAGGGATCACAGAATTTTGAAAATGTGCACACAATTCACTTTTCCCCATACACGTCATACGCAGTTTTTAACTGTTTTTGACGTAAAATAAAAAAAAATCTGGTGGTGATAAATTAGGCGAACGAGGGGTCACAAATCTCGTGAAATAATTATGTTCGCAAAAAACTTTTTCAGAAATCCACTGTCGACTTCGCAGTATGTGATGTCACCTTATCCTGGTGAAACCAAAAATATCATCCTTTTCAAGAAGGGATACGAAATTTCTCAGTATACTCTGACATATATCCGCTGTTACTGTTTCTTTGAAAAACAACGTATCAATTATTCTGCGTTGAGAAATGGCACACAATATTCCAATTTTTTTAATGCAATTGTCTCTCTAGTTTCCTATAGTTTCTCGATTCCCCAGTGTTGTTTTGCTGGTTAACATTTCCATCTAGATAAAACTAAGCTTCATTGCAAAAATCAGGTGCCTCAAGATCTTCGCTAACAAATCGCCGTAACCAATTGCAGTAATTCGTACAAGACTGATCAGTAATCGTAAGTTTCTGGGATGACCACTGTTTGAATGATCGCATTTTCAATTTCTTGTGGCATACTGCGCGCTTTCGTACTATTACATTGATGCTGAATATTCCTTAATAATGTTTTTGGGGAAGTTGAAAGAACATCCCGAACTTCCTCTAGTTTGCGCAGCGTGAGCACTGTATTTCGGCGACAGCGTTTCCAATCACACCCGCCTCTGTCTCGCGATAGCTCTTCACATACCAATGTAAGGTACTCTTGTTCCGAATAGTTCCATTTTTTTCTCTTAAAGCAGTCTGGCACACTTTGAAAGATTGCGTTCGGAATTACTCCACCATAAATGTGCGTTGTATGCTGAGGCGTAATAATAAACGTCAAATCAATGAATAAAGATGCAGCCTGTCTTCCTTTGAAACTATCTAATACGTCGTGTAATAAGTTGTAATTATGGTAGAATAATGTAAAACACCAGTAACTGCCATATTCATTGAGTTTTAATATTATGTATTTTCTAATACGTCGACATCTTCAGATTGCCAACATGGATTTAGAAAATCAAAATCAACGGAAACAGCCATACTTTCTTTTCTTAAAGATGTCGCTTCATCATTGGATCAAAACGAGGTACCTATTGGATTATTTTTAGATCTCTCAAAAGCTTTTGACTTCATTGATCATGACATTTTACTTTCAAAATTACCTTCATATGGAATCCGTGGTATTGCTCTAGATTGATTATGTTCGTACCTTAAACAACGATCTCAGAGAGTTGAAATACCTTACTGGATTGATGGAACATTACGTACGCACCATTCCGACTCTTTGCCCATTGCACGTGGAGTTCCTCAAGGATCGATTTTAGGCCCTATTCTGTCCCTACTTTACGTAAACGATATGCCCTCGACGATTCGAAACGGAAGAACGGTTCTCTTTGCGGATGATACGAACATCCTTTGCAATAAAGAAACCGTAAATAGTACAATATCAGATTTTCAAATTGGTTCCGAAATAACAAATTAATAGTAAACGAAAAGAAAACGGTTTTAATGCAGTTTTCCATTTCAAATAAACCATTCTGTGCTCCATTGAAAATGAACGGTGTACCATTGACTGATGTTAAGGCAACAAAATTTTTAGGTCTCTCAATTCAGTCAAACCTTAAATGGAACGTCCATTTAAATGAATTGAACACAAAATTAAGTTAATTATGCTACGCGTTCAGAATCCTTGCAAATTCAGTCAGCCTTCATACTGCTCGTGTATATTTCGCGAATGTTCATTCCCGCCTGAGATATGACATAATATTCTGGGGAAATACATCTTATAGCTCCCAGACTTTTAGATTACAAAAACGAATTGTACGAATAATAACCAAATCCCACCCACGCGATTCTTGTAAGCCTCTCTTCATTAATCTAGGAATTTTACCATTACCTTGTCTGTTGATTTACGAATCAGTGGTTTTTGTCAAAAATGACTTGCTTAAGGGCGAGAATATATTTTCAGAAAATGCCGAAGTCTATTACTATAACACTCAACGTAGAAATCATATTCATCAGGTGACAGTATCAACAGCTCATTACAAAACATTGACATACAATACATGTACATTATTTTACAACACTTTGCCAGATGACATTAAACGATTAAATTCGATAGAAAAGTTGAAATCCCAAGTGAAATCGCTTCTGCTGCATAACTGTTTCTATACAATTAGATAGTATACTGAGTATCACAAGAAAAGTAACATTAATTTTAACAATGATACATAATGAATTATTTACCATTTGGACTGTATAAATAAGTATAAACAACCTGTAACAACTATTGTACTGTAGCCTCCGGGTCAATGACCCCCATCTCGATCAGGTTTTTCGTTCAGTTTCCCTGATCCATTGAGCAAATGCTGTGATGGCCCCTTGTTTTGCTTTTGGACATAAATGTAACTTCATTATCTGTGCACGTCTTCTAGAATTCATTGGTAAATATAGTTATTCAAATTATCGTTTCCATCGGAATTGGGCGGATTTTTATCCCTCCGATGGTAAATTTTCCCAAATGGGATCTGTCAATCTTGGACGTAGGCGTTGTTTCAGAGTTGAAAATGAAATTTTTGGTGAGACTGTAGGTTGAGACCAAAAAATCAACCACCATAAAAAATACACACACTTCGCTCACGAAATGTGATTTTTCTACAATTGTATGAAAATTATATTATAAAAATAAATGGAAAAGTTCGTAATTTTATTTTGTTCGTAATATTCCGACATTTGGCTTATCGTCCTCGTGTTGTCACATTTTCTACACGCAAAACAAAATGCAACAGTTACCACTCGTATCATAAGTAACCAATTGTACAACTTTATTATAAAGACAGATTCTGCGCATTGTTTACAGCACGTCAAGCTGGCCATTTTTTATATCCATTAAAAAAGAAGGTTGACAAGTCATCTGTCTTATTACCGTGAAAAGATACTTCGTGGCATACTCTAGTATAGAGTAGATTGTATACTCTCTGATTCAGGTAAATCGAACAAAGTATTCCTTGGCAACCCTCTGCAACCTACTGCTATTCCCCGAGATATCAAACACCTTATTGCAATATAAAATTACGAAATTTTCTATATATTTTTGTAATATAATTTTTATAGAACTGTAGAAAAAATGTTCACATTTTGTGAGCGAAGTGTGTGTTTTTTTCATGGTTTCGGTGGCCTTTTTAGCCTCGAGCTACGGTCTCGACAAAAATTTCAATTTCAACGCTGAAAGAACGCCTACGTCCAAGGTTGACAGATCCCTTCTGGGTAAATTCACCATCGGAGGGATAAAAATCTGCCCAATTCCGCCAATTAACTTAGTGGGGAAGAAAGATGAGCGGTGAATAAAGCAGACTCTGACTTTGGGCCGATAATTTCAAAGTAGCTGAACGTCCACAAGAATTTTAAAACCAAATATTCTTGTGCACAAAGCCTACCTATTAAGTCTAGGCTTATGCTTAAATACTTGTAAAATTTCTAGATAAAGGAGCAAAATGCATGTCTAAAAATAAAAGAAAGGGTACTAACAAATTTTCATAATAGCTAGATATTTACAAGGTGTTCAAAACTAAAACACTTGTGTATATGCCATTTGTTTCAGAAACCGTCAATTCAACAATTTGTTGGAAAATGTGAGTATTATTGACGATTTAAGTAAGCAAAGAAAGCATACCACTCAAAATTCTCTCAGGAAACAACAGATTCCACCCAATTGACGGAATCCCGCAAAATGCATTTTCTTCCCGCAACACACGAAGTCGCCAGCCTTTCAAATTCTCTCAGGAAACAACAGATTCCACCCAATTGACGGAATCCCGCAACAATGCATTTTCTTCCCGCAAGCTCGCTCGTGGCACATAACGAAGTCGCCAGCCTTTCACCACTGAGGTCCGGGTTCGATTCCCGTCGAATCTAATGTGAAATTTGTTCCAACAAAACAAGTTTGGCTGCTTCACAAGGGCTAGTCCAACCTCTGTAAAGTGTCCTAAAACCCCATCCCTATCATTATTCAATCCCATTTCTGACCGCTGAGTAGTGACGCAGGAGCGGGTAGCAGGAGGCGCGTATGCGGAGACCTGGCGGTCCTCTTGACAACTGAATGCGACGTGACGTGAAATGACAACTAAAAGTTAATAGAGGATTACTCCCCAGCGCACTAACGTTAACATAGGAATACTCCCAGCGCAAAGTGCTCAACGGCCCTTACGGAGCTTGGAGACGCGTTGCGTCGAATTGTAGACGCAACAAATTTTTTAAAAAAAGTCGACGCTTGTTTTTCGCCCAATTGGCGGTATTCCGCCCAATATGGCATCTCTGTCTACATCACCAAAAGAAATGGATTATCTCGTTCTTTTGAATTAATTCACTTAAAGAACGATCGTATAAAGAACTGTTCACCTAAAAGAACGACTTTGCCCATTCCTAATTTCTGGAAGAGGAGCGAATCAAACCGCGTCATGTTTATTTGAACATCTAAACACTCCCTCAAGAAGTAGGAGGAGTTACATTTTATTCCGATACGTGTAGAGGTCAAGACAAGAAAAATTCTTCATGTTCTTGTTCGTAATGGATACAATACCCAAACAAGTGGTCAATCAGAAATTTTATTTTTTAAATGTATTTTAGCTAAGTATTTAAATACCAAACTTAAAGTATTTTGCCCAATCCTCTATATTTACGGTAATATCAATTCTCAATATATATTTATTTAGATTTATTGTTGAAACTAGTAAAAATGAACTCGTGATTATTTCCTTCTCTAGTTCGGTGTATTGCTGTGAGGAGAAGAATATTTAGTCCTCCCTAATTTGTATCTTATTTTTACGGTAATGCCAATTTTCTAAATTTCTTTAATAAGTTGTATAGCTGAAACAATTAAATGCAATAATTTTCATTCAAGTACAAAAAAAAGGCATGAAAGGCATTCACGTATAATAGTGTGTTTTCCTTGTTTAAAGTATTCTCTTATCCACATGCACCTCTCTCTTTTTCTCTTCTCCCGACTGATTAAAAAATAAGTTGCCGAAATTGATGCAAATAGCTGGATCCATTGTACAGAACAGATCTGAAGCAGCGCCCATTGTTGCACCATGTGGACAGGGTAGGACACGTGCGCTGTGTTGAACGTTCGTCTTTTTGTGCATGCAATTTTATTCCCGTGACGCAAAGAAAAAATGCATCGTGTCGACGCGCCTTAAGAAATATATCTTACGCTATAGCGGCATTTCAGAGTGAGTCGTTCATTCTTGTGAAGAATAGACTCCTCAACGGCGGGACGTTCGAAATATAAACGGAACAAAATATAAAAAGAAAATAACAAACTGCCAATTTAAATTAATTTAAAATAAAAATAGCTGATATTGTAAGGGTATGTATCACATCGCCCACACCCATGGACGCTACGCCCCTGATTGGTTTGTAAAGGTGGACCTCTATACTTGGGTTTTCGCAACATAGCCGATGACACTTCATCAACTGTTGCGATGTCATCCAACAGAGTTAAAACGTCATCGCGGTGACGTCACTGTGGTGACGTTTAAACTCCCTATTGGATGAAACCGTAACAACTGATCAGCTGTCATAGGCCAGGTTACAGAAACCCGAGTATAGTGATGAAAAGCCGGATAGTCAGAATGAACGTTTCTTTGGAAGCCTATTCAGTGGCTCTAATACAAAAAAGGCACAGGACAAGTATATATAAAACATTACCCTGAAGAAACAAGAAGACCCGTTCATGGAAATAAATTTTCGGAGGAAATCTGTTTTCCCCATTACATTCCGCTAGTATCTGAAGACACTGACAATTCGCGTGAAAAAAGATAATCTTAGTCTTTTGCCGCGAACAGACTCTAGTTTTCACAACTTCTACAGGAATTTAAAACCTGTGAATTTGACCTAATATGAAAGTGATCAGACGGAAACTGTTGTTAACTAGACTAGTTTAAGACCCAGCACATAGTGAATAGAAGCAAATCAAGGGGCCTGATTGATTATAGTGGTGGCTTCAAAATACTGTTACATTATCGTATTGAGGAATTCGATCGAACTTTTTTTTTATTTCTATATTTTTATTATCATTAGTAAGTTATTTTAAGAATTTGATTTCTCTTCTTTCAAAAAATTAGTTTTATATTGTTTCTTATTATTTTGTTCATAAATATTGCCATTTTATTTTGTTCACTATTCAATTTTTTCATAAAATAAAATATCGTTCCCCAGCAAACCTTTATCACTGTCTATCCCTTTATGTCTGTATGAGTTATTACATAAATTAAAATACAATGAGTTATTACATAAAAAAATAGTCACAGTTTATGATTAGCCAGAAGGGAGAAGCGGTAAGAAAAATCGGATATAAAAAGCGATGAAATTTTTGAAATATACCGCTCTGTTTGGGGCATTATGTATGTATAGTTAAACACTATTGGTTTTAACTTCACGAGTGAAATAGTCGACATTTTTTAATGGCCACTTATTAATTAATTTATTTATTTTACGTCAAAAAAACAGTTAAAAACTGCGTATGACGTGCTATGGGGAAAAGTGAATTGTGTGCACATTTTCAAAATTCTGTGATCCCTACACTAAGTCATATACTACTTAAATTTTGAATTTGTAATTTTGAATTGTAAGTTTATACCTGCTTAAAATGTGTAAAAGAGAAGTCTCTTTTCTTTTGAATTATATTTTAAAGGGAAAAAATGACAGTCCAGTCAGAATTCTCTTCAACATAAGTATTTTTGCTTTTTAACTGAGTGAAATTTGAAATTCCCCCGTCTTTTCACAGTTGGCCAGAGATTTACTCTTTGGGCCAGCAGGTTTCCCTATGTCGTTGGAAATGGCGGGACCGAGGTAGAGGACAAATGAGGAGCTTTCTTTGCATTGCCGCCTTTTCCTATGTTTCTGGAACACTAAAGATAGTTGTACAAACAGCTCATTGCCTGTAACTCCACTGATTTCTATAAATAACACATATTTACAGACCAATTCTCTCTTGGAGATGTGGACAAAACGAAGGATTGGTGGCACGAATTGGTATCAGGAAGGCGCCGCTAGTGTCGCTCGGTGCGGTTTTGCGCGGTATTTGCCAACCGTGCACGATACAAATTTGGAACATTTGCGAGAAATCCGAGAAACCTAAATAATTAAGTTTTTATAATAACAGTAATGAAGAACGTGAAGAACAGTGAATGTAAAAGCTTCACACCAGCGCGGTGTTTTATGCGGAATGAACCTACTTGCGAGCCCGTACCATTTCATTGATGTTGGTAGCTGACTGTTTTATAGTTCCTGCAAGTGGGCGCGCCACTGTAAGTGTCGCTACTACTTCATATCAATTTATATATGGGAGTTGAAATGCCCTGGCTCAGGGTGGCTGTGAACAGCAATGAGTCTGTCAAGACGTAGACTGACGCGTACGTGGAGTTGTGAGTGAATGATCAAATTGGTTCTACATTTTCAGCTCTTGCACGTTTTTAGTTAATTGTTCGTTCCTTCTGTGTTAGTTCGTGCCTTCTCAGCGCTCTTTCCTTTGTGATGTGTTTCGATGATGGAGTGGGAAACTGCGAAGGGCGCGAGCGATCCAGAAGTGGAAAGCGGCGAGCCACAGGAGAAAGAGGATGAAGATGAAATATTGGAAACCCGGCGTTTACATATCCTTCGTACAATAATTGGATGTGTAATTAAGAAGACTGTTCATTGTATGAGGTTTGTAATCAAACAGGTTTCTAAGGAGGAATGCAAATGCTCACGCCACTTATTTGTGTTTTTGATTAGTGACAATGGTTTTAATATTACGAAAGGGCATTTTTATCGTTGAAATATCTTCTATCATGTTTGATAGTTCCTACTGTATACATAAATGTTCATAACGATATCTCATTGAATGCCTGTCATCACAGCACCCTACTGTAAAAATAGATTTTCATTTTTTAATTACTTTGTTATGTTAGGTCACTGTGGTTTGGTGACATGTACTTGTGATACTCTTTTAATTGAAACATCATTGAGGGTTTTCAAACTTCGTCATAGTATTATATGCACAGGTTATCTTGAGCTCTGGATTGTTTATCCCCCACTCCTATCACATTTGTTGAATTTAAATTAAAAATAGCAGTGAGCATTGTTGACTTCATCTTACTACAATACGTGCTTGCCATTGGGTAATGGACTCTACTTCCATTTAAAATAAGCAGACATACAGATTTGATCCAATTGTCCTGTTACCAGAATTACCAACCTCTCACAAAAACGAAAGCTCAAGAAAACTTGCATTGATTTTATGGAGTTTGTAATATTTTCAACTCAGTGTTAAGAGTTTAGGAATCGGTAAACAAGTCACTGAAGAGTTGCTTTATTTTCTTACTAACTGGTTTACTTTCATACAAGTCTCATTGTAAGCAAGAAGTAGGAATTAGTGTCGCTTCAGTTCTGTTTCTGAAGATGTAATAGTGCTGTCAAAATGGTGAAAAGTGCATAAATGCAGTGATTTTGATGTTTAATGTATTGTGCTCTGTTAATTGCTTATTGTTAAGAGAGTACGATTTGATTGATTTTACTTACCTTTGCTATTTAGTCATTTGTACAAGCAGAAATTGTCTCTTTAAAGCATGTTCTCATTGTTCAAGTTACTGTCAGGCTTGGATTTGTGCAACTTTGTGGTAATATATTCAAATTGCACTTGTCCCGGCCTGATTGTTCTTGGAAGTACCAGCAGATAAAAGTTAAACTTGCCAAATTAGTTTTTAATGAAATGTAGTAATATTGTCAGATAGAGTAGGGCTGAATCCTTTTGCACACCAGACTGTCAACTCTATAAATAAAAAATAATAAACAAATGTTTATAGTGAAAAAGCAAAAGTATGAGCCATCTTGCTTTTGATTTTGAATAAAGAAACTACTTGGGTTAAAGTAGGGAACATACAGAAGTGTGGCTAGGGAGAGAGGGCAAAGGAGGGGAGTCTCCTTAAGCCTTCCCTCAAATTACATTGCACGCTCTGATAGAAATGAATAAAACTTATGGGTAGGCGATTTTCATGTCTCTCCCTTAATACACTTTGTTCCCACCGTATTTTAATGCTGCAATTTAAGGCAAGTTTTCTTGCTTCACTCACCCGGATCCAAGTCAGGGTGAGACTCGGGCTACGCCCTTGTGATCACTATAAACATCCTTGAGTCTATCCACCACATAATTACAAATTCACTTTTATTAGAAAGCACTTTGTAAGAAAACCTCAAGAATTAAAACTGCGTAGTTGCAAACACGTTTGGAAGAAAGAACACTACAAGGTTTATCACACAAGCACACCACCCTGATCGCAGTACTATTTAGTAATAGAGCTCCGGCAAGATACTAGGGTAAAAATTGTGTCCCCTTATAATCGTCTAACCACCCCCTTGTCCCCTCCACTGTGGATTGCCCTCTTGCCGGAGCGGCGCAAAGTGCCGATTTAAACAACTTCCTTAGGTTGTACCGTGTTCTAGACTTCAACCCCACTGGTAAATGTGACACATAGTGAAGAAAAAAATCTGATTGCTAAATGGAATCTTAAGACGGAAAAGTATTCACAAGCAGAAAATACAATAAATAATGTAGTAAAAAGAATTGTTCAAACTGACAAAAGGAATGAAGGAAATTTTTTAAATGCTAGCTGTAATTGGAGAGAACCATTATGTATTATTCACTCAGATAAACTAATGAAAAGATTGTTTTAAATTTTTCTCGTTTATGAATGTATTCACAAGCAGAAAATACAATAAATAATGTAGTAAAAAGAATTGTTCAAACTGACAAAAGGAATGAAGGAAATTTTTTAAATGCTAGCTGTAATTGGAGAGAACCATTATGTATTATTCACTCAGATAAACTAATGAAAAGATTGTTTTAAATTTTTCTCGTTTATGAATGCGCTCTAAAATTGTTTTTATGATCACCAAGTACTGTTAAAAGATCTGTTAAAGTGATGCTACAAAATTGCAAAGACTCGAAGTAATGTTTATAAAAAATAAAAATAATCATGTTGAACAAAAAACAATTTCATTCATCTGTTGAAGAAGAAGAAAACCTCTTCAAATAGCGTAAATACAGCAAACTAGTTTCTAACATGCATAGACTAGAGCTGCGTGAAGGCAAAAATTCTGACCAGACTGCCTGCGGTGGCCTATTGCAGTTGTCTGGGTGCCACCCACCTTTCACTAAACTTGAACAATCACCCCAAATGCTTCCACTCCCTACCCATTAGGTGGACTTCACCAGCTGGGATCCCATCCTGCCCATAGACAAGCTATGGGCCTGGGCATGCCACATGGACCAACAACTGGAATAAACTTGGTACAGAAGACCTATAATTCATTATCATCAATGTTAAATCAATACAAATGATTTTGAAGAAAATTTTTAGTCAAGTTTTGTTGACTTTAAATACTTTATTTGCATTGTTGACTTTAAATACTTAAGTTCCTTCTTGTTAATAAAAGTTTTCCTTAAAAATCACTAATTCTTTAGACGTTGAAGGACTGAATAATTAGAAACATTTCAGTTAATAAGATGCTTTAGTTTTTGTTGCTGAACATTTTGTGTTAGGAGATGATTTGGGATATACAGGGTCTTTATCTTATTTTGCAAACCATGTCTGGAAGCTCCGTTTTATTGTGGTAATTTGGCCATTGATCGAAACTTTGTTAATTTGGAGTTAATTGAGTAGAAATAAATGGCATAGATAAGTAAATATGTCATATCATAGGCATGCTATGTCGTGACTCAATAATTATTCATTATAAACAAGACAAAATGTATAAATAGCATATATTACTTACAGGGTAACATTGCCATACTGGCTATCTTGTCCCAATATTTGTATCCTTTGAGAAGAAACACTTACATTGAAACAATTGACATTTATGAGTTTATATATCATTTCTAAAGCGTATGACTTATGAACTGAAAACAGTGATTAATTACATTTAATACAAAATTACTTTTTTGTTGTTGCTGTACTTGCACTGTAACTTTGAGAATCACATCATTAATTTACTTTGTTATGTTTTTAGAGAGAATGCCATGTAGACAAATAAAAATTCCAATATCTAAGGTTTACTATTTCTGTTTCTATGATGAAGTTAATTAAAATGCACCAAGGAATGGGAAATGTAAATAGTGAAAAATTAAGTAGGTAAGAGCTACTGAATTGTATGGAATTAGGAGGTCCACTTTAAATGATATGGATGAGTGTGTTATGCCAAAACATATTGTTGCTGAGCTTTCCAGACCAATTATAAGAAGGAGAAAGCACTTTTTCCCTATCACATTTTATCACAATATAAAACCTATTTTAGACTAAGTTTTCAAAGCAGTATTTGTCCCAGTTTAGTGTATTTAAACAGTCAAAAACCAAAGTCAAATAATCATAAAATTTGTTCTGATACATATTTGTGTGTTTCTGTTTCCTATTCAACTTTCACACATTGCCAGAGACTTGGAAATAAATAGAGGTGGCAACGTTTGACTCTTGCGGGAACATTGCCACTTTGCTTGATAAAAAAAAAATTATAAAAACTTTCAAATTATAGAAGCTGTGACTTCAATATTTTGAAGAAACATTATACTTTTGTGAAGGATTAAATTGTCAAAATAATTATTGTGAAGATTGATGCAACAAAGTAGAACTTTAAAAGAAACAAAGATGTGGCAATGTTACCCTCGTTACCTTAGAAAAATTTTATTAGAAATAAACTTAAATAGAAAACAATTCATAGAATATTGGCATGTTCAAAGACTAATTCTATTATTAAAAGTAAACTAGACTAGACTTCTCTTTGCATTTACAATTTTAGAATTATTTTTCATTTCAAACAAAATCTGGGACTGAAGAAAATCAATTACAAGTTAACAACAAGTGTTTGTCCCAGTCAATCAGTCCAAAGCGATCATTGCACCTTCAGTGGAGGCAGTGACTACAAACAATGGAAATAAGCCAAAGCCTGCTCACTTTTTTTCTTTCATGGTATATCTATGGCTTGAAGTGATATAGGTAGGTCATGAAGTAGGATGCAGTGCATCCTTAAAAATTCGTTCTTCTCTTCCAAGTGAATCTTTTTTTTGAAAGACTGTGGTCTTGAATCTGATGAACGCAGTGAGTGCTTTCATCAAACTATTCCTGTCTTTGAAAGACAGTATCTGGGAATCTGGAATATATCCACACTAACTATTACTGAGCAGTATTTCGGGATGCACGTAATACCTATTGCCAATAAAATGCCAAGTAAAAGCATCTTTAACAGACGTAAGTTCTGAGTAATGTTACTTGGTTGAGGAATAAGCAGAATTTAAAATATTTTCAATGATAGAACAAGACTATATCTGACTAATTGCAGCAATTTCCTCTATGTAACAGAAAAAATTTAACATTTGCTGCTTAGTATAATTTTAACAATAGATAAAATTAAGTTTTTTTAAAATGACATGCACAAATTGTAAAAATATAAAATTTTATGCCATTTTCATAAATTGATTCACTGCAATTTCATGCAATATGAACTGAAATTACATTATTCAGTGTGTAGAGTTATGTCAGTATTTATCTAGTTTTTGTAAAATTAACTGAAATGAATTAAATTATATTCTTAGTTCTGCATTTTTTTAGTTGTGATCTCTGGATAATAGATTTCATCTTCTTCTGGGTGTAGACTATTTCTAATTTGTTCCATCTTCATGTGGTTTGATCTTGCCACCTTTTCTCAGATCTTCCGTGTCTCTTACCATTCACATGACATTGTGTTATTTGTCTTTGGGATACTGTCATCAGGCCTTCTTGCAAGTTTTTCTTGCCATTTCCTTCTATATTCCGATATTTTGTCATTAAGGCTGAAGACAAATTCTTTTCAAGTTCATTATATCTTTTTATTTCTTATGAGCTGTTAGATAATAGCCTATATTGCATTATCTACTTTCTTCACTTTCAATCCTTTTATTACCTCTATCTCACTCCTTTTCCTTTCCTCTGTCCATATAACAATGTTGGAACAGCCGTGATTTTATAAAAGTCAGTCTTTGATTCACATCTTTCCTTTTCAAATACTTTTTTATTGTGTGCCAAAGATACTGAAATTTCTGGTTTTCTTTTTTAAACATCATCTCTATTATACGAGATGTTACAGTTGAGATAGGCAAAAATATACTTGTTTCAATCATATTATTGTTGAAAATTATTTTTGCCCTAATTTGTACATTGCCCTTGAAGATCCTAACCTATTTTTTTGTTGAAGATACGGTCAGAGATTATATGGCTTTGCAAAATTAATCAATTAAGTTAAAATATGATGTAAATCTTTTTCAGAGCATGTCAATATGATTATCAGCAAAGTGTGTAATGTTTTGTAATATATTATTACTATAATATGTCTAGGTAGTGTTTCTTGCCATCTGTTGAGGACATTGCCTATAAATATTGTTAATATTAATATGGAGGAATGTGGGCTGGCCTGTTTCAGTCTTCAATTAATTTCTATTTTCTTCCTCCCATCAATGATTTTAATTGATGTATTTCAGTATCTCATGAGATGTTGAGGAAAGCCCTTCATCTTTATAACAAATAACTGACCTCTTTTTACACAATCAGATGCCCTTTTATAGTCTATAAGCGCTATGTGAGAAGGCAAATAAAACTCGCTATGTTTTTCCAGTAATTGACTTCAGGAGATATAACAATTGGTGCAAGATCTTTCTTTTCTGAAACCGTTTTGGAGATTCATGTAAACAGATTGTAGCTATGGCACTAATCTTTTCTGAATTATTTTTGAATATGACTTCTAGGCAGCATGTAGCAGGCTAATGCCTATTTAGTTTCTGGGTGTCAGTGTATTGTCTGTTTTAAACATAAACCGGTAGCGGTAGCTCAGTGCATCAACTGATGTCACTGCAGTGCCTTTAACCGGGAGGTCCTAGGTTCGAGTCCTGACAGCGGCAGGATTTTCGATACTAGCTTTTCAGCTAGGTCAAATTCAGCTGCTGTCTGGAGGAGAATTCTAGCGGCCGGCTGCTCTGATCGGTAGTTTTCCGTGGTTTCTCCGATCAACACCAGGCGGATGCCGGAGCAGTACCCTACCAAACGGGCCACGGACCGCACGCGATCTGTCCTTCCTCTTCCTTGTCCTATCCTCTCCCCCTTACACACACTTACACTAACATGCACTACACTACCACATATTCCGGGAGACCGGTCGGGAGCTTAGAGCTTGTCCCGACTGGGGCGGTGCCCCGTTGGTGGGAGAGTCCTGGTTAGGGGGAAACCCCAGTAGCCGACGGTAGGTCGGCGCCGGATCTCGCCATCCAGTAGGGAAAGATCACCGCCATCTCCCGAAGAAAGAAAAAAAAGACATTCACTACACTATCAGGACTAATGACCGAAGCAGTTGACGCGCCCGGAAACACGAAAAAATCAATCAATCAATTTAAACATAAGGTACACAATTGCAACATTCCACTCTTTGTCAGCATATGATGTAGTTCTAAAATCGGTCCAAGAACTTTTTATCAGTATATTTAATGAGCACTGAATTAACTCCATCCCAACAAGAAGCCTTGGTGCTTCTGACTTCTCTGATAGCATATTTTATTTCTTCCATTGATATTAATTTGATAAGTGTATTAATTTAATATGATAATGTGATGTAAAAGTTTCTATTCCATTTCTTTAAGAGGTCCAAAGCCTTTGAATGAAGCCTTCAGTAATTCATCTTCTGTTATTGGTTATGGTTCAATTTACATTTCTCCATTTTGTTCAGATCTTTCAGAACTCTGTACACCTTACTTTGTTTTTTTCACGCCTTACTATGACATTCCTTTTATAAGTTCAAGATTAACAACCTTTTTTATTCAAACAGTTGAAATGTGTTACCTTCTCTGAAGTTTTATCGTTTGTAATAACTAGACATTGGATATTTAGGGAAATACAAATTTTATTGTGGCGAAGTTATTAAAAGGCTTTTATTTTATGTACATGAATCCTGACAAATGATGAGATATGATAAAGTTTTATAATACTTTTTTTTTTCTTTTTTCCCCCTTCTTCTTTTTTCTCCCCTTCATACTTTTTTAGAATTATTGGACATTTTTGCCTTTTATGTATTATTTTTATATACAATGCTAAGATGTCAGAAAATTGGCCATGGTCCAACGTGACCATTCATTATGAAACCTTCAATTCACGTCTTTGTATTTTAAACTACGTGGGAATTCGTAAAAGTATACAACAGGTTTTTCTCCATTTCCCTATTTTACCATAAAACCGCCGAAATTTTAAGTGTAAATAAATTTAAATTTGCAGGTTTCAGTGTTGCTAACGTTTGACTTCTAAATATATGCCAGATACATCAGTAGATGTTGAGAGATCCTTCTCTGCATTCAAACTGATTTTGTCTCCTATTTGTCACAAATTTGAAATTGTGATCGTTGGAAAGTTACTTATAATGTATTACAATGTTAACTATTAAGAATAAAATGGAAAAGAGTTGTAAATAAGTAAATCTAATTTTACATTAAAATATACATACTTATTTTGTGCGTTTAAGTTTTCAAAATAATATAGATAAATACAACAATTTTTCATTTTATTGTGTATGTAACTTATGACAGTGCCTTTTTTCTCTTTATTCTTGACATTTTCAGTACCTTTTTAGGTGCCTAAACATTCGATGTCTAGCAGTAACTGTTTGATATGGATTTAGTACTTACAGCAGCTCATGTATAATTATGAATATCTTCATGCCTAAAAAAATATGTATTTGTAATTTTCTAGTAGTAGTGAGATGAGAAACTAATTGATTGTTTTCCATTATTATTTATTGTGATGTAACCAAAATTTCCAGTAACACCTTCGACTTAAACATTCCCCAGTCTTGCATTTAAATCTCCCGCTAACGCTACATAGTAGTTTTGTTTATACTATCGAAAACTTTTTTAATTGCTTACACATCTACCATACTACTTAATATTATATTTCATAATTACATGTTTTCAGTTTATACTTCTCAATTTCATACATTCCATTGAATTTTATGTACTCAGTTTCATGTTTTTATTTGTATTTTTATAATTCCTGTACATATTTTCAGATTAGTTTTGATGATTGCTGTGCGATTGAAAGGATCTTAAATATTAAATATTAAAAATATTGCTATTAGACAACCTTTTCTAAATTATTGTATCAACCTCACCAGCAATCTCACTATTTAAAACATTCTGTAAATTTTTTATAGAATTCTAAAATCTCTTCCATTTTTTGGACTGTGGGTACCAATAATATTGATATTTCATATTTCAGTGTATAATTCAAATGATTTTTATATATTCCTTAATTTTGTTTTTCCATTATTTCTTTAGTATTATTGCTATTCCTGTTCCTGCACGTTGTGTTTCAAGGTTCCCCACTGAAAAACAATGCTTTTAATTCAACAGATCCTTTTAGCTTCTTTTTTGTTTCAGGAATAATTAAAATATCCACTTGCATGTCTTTTATTTCTTTTTGTATTTCAGTTTCTTTGTTGTAGCGTTTCTGAGCATCCCAAACATCTACTTTTAATTTTGCTACTATTCCAAAATGTTTGACCTTATTCTTGGTGTGCATTGTCATAAATGAACTCATTGTACTCATTTAGGTTATGAGTAGAGCCCAGAAGTTCAGGCATTTATATTACCTGAAATATGCAGGCAAAATGGCATTTATTTTTACTAAAATAGGCATCCAAAAGATCATTTATTCTAGCTAAAGTAGGGGTGCAAAAACGCATGTAAACAATGAAAACTCAGTAGCAAAAGAAATTGTAAAAAAATAATAATTAAAATTATTCCAACTCTAAAATTTACATAATTACTTCACATGTAAGAAAACCATATTTTCTTTGTAATCCTGATTCCGCATGACCACACGGTATGATGGCTATAAATTTCTTTTTCTTGCAACTCTGTCTCTTTAAAATGCTATTGTGAACTCCCTTTTGAATCTTAAAATGCATCAGTGAAAATCGAATTGTATTTTGCACACTTGTGTTATTGCCAAATGTGAGGATCAAATATAGACAGCTGTCCACAAAAGAATCGGTGGTCATTCTCTCATTCTCTAAAGTAGAATGAGATTGCTTGTGAGTGAAAAAAGTCTGATGGCTTCATTGAAGAAAATAAAAAATCTTGATTGGTATCATCTTCCTTTTTCATTCAGATTTTTATCGCAGTCTGCTTCCACAGAAAGACAAAACACTATTGTGCCGTCGAGTTGTCCAGGCTTGCAGGTATATATATCCGACTCGATTGCGATCAGTGCCAGGAGAAAAAGTAAGCAAAATAATGAGGAAAAGGCCAAAATGGCACAAATAGGCATCATAAGTTAAAATATGTAAATGGCGAAATGAAATCTTCTAATAATGAGAAAAAAGCCAAAAATAAGGCAAAATAAAAATCTACTAAAACAACTCCAGAAGCACAATTAAGTGGTTGCTATGGTTAAAAGTCATATAATAGTAACAATAACAAATAGGCATTTTGCCAGACTTCTGCGCTCTAGTTATGAGTATTAGTAACTTTCCCTTAGTTATAATACTGATGCCATGCAAGGTCATATGGTGGCCACCATTGTACTGTACCCAAACATGCTAGGCAACTTTTTCGGGTTGCACCCCCCCCCTCCCTCCCTGCTCTGCCTTTTTTTTTATGGCTTATGAGGTGCATCTGCAAAGATAAATAGCGAAGGACAGAGAAATGAAATAAATCTTAAAAGATAAGATATGAAAGGAAATGACTCTCTATTCCCGGAGACTAAGACTTAATAGTATTGGGGTCATAAAACTCAAGAGACCTACAGTGGCCTCATAGGACAGATAGGGAGAAATGTGGTAAGAAGTGGAAGCAAAACCACTATGGGTATCCACACCAGCTATGAATATCACAGGTGGGAGTTTGATAAGGATATGGCTTACAAATAAGGAACCTTCAGTGGGGAAAATACATGGAATGTGACTGATGAAATGGTGTGAGACTACCGTGTGTCTGACTTCTCCACTTAAGCCTGTTCAGCATGGGTGACTCTACCAGTAGCAGAGCTAAGCAAATGGTCAACATCAGCCTATGCCTGCAATACCATGAACTACCTACTACATGAACTTCTTTGGTGCCCGCAAACCTGCTCGCCTGCACAGAATGTGTTACTGTAAGACGGTGGCCCTGGGATGAGGAGATAATAGATGTGCTTAATAAAATTAGTTATTCTTCTTCTACCAACAAGGATTAGGGGATTCCAGTGTCCACTTTTGCTTTGGCGTGCCTACATCTCTTCTTCTTTTTGGAATATATTGAAGAGCTAATGCTGACAATCTCTCATTCGGCATCCTTTCCAAATGTTTCACCATTTTTTCTTAGTATGTATTTTATCTAAAACAGGTGTGACATTTATCTTTTCTCTAATATCCCCATTTGTGTTTTTATCTAGGAGGGTGTATCCTAGACAACTTTGTAAAAATTTCATTTTCGCCACCTGAGTTATACTTCTTTCCAAGATTACTTTTGATTCACTTCCATACAAAAGAAGAGGAACAGCAACAGTATTAAATAAAATTTTAGTGTATCTTTATGTATTTTATTTTTTAAATTCCTGTGAATGTTTCCGCATATATTTCTAAACTTACTTAATTTATTGTCGAAATCTAGATCATTTTCGTAAGTAACATAGCATCCTAAGTACTTAAATTCTTCACTTATTCTAAAGTTTTATTGTCAATTACAGTTTTCATTTCAACTGGGAATTTGCCTTTAAAAGCCATTATTTTTGTTTTGTTGATCAAAATTTTAAAATTGCATATTTTCTCAATATTATTTAATACTGCACTGCGTGTTGTAGCTAGTCTTCACTATCTTGCAGATACCTTGGTCATCAGCGTAGCATATGACCAAGGTATATTAACATGTTAAAATAAATTAAAATAAACATGTTAATTTAAACATGTTTCCTTAGATGAATTCATCTATCTACCTCTACTTTTCATGCTCTGAACATGTTGTCCATATAAATATTAAAAATTGTTGGCAAGAGGCTGCAACCTTGACTCACTCCTTTATTTGTGGAAATCTCCTTCGTTAATTTACCGTTTATATCTAAGGTACTCTCTGGTTCCCGTGTGCAGGCATTTAAAAACTCCTATTAGGTGATTTGGGTATCCCCCTTTTTTTTTTAAGAATTCTCCAAAGCAATATTCTGTTCACATTATCAAAAACCTTCTTGAGATCTATGAATACCATGTGTGTTTCACAGTTAAACTCTCTTCTTTCTTCAGTTATTCTTTTGATTGTGAGTAGGGCGTCTGTACAAGCTCACCCTTTTCTAAAACTAACTTGCTCTTCAAATATAAGTGAGTTTGATATGGCTTTCAAATGATTGTTTAATATTCTAGCATACAGTTTATTTGTAGTATCTAAGAGGCTTATTCCTCGGTAATTATTGTTTTCGGAGCGATTTCCATTTTTAAAGAGTGATCTTATTTTTGCTTGTAGCCATTCTTGAGAAACATGTTTTTTCCAACACACATTATAAAAATGTAAAAGGCGCAAACACAATACAATTCGAACATCTTTCAAAAGTTCAGTGTTTGTTGTTCAATCCCGGTACTTTTCGATTTTTCATGTTAGTAATAACATAGCAATAGCATAAGTTAGTAATAAAATTAGTCTAGAAACTTAACATGAAACAATTGAAATTTCTGTGCTGGAAAATTAAAAAGAGTTTGGAAATTTCAAATGTGCAACAGTTCTCAATTTTAGAATGTGTGTTAATTGGAAAAAGTTTCTTACACACATTTGAAATGGTAATTATGTGGAAAACTAAAAGTATTATACTATCAGTTTTGAAAGAAGTTTAACTGTATTGAAAATATTGCACTCTCAATGAGATCACCTTCAGTAATTTGTATTCCGAGAATAGATCCAAATTCCAAGTTATGAACATGGCTATTTAATAATTTGAGATTCTTAGAAATAACAAGTAATTTAGATAAGAATATGGATGTTTTTAATTGTAGAAAACTGATAAAGAAATAGAAATAGGTAATATTGTTATAAAAAGCAAACAAATAATTACTTCTACCTCGAAATGCAGATAAAGGTATATTATTTCATTAAAATCTACAAAATATTCATTGGTTTCAGAAGGTAACTATAATAACTAAACTATTATAAATCTCTCCAATAAATTTATCTTTGTGTAATATATTGTCTTATCAAGAGTGCTTATGTCATTTTTTTTCTTTTTCTCTAGTGAACAGAATTTCATAGACATTGCAAAGAATGCTAAAGTAAATAAGAGCATTTCAAAATATGAAGAAAAATGTCTTAGTAAACTCTATTCAAAATTTCAAAAACTTCTGGAAGATGCTATGAAAAGTGATATTGATGACTATATTGAAAAGTCAGGCTTTCTGGAAGCACAGGAAACAATTTCAAGAACTATCCCTGATAATATACCTACTTCTTCATCTGGTGCTGCATGGTATTGATTTTAATTATAGAAATCTAATTTTGCATTCTATTTTATTATTATTATTATTATTATTATTATTATTATTATTGTTGTTGTTGTTGTTATTTTGTTTGTTTCATTTTGAAAAATAGGAATGGTTTGAGATAATATAGAAAGATTTGTCTTTTTGGGCAAGTCGTAAGTTTACAATCAACGTTATTCAATTTTTAATGCAATGAAAACTGCTGAAAATTCAAAAATAACTTTTTGTGTATTACTCTGGTATAGTTTTCAAAATCGGAATTTGGCCAACATAAAAGTATAAATATAAAATTACAAATATATTTTTAAATGTAGTTCTAACTTTAATAATGAACTAAATGATTTTTCAAAGATCTAGTCTATTCAGCAGTTATTTTCTTTTTAGAATGTGTAGTATACTACATGGAAAAAACACAATTTAAACCACACAATGATTTCAAACTTACAGACAGTAGTGAACTTGTTTGTACATCAGACTGAGTTAGGATACAGATTTTCAACAAAATTTTCATGCAATAATTTGCCATTTTGAAATGGAATTATCCAAATATATGTATTTTAATTTTTCAGCACTTCATTGAAGTGCATTTCCACTTAACAGTGGTCTGAAGGTATGAATAGTATTTCAATTCACAAGTTGAAGACTCATACTGTAAGAGTAATGAGAGAAAACAATTATTTTCTACAGGAGACCATCAGGTGAACCACATCAAGACATGAAAAGTCATGAAGCTGACTATCTACTGAAATATAATAGAATGTTACAAGACATAGTGGAAGAGCAAGACGTGAAAATTCAGTGTCTTAAACAGCATATAGCTCATAAACGTGTACTAACACTTCAATTAATGAAGACTTTGACCAATATGCAGGAGGACTTTATTAAACTATCTTCTAATAACTCTTCTCTGCAAGATCTAATTGTTGAGATGTTAACATTTCTAAATAGAGATGTGAAAAAATGAACTTATCAATTGTGTACATATCTTTTAATGTATTTTTAAAATCCTTTTTGTACATACAATTTATTACATAAAGTTAAAGTATTAATTATTTACATAGTGTTTTTCTTTTTGAAGCAATAAGTTAAATCAATGCTAAATGAGGCAATAAGATAAATCTTATTGCTTCATTTAGTAATAAAAAACCTTGTCTTTCCTAAAACACAATTTGTTTTATTAGTTTCCTCACAGAAAATCTGTTGGGGCATCTTAGTGTGTTTGATAAACTTGTTAGAAGTTGGCAATACTGTAATGTCACTTGTGTTTGAATGTGTGTAACATGTGCCAGCTCTCTGTTGCTATTCGTTGAGAGGTAGCCATGCGATAGTGTGAACAGGTCAATCCATTTTAAATAGTCCAGAATTTAATAAATTGGTCACTTGACCATCTCGAAAAAAACGCAGATTTTGTACTTTAATTTCCTTATATTTTGGCTGTTCGAAAACATCTTGGATTTATTTTGCCATATGGGAATCCATATGGCAAAATTCAATGTCGTTAGTTGAAACTTTATACTTACTAAATTACAAAATATACAAAATTCAATGTCGTTTGTTGAAACTTTATACTTACTGATAAATTTTTAAATTTACAAATGTAGTATTAATATTTTATTTTTCGTAAAAAAAAGCAAGCCAGTTAAAAACTGTGTGATGTGTTATGGGGTGAAGATTATTCTTTGTGTTGGATAATATGCTCAGTATATCAATCTACGGTAATAAACTGTAGCTCCAATCCAATAAATATAAGAGCTTTTTGTTTGGAGATGCTCCGTTTTATTTCAGACAGTGAACAACAACTTAGTTACCATCAACAACTAACACATTCATTTGTTTCTTTTGGTATATCACATTGATGTGTCACACGAAACCTATCGCATGACATGACTAGAGGTGCTACAGAATGGCACAGACTTTCTCGTCCCAATTTTTTAATTTCCTTAATGTGGCCTCACTTGAAGGTCTTGCTCCTTTCTCTGGGCAGCTGCCATCTATCGTCGCCCAAAGTACTATTTTTTTTTTTTTTTTTTTTTGGCCATTTCTCAACTTTTTGCTTTACCAGTAGTTCAATCGAATTATTACTTCGATATTATTAAAGAAGAGTAAAAACTTGTTCTCAATAGAAGTTTTCATTGATAAATTCGTAGCCGTTTTTTAGAAAATGGCGATTAAGCTTTACTGTAAATGCGAAATTTGAAGCTCATTTTCTCGGAAATCTATTGAGTTGTTGAAAAAGTTAATTTGAAGTACTTCTACTCACAAACGTAATAATGTTTATGAATTGATGGAAATGCCAATATTAACGGTGTGAGAGGTATTTAAAAAAAATTACATTTGTGTAATTTTTGAAAAAACAAAAGAATACCCCAAAATTAACTTCACACCATATAAAACAGTGCAATTCGCGCTATCCATTAGAATATTTGAAGAAAAAATTTTCGAGCCATTTTGAGAAAATGGAGTATATGTGGTTCTGAAAATACAGAATTTAGAGCTCATTTTTATAGAAAACTCGTGTTTTCGAGAAATTTTATTTGACATAATTTAAAGCGAATGTCCTCATAAATAACGTGAATAAATTGCCGTCAATGTAAATATTACCGACTTGAGAGGCAGGTCAAAAAAATTACATTGTAATTTTTGAAAAAAAAACAAAAACAAAGAAAAGAGTAATATGGCGTTTATGACATCGGAAAGGATACATTTGGTACTAACTCTTACAAAAATTTAAAGAAAAAATTTAGAGCCGTTTTTGAAAAAATCTTGTTTTTGTATTTTTTAAATTATAAATATTTCACGCTCTATTACGCGAAAACTACTAAGATTTTCGAAAAAAATGTACATGACTTTTATGATACAACTATTTATGGACAACAAATTTCGTTTGAAGGAAAAATCTCTATTTTTAACTTTATAGTTGTAGGAAAACTTCGGAATAAATTCAAACTTTGGCAATTTTCGAAATTTCAGAGTTAACCGTGAAATCGGATGTCACCTTTATAAGCGTATTTTACTCTATTCTTACAATAAATTTAAAGGAAAAATTAGGCCCTTCATGCCGAAAAACAAATTCGAAGCAAAACGTCCGTCCGTGAACACTGCTAGCGCCGAACCCAGACGTAGGATTTTTTCCAAATTGAAGAAACCCCTGTCCATCTGGCTCTAGTTGAAGCTTTGAGATTTTGAAAAACATTCTTTAAGGCTAAATGCACCGAAAAATACTTATAGGAAAAATCAATAGATCGCAGCACTATCACACGGAATTTACTAGATCGATAACGTCTGAACAAATTGTTCGATTTTCGATCTGTAAACGGCGTTGGACTCCTTTTTAAAATAGAATTCACGCTACGATGCCGTTTTTTCAAAAAATATTTCCAAAAAAATTTAAAATGATTTCTCATAGTTCCGGGAAGAAATTAAAAAATGTGGGCTTATAGCGCGATGACGACGTGCTTCCTGAATCCAACGCCGTGTCAATCATGCAAATCGGATGAATAGGAGCGGCGTAAAGTGAAATTTCGGAAAAAGTACCTGATCCCCCCAGTTGCGTCACCCGAACCTTGTGGGGGATCCCTCGACGCGGCCGAACGGTCAAACCCGGCGGCCTGCGGCCTGGGGCCCGGTGCCTAGAGTAACAACCTGCTCCATGGTTTCACAATGGGCAAACTGAATCAGACCTGTAGAGATATTTCAAGATTTTCACCGTGAAATATAAAGATGGAGTCTCACAATTGTTAATCTTGGAAACTCAGTCATCGAAGTGAAGATTCGAAGGATTATATAGTACGAGTATATACACTTTACCTTCGATTCCTCTGCATTCGCGTGATTATTATTATTATTATTATTAACAATATTATTCTTAATAATAATAATAAAGTCCTAATGTTTCGTTCTTTTCAAGTATTATATTTCTCTGCTAAGAGAGCAAAGGATAAAAGTCTGAGAACTCAGCAGGGTATTCCAGCGTAGACCAAGAGAAGATAAACAAAAGTTTCTTCAAGAAATATAGCACGTCATACGCAGTTTTTAACAGTTTTTTACGTTAAATAAATAAATAAAAAAAAGAAAAATGCAAAGAAGTGGAAGAACATAACAAAAGGAGAGCTAAAGAAATGTTCCGGGTCATTCGAAATATTACCAGGGAGTGTAAACTGGCAATGAGAAATAGGCAGGGACCGAAAAGGTATTAAATACCGGTATTTTACATACCTTTTTCAAATACCTATGTTTTTTATACCGGTAAAATACCTCTATAGGACGTCCATAACGGTATGGACGTCCATAAAGGTTATAAGGGTATTATACCTGTATTTTCAATGAAAAACAATAGCTTACCATCCATAAATGTCGACTAAATAAGTTATTTTAGTTAATAATAACTCACAAAATGTTTATTAAACTAATACACTTTTATAATTGTTATTTATTGTTTGAATTACTATTTTGTTCATATATAATACTCGGTTACTAATAATTAACGAAACGCGAATGATTCCACTAATTCTTGTTTAGTAAATATAATCTCCACTTCGTCACTGCACAATGTTCTCGCCCACTGAAAACTGCTCACCGCCCTCTTCCTACGCTTGGGCATATCGAATTGCCCTAGTGTAGCACACAGCCCGCCGAAGAACGCGGCGAGATGTCTGCAGAGGTCAGAAAAGTCACGCTATCAGAACAGCAGTGTGCCAGAGGTGCGACCCTGCTTCCAGCTCAGAAGGGTGACTACACTTGAGCGCGTGCCCTGGCGGCGCTGGGCTTGGATAGAAAGGAGCGCGAAATGCGGAGCAAACATTCAAAACGTGACATGTCCACTTTACTCCTTTTCGAGAAAACGCAAAAATGTTATGTCATCAAAATTATGCAAATGTTTTATTTGTACTTAATTCTGAATTATGTAATAATGATAGCTAAATATATTATTAATATAAAATTTAAATATTCTATTAACTTACGTTTAAAGAAAACCACATTTATGTCAACTGGTAAAAAAGGAAGCCTGAACATGAACGGAGAAGTGATATACATGGAAGGCGAAGTTAAATACTTATGAATTACAATAACAAATTCTGGATACTGTACAGAAAAACTAAAGAGAGGAATAATTTTAGATAAAGCAGCGGAAAGAAAATTACACAAATTCATAAAATATGCAGGCATATCAAGTGATTGATTTCTAAAATTTTAGGTCCCGGAACGCGCTCAAAATGATTTATTAATTAATAGAAATAATTATATATTTATAATATAATGTAATAATTATCAGCGAGATACAGGAACGCCGTTCCGTCGTGTTCCGTCAGAAATCAAGCCTTGCGTAAGACCAAAATCCAAATAATCGAGAAAATGGCATTTCTAATCCTGTTGTGTGGGTGTAAAAGCTGAACATTGAGATAGGCCGAAAAAAGGAAGATGCTTTTGAAGTATGGACACGGAAGAAAATATTAAACGTACAATGGGAGGGCAAGAAGATATATGCCGAAATTTTGAAAAGAAAACAGAACTTTCTCTAAAAGTCAAAGCCAAAAAATGGAAAATAAAATGTTTTGGACATACTATGAGTCGAACAAAATCTCTAGAAAAGGGTATTATGCTTGGAATGATAGAATGAAGCGGAAGAAAAGGGTGTAAGTGGCACAATTGAATAACTTATACACAATATCACAAACAAAAGGAAAAAGGCAGTTCGAGTCCGAGTGAGCAATGAACAAATTGCTAGCATCCTATTGCTGTGTATATCCAGATAGGTCTAACAAGGGATGGCTTGCGATCTATGTTCTAGTACTATTTCTCTGCGCGTTCAGACCCGCGAAGAATTGGGACCTGCAGATGAAAGGAGAGATGCTCACAGCCGCTGCTTGACCGGGATTGGAGCCGACAAATAGACATCATCGCACTGAACAGTGTGTTTGATACCCGTCTTTCATGCGTACATTCTGCCATTATTAAGGAAGAACTCGCTGAATTATCGGCGCGTCCCCTCCCAGTTTCGGATAGCAAGAAAAGCGAAGGAATGATGCTCAAGTAATACAAATGCAAATATCAATGTTCAAAATTAAAACATCTTTCAAAAACCTGGTTTAGAAACATCGATCAAGTTCGTGCGGAAGATAATTTGTTTTGACAGTGGCCGTGATTGTTAATTTATAATTACGATTTAGACAAAACGGCAAAAGAAAGTAAAAAGAATAACAGCGAAACTAAGCCTGAAAACTATCGCCCAGGGTCATCTTATGGAGTCACAACTTCCTCAAATGCCTCTCTGCGTACGGTAGGACATACGTTGGAAATGCCAGAAAAATGGGGTCATTTCTTGGGCTGAAGATAGTCTCGCTTTATTCGAACATGTATTGACAGTGGTATAATGCAACATTATTTCATATTTTAACTTTTTTATAAAATTGTGATTATCGGTTCTTTTCATTCACAACAACTCATCAAGCACATCGATAATAAACATCAGGTTTTATAAATGTTTCATTTTTTTACGAAATATGTTCATGTGTCTATACAAAATCTATGTTTTGAAAATATCAACATCAATGTTGCATCCCTATTCTCGACACCTAGATGAGGATCGCCGATTTAATACGTTTGCATTCTGATTCCCTAATATGAGGTTTATCAGTGACTGGTATGCTACGTTTTACTAGTAGTATATAAATCTTATAAATTGAATTGCTACCCGATTAAATGTTACTGATAAGCGTGTACGATGTTTAGAAAAATGGTATCTTCATGTAGAAATGTAAAAGTTGCCGAACTGTATAACAAAACATTATTTATCCCCCTCATAGACGGATATTCCTCTTCTAGTGTGGTGTTCCTGTCTAAGGGTTAAAGTTGTATTGCTTTCATGACAATTTAATGCATTAAAAAATACATATATATGTCACAATACAATGATTTACACTACATCCTTTTGTTATCATTTACGTAGTTTGTATCAAAATGACGCGCCGGGAATTACTTATTCCAATCTTCAAGTTTATACAAATATAACAGAATCATTTTATATCAATATAACTTACTAAATAAGCTGGGACATGTCACGATTCTTAATATTAGATTTTAATGTTTGTTACAGTGTTGGATTCAGGATGCATCTCGCCTGCGCGCTATTTTACCACTTCTTCAATTTTGTCCGAAAGTACGAAAACAGTTTTAAAATTTTACTTGGGAAAACAGATTCATCAGGTGAAGTCTATCAAGGAGACAAACGCCGTTTTGAGATCAAAAATCGAGTCGCAGGATAAAAGAGCTCGTGCGTATTTTCGGCTCATTCTTTCTGGTAGTGGAATGATAACGGAAGATCTTAGAAGTAAAATGTATGTAAAATAAGATGTTAGGCCATGGAATATTGGTGATATCTACACAATTAGTTCAATTTTCTTTTTGAAATCAGTTTCCAAATCGGAATTGATATTTTGAGTAGTGCCTCAAATAACTTTTTGATGGTATGAAGACGGAAATATGTGAACAAGATATATAGTTTTATACGACTATTACAGATGATATGGGACCGTTTGGTTGTGTTACAGCATCACTAGTTTGATAAGTAGAGAAAAATATATTGAGACTGAATGGGACGAAAGCTTAAACTGACTGCCCAGCTTGCCTGTCTGAAAGTTCGGCCTCCCGCGCCGCTGGCCGCCCGGTTTGGCCGTTCGGCCGCATCGAGGGAGGGCCCAGAAGGGGTGGGGTGAAGCAAGGGGAGCGGGGAGGGGGATCAGGTATTTTTTCCGAAATTTCACTTTACGCCGCTCCTATTCAACCGATTTGCATGATTGACACGGCGTTGGATTCAGGAAGCACGTCGTCATCGCGCTATAAGCCCACATTTTTTAATTTCTTCCCGGAACTATGAGAAATCATTTAAAATTTTTTTTTGGAAATATTGTTTGAAAAAACGGCATCGTAGCGTGAATTCTATTTTAAAAAGGAGTCCAACGCCGTTTACAGATCGAAAATCGGACAATTTGTTCAGACGTTATCGGTCTAGTAAATTTTGCTTATTTTGGTGCTGCCACGTGGTGGTGACAAATGGAACTAGTGTCGGTACATTTAGCCTTAATATTTCGGAGTACTTTACATGAAGCTCCCCGGACATTTTCAAAATGTTCTCAAAAACGACTCCAATTTTTTTCTTTAAATTTATTGTAAGAATAGGGTAATACGCTTGTAAAGGTGACGTAGGTCCTATTTTCGCAGTTGACTGAATTATCAAAAATAGCAAAAATTTGAATTTTTTCGGCGTATTCCTTCCACTACAGAATTGAAGGCCTTTTCCTTCCAATGAAATTTCTTGTCCATAAATATTTCTTACGTAAAAGTCATATACATTTTTTGACAATTTTTGTAGTTTTCGTTCAAAAGTGCGTGCAATATGTGTAATTTAAAAAAATTACAAAAACAAGATTTTCTCAAAAACTGCTCGAATTTTTTTAAAATTTTTGGTGGGTATAGTACCAAACAAACCTTATAGTATAACATAAACGCCATATTGCTCTATTAATGTTTTTAAAATTAATTTTTTCACTTGTCTCTCACGTCGGTAATATTTGCATTAGCGGCGATTTCTTCGCGTTAATGTAATCATGAGTACATGTGCTCTTAATAATGTTATACAAGGTTTCTCGTAAACTCAACAGTTTTATGTTAAAATGAACTCAAAATTCCGCATTTTCAGAAACGTTTAAACGCCATTTTCTCAAAAATGGCTCCAAATTTTGCCTTTAAACTAATGCAAGGGATAGTGGTAATGACATTTTGATATGACAAAGTTCATTTTGGGGTACTCTTTCTCTCACGCCGCTAATACACACTTTTCAATGGATTTGTAGACATTATTGCATTTGTGAGTAAATGTGCTTCAAATTAAGTTTTTCGAAAACTCAATAAATAACTCAACTCAATAAAAGAGTTTCAAATTTCGCATTTACAGTAACGCTTAACGCAATTTTCTTAAAAACGGCTCCAAATTTTTCAATGAAATTTGCTATTTAGGACCAGGATTTAGCCTTCTTTAATATTCTTAAGTTAATATTTGGGTTCTACTACTTGGAAACCGAAAGGTTGAGAAAATTTCAAAATAATGTAATTTGGGCGGCGATAGATAGCAGCAGGCAAGAATGAGGGGCAAGACTGTACAGTACCAGTCCTCAAAAAGGAAATTAGAAAACTTTACTACGAGAAAGTCTGTGCCATTCTGTAGTTTTGAAATCAGAATAGATAAATAGAAGCACCTGTAGTTTTGAAATCTCTAGTCCAGTCTATAATTGATTTATTATCAGTAAAAACTAGTATTGGTCGACGAACTAATTGCTGGAAGCCGATGTCCTCGTTGAGTGACACAATCCACTTCTCGTAGATCGCATCTCAAATTTCAATTAACTCTGAATTCGTTGTGACCATTTTCTCTTTCTTACATTTCCAATTGATCAATGTTTTACCTAGCATCATCACATATCCCGCAAACGATTTACTGTCTTTAGTAACGCCCCAGCTAGCGTCTGAGTATATTATTCAGAACACCTTGGTCTTCGTTTATATTCAATCTGACATATTTCGTTCAAGTACCTTAAAGCTCTTTTAAAATGGGAACATGGAAGCAACCTCCTCGTAGTATTCCTGGTAACAATAAACTGGTAAAGCCCTCCACTAATGGGTGAAGCTTCCGAAGAGAAGATAATTGCTGTGAGTATTATGACACTCAAGTAATTCTGAAAAATTACCATTGACAATAAATATGTGTAACTGAAATCTAATAAATATATTTCTGTATCTGTGGGCCTGTTTCATGTGATTGTTCTGTTTATACATACTCGCTTCTTGTTTATTTGTTCAGCTGATCGCCAGAAGAAAACCTAAATATTCATTTAATTTCCACATTCTGGAGTATATAAACCCACAAAATGTGAAGAAATTCCTTCTGAAACATCAAGTGTCATATCTCGCTCTGCCAACCGTGGAAAAAAATTCTACAGGATATTAGATGTTGTTCTTAGGTTTTTTACTTTTAAGCTTTCGTGAATAACAAATGATAAAATTGGACTGCAATGTGAATTAGGTTTCCTAAATAATATACGGCGTCAAATTCTTGATCTAGCATACATAAGGTATGGTAATACTCAATATGCCTGTAACAAATAATGTAATTCAGCTTCCGGGTCAATGACCCCCATCTCGATCGGGTTTCTGTCCAGTTTCCCTGATCCATTGAACAAATGCTGAGATGGCCCCTTGATTTGCTTCTGGACGTAAATGTAGCTTCACTATGCGCACGTTTTGTTGAACTTTCCTTTGCTTGTAGTGGTAGTAGAGCTTAGGGTGAGTTTCTATTTTGTTAACAATACAGAAAAATCAAGTCTGTTCGTTCCTTTACCGTTAAAAATAAGTTTTCTATAATTCGGCAACGAAAATATCTAGTTTTTGAAATGTTAATCTCTCGCTTTTTTAAATGTATTATTACTATTATTTTTCATCTTTCAACTATTAATAGTTAAGTTGTTGGTAAGGGATTCTGAAACTCAAGAAGGGGAAGCTCATCCTTTAGTTCCCAGACATTTAGATTGCAAAAGAAAATTATCCGAATAATGAAAAAATCCCATCCACGTGATCCGTTCAAGCCTATTTTTATTGAGCTTGGAATCTTACTATTGCCTTGCCTATTTATTTATGAGTCTGTAGTATTTGTCAAAACTGACTTACTTAACGGTGGGAACATATTTTCATGTAATACTGATATTTATAGTTACAATACTCGACGTAGAAATCATGTTCATCAAGTGTTAGAATCAACAGCTCACTACAAGAAATCCACATACAATACATGTACGCTACTTTACAATGCATTGCCAGATGAAATTAAACAATTAAAATTGGTTCACAAATTTAAATTAAAAGTAAAATCTTTTCTGCTGCAAAACTGCTTCTATACAATTAGAGACTATACTGATCGCCAAAAAGAAACAATGTTTACTTTAACAAAAACAAGATATAGTATAATGAATTAGTTTACATTTGCATTGTATAATTAAAAAAAAGACTCAATATGCATGTGACAAATAATGGACTTCCGGGTCAATGACCCCCATCTCGATCAGGTTTTTGTCCAGTTTCCCTGATCCAATTAGCAAATGCTGAGTTGGCCCCTTGATTTGCTTCTGGACGTAAATGTAGCTTCACTATGCGCACGTTTTGTTGAACTTTCCTTTGCTTGTAGTGGTAGTAGAGCTTAGGGTGATTTTCTATTTTGTTAACAATACAGAAAAATCAAGTATGTTCGTTTCTTTACCGTTAAAAATAAGTTTTCTATAATTTGGCAACGAAAATATCTAGTTTTTGAAATGTTAATCTCTCGCTTTTTAAAATTTGTTATTATTATTATTATTATTATTATTATTATTATTAATCTTTCAACTATTAATAGTTAAATTGTTGGGAAGGGATTCTGAAACTCAAGAAAGCGTGCGCAGATGATTTTCTCCCCCATACGTCACATACAGTTTTTGACTATATAAATGGTACGAGGGCGTGACCAATTTACTGACCACTTGGAGCGCTAGTGATGCTACATCTGTCAGTAGGGTTGATTTTGAGCATATGCAAAAAGAGTTGCGGGACTGTGTTGTATTCGGGCTTACTTTGTGATGGACGCTAATAATTTTACTTCGTATATTCAAGATTACAAATAAAATAAAGTTTATAAACAGGTAATGGGCGCAAGCCACGTGTGAATCGTATTCTCAAGTGAGTGGAACCGAAATTGAACATCCGAAGAACACGTGTTTTTTTAGTTTCATGCGTGTGAACTGGAACTGTGTGGGTGAACAAAAAAACATGACTACCGGGAGTGATTACAAAAGACAAATGGATAAGCTTGAAGGACCTGAAGACTGGGCGAAGTGGAAGTGGCATATTTCGATGGTTTTGCGTGCGTATGATATTGAAGCAGACAATAAAGCAGTTCGGTATGGAAAATCGTACAAATCAAGATTGGAATGAAGTGAAATTAATATTTCGATATTTGAATAGCACCGTCAACCATGGAATCGTCTTCAGGAAGGGACAAGGTTTGAAGGCCTACAGTGATGCTGACTACGCCGGTACATTGCCACATGGACTTATTCTTTCTGCGTTTCGGCAAATAGAATCGGGGCATGCATTACATTTTGACTGTGATCGATGTCTACTCCAAGTACGTTTGGCGTCTTCTCCGATCACGTACACAAGCTCCCCATTCCTGAAGGATTACGAAGCGCGGTGGGGTACCGAACTCTTCAAAATCCATCGCACTCATCTCTCCAATCCCATCACGTACTCGCTCGTCGACCTTCACGATCAATCAATTACGGGTCGTTTCTACGCCCAAGAACTGCAACGCACACGATTTCCACATCAGTACTTGGTGGAACGCGTCGTTCGTTCGCAAAAAGGAACCGCTCCGCCTCGCCGCTTAAATGGCTCGGTTTCGACGACCAACACAAATGGTGCTTACACGAACGAGACATGGTTATATGACCGGAACGGTGACTTCGTCTCCCTATGCAGGAAGTGGAATATGACGTCGCAAGAATCGTGTATTCTTCGGAACTCTCGTCGAGCACTCGTCGGAAACAGGATGTGGTGACACATAGCTGTACTATGCTGTTTGCTGTACTATATTGAGTTTCTTTGATAATTTATGCCCCCGGGCTAAACATTCTCGCACTCTAAACGCGCGAGTGTGCGACGAGGAGGATCACATCTCGACCGTCGACGCGGTCACCAACACGAGACGCGAGCGAGGGACGAGGACGCTTCAAACAACACCACCGTCAACAACGTCGACCACCGTAACTTACGTGAACATTAAACGTTGTGAATGATTTCGAGTGTACACTCGAATCGTACACACCATCGACCCACCAACGCCACCAATTCTGATGAACAAGACTTCGACTTCTTTTTCGTACGAATAGCCGCTGCTACTGCCACCTCGTCACTTTTATCGTTGCGAAAAGAAGATGACAAAGGCCACAGCAATAGTTGACCTCCAAGGCTTTTGGAAAGACAGGCAGTTCGTTTTGAAAATGCTGACCGTGCTACGCATACCAAGTGACACTGATAATATTGAAAAGTATGAAATACGCACGTTCACGTTTCAATCGTGCTCTGAGATCGAAGATCTGAACGCACGCGATCGACGCACTAACAATTGGATTGAACACTACCACCATCGTACGCCGTGGCAATGTGTTCCGTACAGCTGTTGACACGAAGCGATTCGCAAAGCCGTGGAGAGAATTGATAAATTCTTTCTGAAAGGAGGAGGGAAGTCAGCTTGGTTACGTGCCTACGTCCATTTTTCTATTATTATAATATGAAGTAAGTATTGATATTTGATGTTAAATATAATAACTACAACAATCAACGCGGGAGACACATCGGCAACATGACATAAGGCTCCAATCTTCTCGAGGGGGAGTGATGTCGCGTGGCCGCTGACAGCTGGCGCCCGTGTAAGCATATTGCCTAGCTCCGCCTCAGAAAGAGCGTCTCAGCAGTAAAGGCCTATAAAATAGCTTTACCTCCTCTTAGCGGGAGGACGATTGCTACTCATGAGCGCGTCGCACTATGCACGTACCCTGCACTCCTCCATCGGTTCAGATCGGCCCAAACTGGCCCTGCCGACCTTCCTTCACCCCTAGTCGGTTCAGATAGGCCCAAACTGGCCCTGCCGACATCCCTTCACCCCTCTGATGGTTCAGTTCGGCCCTAACTGGCCCTGCCGACAATCCTCCCCCGCCCCCGCTAGTCCAGATCGACCTTCCGGGGTCCTGCTAGCAGCTTCCCGCCCACTCCTCTAACCGCTGTGCTTACTAGTTTGATGACCGCTGCAAAGTGTCCCTTTCGGAGAACAGTCCTTGGCGAGGCTGGGCTACGTCAGGTGCCTATATAAGTACACCACCCCAATAAACTCTATTTGCCATGACTAGGGTCATCCCTGTTCTTATTGCTCTCTCATCCGCCTTACACCTTTAAAGGAATATGGAACGGCCCAGAGGGCTCCTTCTGCCCTTACCGTCCTTTCACTGCCCCGCACGTGGTGCCAGACCTATCCCCTTCCACGAGAATTGCTATATGGTCGACTTGGTAGTGTTCGACTGTCCGAGCATCGCCTCGTGTGTGAAGATCTACCGTGAACTCTGTACAGCAGACATGACATGGTATCTTGTCTTTCTGTTGCTCCAGGAGAAAGGAACACTTAACGTTCTCGCTTTAATGCATTGGCTCTCCACATATCAATCAGACTTGATCGACAACGATGCAACGGCCGCACTTCCTGTTCCCACTCCACGTCGTGTATAAGACACGACGCAATTTTAATTAGACGATCATAGACATCGAAACAATCACAAGCAGCAACAAAAAAAAACATGTGTGGCGCCGAGAAGCTCGAACTTATCATCAAATTAGCTAAAAGAGAATACTCCGAGACCCCAACGAAGTCATCAAAAAATACGACTCAACGCGCCCGCCTTCTGTCGGATCACTCGCCGACAAGAGTCTTAATCATCTGCGCGTCGCACTTCTTCCGGAGGACGTTCAAAAACTCCCTTCCATTCTCGAACTTCTGCCCTGCCTTAAACATTACATCTGACTCACGCATATCGGGACTGCGTGGCTTGTCGCCGTGGGATTCAAGAAAATGTACAATCGTTCAGCGGGTAGTATCATGGAATGGGTTCACTGTATAATGATTCCTGTAAACGTCTTTCAATTTATCATGGTGACCGCCGCTCTCGTGTGCTTTCTTTTGTGAACTTTCTGGCACCCTATACACTCCATCCCCTCATGAATTCTACTCCCCCTCCCTTTTCCGCAGTGTGCAGACATAAACTTCCATCTGATTTTATTTGTCCCATCTGTCATGATATTAGACTATGAACGATATTAGACTATAGACTATGGACGCGATTCTTAGGGGAAAAGTCCACCAACGAGGGCGCCAGAAACGTTAATGATGACGCGACGGTTATTCCGTTGACGCAGTGTGACCGTCCGTTTTCCTGATGCTTCGAAAACGTGTCACATGAAACATAAGAGAGCGAGAGAAATGAGCAGTTCGAACGCGCGCCAACGCGGAAGAATACGAAAGAATGTTAACTGAAAATTAGGTCAATAGAGATCGCCACAATAGATCGTGCGAGACCGGTAGTCAGACGAAAAAAAAGTTCTTTCTGAGGTCAGCAGCGGAACTGTGCAGACGTACCGACAACGACACGCCAGGGATTCGTATTGCAGCGGACTTCAGTTTAAAAAAATTATCTTTCTGAAGTGGGCATTTTCCAAACCCCTTATTTTCCACTTCTCGGGAAAATGTGTCCTATAAGCGTCAATTCGTTTGGTTTTACTTTTGTTGTCCGGATGAACAGTATTATATAAATATTCTAAGAGCTCGCACTCTCCAATTAAAACTTTGGTTTAAGAAATGCCCCTATTTCGGACGCCATGTTACCAAATGTATGATAAAACTTGGACGCTGCAGACTACATTTTATTCTTTTCTAAAAGATCTTTTATAAGAAATCTTTTATAAGAAATCTTTTATAAAAGATCTTGGACAAAGATATTTTACAATGTAATACCCGCCTATCAAGCAGTGCTGCAGATCAAGTGACTGTAGCGGCAGGACAGAGAATCACGCTTAAAGCGCCGAATTCCATCTTGGAGATACTATCCACAGATGCCAAGTTTAAAAAACTCAAGTGTAAAACGTATAGAATTGCGAGAAAATACGAAGTAAAGTGATATTAATATTTTATATGATTCGTTTCATTATGATTCATTTCGTTATGATTCGTATTTTCAAGTTATTGTGTTCAATCTCGCAATCAAATATTCAATCTCGCCACCAAGGCGCAGCCCTTAAAAGCTTTCTTCCCGCGCGACCACCCACTATTAAGAGCGAACTTTCACCAACCTCTCACAAGTCGCTCTCTGTGCATGTCGGCACGCTTCTACACTTCGGAAACTACTACAAAAGGGCAATAAAATCATTTACAGTGTCTTCCGCGCAAACCGCCGTTCTCACGGGCCCACGCCCGCGCAGAACATTCACCGCCGCTTCCCGGCGTCGCCAGCTGGGGTTTAAGCCCTCATTAGCCGGCTGGGCCACCCCGGCGCGCGGGGCCCTCACCCCATCGCTCGCTACCTGACAAGCGACCAAGAATGTGTACAAACATTTCTGGGAATCGCTTCGGGCCTCCCTCGCAAATATAAGCCCGTCAATGTATCTCGCCGACAAAGAGTTTTAGGTGCACTGCCGGCGCGCCGCCCCGCTCCTTGGCCACCTGCAAGCCAGATGTCTCAATTCCCGTTGAAATCTCAAATACAAACGGGCCGCCATCGCGGGCACCCCACGTGCCACCGCCTTTGCTTCCGAACGCCGCCAATGTCACGTGACCCGAAGACACATCACGAATAGGGAGCCGATCGCGGGCACTTCAAACTTTCCCGCCTTGCCATAGGCCCAAGTCACAGCCACGTGACTCTCCCCCCCACGGCCTCAATCACACCCGCAATATAATAAATACTGCGACTTCGCTCACAAAGACAGACAACAAACAGAACAACGACAGACAACAGGAAGAACAGACAGAACAGACTAAACAGAACTTCTCTAACTACATTGCTCCGAACTTGTTAAACTGACTGACTAGCAAAATTCATCAAGGTCGGCTTTTCCTGCTTCGCCTATCAAGGCGATTAGTACGGCCATATCAAACCTGCCTCAAATTCGTGCCACTCGTGGGCCGCAGCCGCCACCTGGCCGAATTCACGGCAAACTCCACCACCAGCTCCGGTCATCTGAGTCCGCGCCCATGCCAGTTCGCACCACCGAACTGCCTGGAGCCTACCTCAGCCCGGACAACGACACACTCAGCCGAGTGATTTGGGTTGCTGCCTTCCTTGCTACAAACTGTAAGTAAGCTGCCAAGTGTACTTCAAGAAAGAAGAGCAATCATTAACTTCATAAACTTTCAATGGTCCTCCGGCTTATTATAAACCAAAATCAATTGTACTCATAATTATCATGCAATTTAATTTATATTCATTATCAGTGCATATTGTCTATCATTCCCCTAAAGGCAAACAATCCCCTGAAACCCGTTCTGATCCCCGTATGTAGTCGCAATCGCAGCACGGCACCCCCCAGTGCTGCATCTGCTACATATTGTGACAATCGTTTACTATAATATTGCTCTAATTGCTGTAATATTATTCCCCTCATTTTTATGTAGTCATATTATTTTTGTTTGCAATAACATTAAATTGAATATTTGTTTTACTTAGTAATTTATATATTTCAAATTTCATTTTAGGTTTATGAAATGGCTGATAGCAATTATACTTTTCTTAATGTGGCATCTGTGGGTAGTATCTCCAAGATGGAATTCGGCACGACTTTTTGCGACATTCTTAGTCCTGCCGCAAGATGTCGCATGATCGCGACTGTATCAAGCAGTGCTGTAGATCAAGCTACTCTAACGGCTGGACTGAGAATGACGCAAGAAGTCGTGCCGAATTCCATCGTGGACATACCACCAATAGATGTCACGTTAGAAAAAAACAAGCATATGACCGAACAATAGCTTCTTACCGACGGAGGACATTAATAAGGAGGTATGTGTGCATAGAACTACTTGCCAGAATTGTTGACTATAATATAATTCAACAAGTACGTGTATTTCAAAATTATAAAATCGTTTTTATTCTTTTCTTCCATCTTGTCCAGCAACTAATGAATTTAAATTAGGCAAATCATTTAATAATTTTTCCCGCATTAAGACTCGATATTCAAAAGATCTCTTTCAACCTCCTTAAATAGCAATATGAAATTCAAACTAAAAGAAAAATATTAAATTAATTGTAAGTAAGCAATTTTGTAGGACCCTTCCCGAGTTACCTTAGGAATTATATATCAATGTCAATTGTTGCAGTTAAATGAATTGTGGAAATAGTGAAATTGTACACTCTCTTGAAAGACATTTGTGTGTCGAATAAGTAGAATAAATAATATTTAAAAAATGTTGATTGCAAAAAAGAAAAGCTGTGTGGTGTGCGGTCGCCAGTAAAATTTGCTTACAATCGTCCAACCAATTGGGCTGGAGTGTGAGCTGTTGTAGGAGTGTCGAAAGGACATTTTTCAAGATCGATTTACATTGTTCCAATAATGCCACTAAAAATAATGTTATAAGAATTGACACATCGTGTGAAAAATATGGGAATACATAAGCGTGTGAAATAAGTAGTGGATATAAATTGATATGCTATAAATTCTAAATTTTAAAGAACCTGTGTTGTTTTCGTTCATTATACTCTTAATAAGTCTGCAACAGACTAAATTGTCACAAAGTTGTGCATATAAATATATTTTGAAAAGGAAGTTTTAAAGTATACTTTTCTTGCATTTTATCTACATAATTACATTCATACGCAAAATTCTCTATTTGGGGGAATGACAAGAATAATAGAGACTATCATGGCACAAGCACAAGTTAGCAAATGTTTGAGAAATGAGAATCATTTGTACATCACTGAAAAGGTCCCTCAATTTACAGTACTGGCAGCGTATAATCGACTCTGACAGTTCGATGCGCTGTTATCATGCATAGCTATGCACGTGGCACCTCCTACATGAGAGATAAATGAAATCTCAAAACATTTCACTTACCGACAGGCTATAACAGATCTTCATATCATGTTCATAACCTTCGACACAACCCTACCTTATCGTCTCCCAATCCGCGTTGAAAATTTGATGCGTTAGTTCCGGGTCCTTCGTTCTCTATTGGACCTATCTTCAGTGCAGCCACAACTCTACCCACAACATTGTCGATAGGTAATAATATTCCGTCGTTCACCTTTTCTGCCTCGAAATATTCGCGTAAACGCTAAAAAATGACGATCTTTAACGCCACGTATGCGCGATGTATGGGGCGTAGCCCTCACGAACCTCTCAGACTCGGACCAATGCGCTCGGAAGTCACAACCATGGCCTGGCATGCATCGGCAAAGGCACATTTCATTCACACTGATACTGCCGATGACAGAGATCTGCGCGCTCCTCGAGCTATTTCGTGTGAGTTAGATGAACGGCAACGCTGAACCTTGGCTGTGAGAAAATAAACAAATTCTCGCAAGCTGATTGCTTCAGAGCAAGTCACATGATGTACCACAGCACGTGACGAGAGAACTGTCAAAGTCGCTTATACGCTGCCGGTACTATACTTTTCATCAACGCCACAGCATGTGGCGAGAGAACTGTAGTACTGTAGTGCATCAATATGTATCAAAAAATTGCTATCATGAATGAACAGACAATAATGAAAATCTTTTCTTAAAAATTGAAGACTTATTCAATACCTATTACAAATATTATTAAGTAATTCTGTGTATATGATCTACCTTTAGGTTTTCCTTTGCCGTCCATCTATTCTTCGTTCGCCCTTAGAAAAAATCTGATGTAATCAAACCCGAGGTATTCATCCGCCTTGCTCCGATTCTCAATCGCCGAATCCGCTCGCATTACTTTCTGTCACGCGCGCTCAGTAGTCAGTGGTCGCTCAAAAAGAGAACCCGACATCCACAGATCACCAAACGAATATTAACATTTCTAATGGCTGCGCAAAAGCATGTTTATAAACATTAACAGAAACTACGTAATGGTAAAACTAATTAAATCATCCTTAAATATCAGTTTGCAAAGTTATATTTTAAAAGTTTTTTACGATAATGAAGTGAACAAGTGAATGTCAATATCCAATTTACATTATTTCGACTGTATTAACTAATATTCACCCTTTAATATCATGCAAACAATTTACTTACGATTACTCTCCTTCAGGAAGAGGTTAAGAGGAACTTTCGGTGATTATCTTGTTCACGACACTGTTACTGAAGCCATCTACCTCCCACATTCTCTGTTCCTCTTTAATAGTATGCCCTACACCAGCGTTCTGGCGTTACTTTAGAAATACCTTGCTCGAAAAGTGCTGAAAAGTGCTAAAAATGTATTTGAAACGTTCAATACCACACGTTTTTCACCACTCCGTAATCGTTTACCACTATAATGTTTTACTACGGAAGGACCTGCACCGCTCTCCGACATCTTCAAGCGAACGTTTCGAACAGCTTGACAAAAATTTCTAAACTGATCTGATTCGCTTCGCCTGAGTATACCGCCTCCCACCGTGCGTGACCGAACCTGCCTCTGTCATCAGTTCTCACGAAATCAACAGTTCTACTTCTATGCGTGCGTGGGGTTCACTTTTTATTTATTTATTTATTTTACGTCAAAAAACAGTTAAAAACTGCGTATGACGTGCTATGGGGAAAAGTGAATTGTGTGCACATTTTCAAAATTCTGTGATCCCTACACTGTCATATACTACTTAAATTTTGAATTTTGAAAGGGAGAAAAAAAAACAACAAAAAAAACTCCCATGTAAACTCCCATGTAAAAAATGTATTTTCAAGGATAAATAAGCAATAAATTTTGAATTTTGAAAGGGAGAAAAAAAAACAAAAAAAACTCCCATGTACTAAAATCTATTTTCAAGGATAAATAAGCAATAAATTTTGGCTCTTATTACTTCCTGCCGCGACAACATGGAAACGATAATTCGAATAATTGTATTTCCCACTGAATTCTAGAAGACGTGCACAGAAAATGAAGTTACATTTATGTCCAGAAGCAAAACAAGGGGCCATCTCAGCATTTGCTCAATGGATCAGGGAAACTGGACGAAAAACCTGATCGAGATGGGGGTCATTGACCCGGAAGCTGTGTTACAATAGTTGTTACAGGTTGTTTATACTCATTTATACAGTCCAAATGGTAATTAATGCATTATGTATCATTGTTAAAATTAATGTTACTTTTCTTGTGATGCTCAGTATAGTCTCTAATTGTATAGAAACAGTTATGCAGCAGAAACGATTTCACTTGGGATTTACTTTAACTCTCCAGATTCATTTTTTCCGCTAGTGCTGATACCAAGCAGGCGCTGAACACATAACTGTCACTGACATCGATATCTCCTCTTCCGGAAGGGGACAATGGTCTTCTTATTTTTGAGTCTGAGTTATAGATTATAAGTTTCGTCTGGAATTTTAACATTGTGAGAGATATGAGTCACTACATCGAAAACTTTCTTCTGCACATGAATACGCCTGAGGTTGTAACGCGTCAACTAACCAATGGCAAGCATCTCAAAGCACGTGCTATTGTTTACATCCACTTTTTTCTTAGGATGAACGGAGAATAGTAATTTGCTGTGCTTTTGGACCTCAATTTTTTTATCTGAAATACCTGAATACAAGCAAAATTTACTACCAAAAACTGTTTTGAAATAAATCAAATTGAAATTGATTCAGTTAAGTTTTTGTACTCAGTGTCTTTTGCCAAATAGGAGAATACACTTGTTTCTTGTAACATGCTTTAATATCCAATATTGCTTTTACAAAGAAAGAAAGAAAAAGAAAGAAAGAAAGGTTTAAAGATGAATAATTTATCTTTAAATCTCTTGTTTTTTCTTTCTTTCTTTTTTGTGTATATTTTCACAATAATACAGTACATCCAAATACCTCTCTTACGCTGCCACTACCAAAACCGGTTACCACAAAACCACATACGCCACAATTTAGAACTATTTAATTGCTAATTAATTACGCAATTAATTTAATTTTAAGAGCAATTAATTTAATTTTTGCGTAATTAATTAGCAAGTAAATCGCTCTATAACATGGCATATTTGGTTTTGTAGTAACTAATTGTGGTAGATCCAGCGTAATCTTCCGCTAGCTCACCATTTATTACGCAAAACATTGAAGAGCAAAAAAATATTTTTTTGCGTAATTAATTAGCAATTAAATCGCTCTACAAGATGGCGTATGTGGTTTTGTGGTAACCGTTTTTGGTAGTGCCAGTGGAAACCGGAAGTGCTGGTTTTTAATTAATTACTCGGAAGTTTGAAGAGTAATTAAATTAATTTTTGCGACATTAATTAGCAATTAAATCACTCTACAAGATGGCATATTTGGTTTTGTGGTAACTAATTGTGGTAGATATAGTGTAATCTTCCGCTAGCTCACCATTAATTACGCAAAAATTTGAAGAGCAAAAAAATTAATTTTTGCGTAATTAATTAGCAATTAAATAGTTCTGAATGGTGGCGTATGTGGTTTTGTGGTAACCGATTTTGGTAATGCCAGCGTAAGAGAGGTCATCCAAATTCCTGGTTTCCAATGATGTTGCTAATCAAAATAATTGGGAAAGAATTGAATCAGTAATGAAATAATAAAAAAACATCCAAAATGAGCACGGTGAGTTTCTCTTGCATGCAGGTGATAGGTACCAATGGAATATGATTGAAGGAGTTAGTGTGTTACATATTCTGATTTTTGTATTTTACATAATGTTGGTGAACAAGAAAATTATCTAAAATGTGTAATGCATACGAATCTGAAAAAATGGCATTTTGGAGGATAACAGTTTTGTCTGTCGAGCTATTAATTTTTAATCCAAAGATAGTGTAATTTTTCTCCTGTGGTTTACTTCGTGACTATGTAAGGCTCTTTGTATAACTATGGCCTTCCTACTGGTAAATATATACAATTTTCTATACATATTTAGATTTTTAAGGTTTCACCTTTCATGTGCACATGAAATTGTATGATAAGTGGTTTAATTTGCTTACATTTGTTGTTTCACAGCAGTGATATTATGAGTAACATGAGTTTCACATTGGCCAGTGTATATTCCCTTATTCCAAATAACAGGATTTCTCTCAGTGTATTCATGTATTGAAAAATACACATTTTAATTAAGAATTTTTAGAACATTTGTTAATTTCAGATCTAAAAAAGACTTATTTAAGATTCATCTCTGTTTTAATTTGTGCATTATTAACTTATTTTATATCAGTAATTTTTGTAAACTTATTTAATATCAATCATACTAAATAGTAAACTTATATAATGTAGGTATTTTATATACACAAAGTTTCTATATTCTGTAGCTTAGCATACTAGTAAAGGACTTGATTGACTAAAATTGTTTCTGTGGATTGTGCAAATGAAAGTTGCGTATTCATTAAGAAAACGTATCAATAATTTTCATTTGTATTATAACACTTCATTTACAGTTATGATTAAGTGAAATTTCAAGACCTTGTATTGATGGCTGGCATGTTGTTTTGATAATGAGTCAGTATTAAAGATGTAATGGTCGCTAAGTGTATTTTGACAATTTTCTAAATTCATGTATTCAATATTCATGTGTTCAGTCCACAGCAAAATGAGTTGATTTGCATATATTATTATTTATAATGGTTTTGTAAAAGTTGAATTAAGTTGTTTATATTCTGTGTAAGTACTGTATATTTACTTAATTTATAAATAAATATTTAAAAATAATTATATAATAAATATTTATACATGAAATAACTTTTTGTTTTGCACTTCCGTGGCTAAAATTTCCTTTATTGATTTAGAATTCAAAATCCTATTAATTATTGGCTTCCAATTTGCTTTGCGCATTAATTTTACATAAATACATTCCATTTAATATAATTATGTCCAAAAGATAATGTAATTTCAAATGTCCCGGTTCATGGCTGCCCTTCAGACCGGCTTTCGAAGCCTATTGGGTGGCGGGGACAGGAAATGGCTGCATCTTTCTGATTTGTTGATTCTGTCGGAGTGGGAGGTCGTCTTTCCCCCCTCCACGAAAATAAGGGCCTTCCGATTAATATTCAAGTGCCACTGTGGTATATACCAGTATATACTCTCTGGGGAGGAGCGGAAAAGCGTCCGTGGCGGGACAAAACGCTGAAGCAGCGTCGAAGCATCTTTGGATGCGGTTCGTAATACTCTTTGGCGGAGTAAGAGAATTCATTCTCGATTGCATGTTGTTATACGTATTAGACGCGTATAAATTGGACGCTTTGCTGTGGGATGTACGTATAAAGTAAAACTAGAATCCAATTTGATATTGCTATGTGGGCAAGATTTTATTAATTATTTCGATGTTATCAGATGATTTGTTGAGTTGAGATAAGTTGCCCACTGTAAGTTTGTTGTCATAGTTTTCATTTTAAAGGCCAAATAAAGTGTGGAAATTTTTGGAATTGGAGTTTCAGAGGGATGTGTTATGGTAATGTTTGAGTGCTTACCTCACCTGTCTTTTGTAGGCACCTACAGGATAACAAGTGATATTAAAGACCCTTTGCAAAGCATAGTGAGTGTTGATTCCATGTTGACAATGTTTGTGGAAAAGATATGAATTAAATATAATGGTGCTAAAATATTTTCTTCTGATATGTTTTGCAGTTTGGTCAGTCATGTTAATTAAAATGGTGTCTCTTGCATAAACTTTGTCTTGAGATTATGCTGGGAACGTAGTTTAAAGTAGTTGCAAAGTGCTTCTATTTACATTATATTTTGCAGTTTTAAAGCACAATGAGTGACGCCAACATGGAATCAAATGATGAACATGACTCTCCTGGTGCAGATAATGGTAAGATTTACCACTTGAAATTCATAAAAATCTGTCCAAATTGAAAGATCCTTTTGATACCAGTGTTGTGCTAGTAGATTTTGCCTTTACCTTCTTTTTGAATACATTCTTGAAATTTAAAAATCAATTTGTCATTATTATAATTAAAATAGTTCTGGAAAGCTGTATAATTTACATTTGATGCTTTATGTGATAGGAACGCAAAGTAATCCAGATGATGAAAGAAGATCTATTGAGAAGGAAAATGAAGTTGATAACGATTCATCTCCTAAAACAGATAACAATGGTAAGAATCTTTAATTTAGAAAAGCCTTAATATAGAGATGAAATGTTTTATTTTGCCACTTCTTTCTAATGGTAATGGCTTTGTTTTTGTTTTCTGGAAAGTTCAATGTGATATTGAAATGTGACCTAATTATACTGTGTTTTCATGGAGAATGATCGCTTTCCTCGTATGTTGTGAGCAATCTGTGAGTCGTGTTAATAGAAGTAAAAGTGATGTTAAGTGCAAATAAGACTTCTTGCTACTGTGAATCTAATTGCCCATTATACCAGGCTCCAAATTATAGAGGTAATTCATGGAGGGTATTGTCATAGAAGAATCATGGTGTTCTTCTATGGTGGTGTCAAGGATAGGTTTTGGTTTTGTCCTAAGTAATATGCTCTTACTCTTGTGTTATTAATCTATTTTTTCTTTTATAATAGGTACAAAACGTTCTTCAGATAGTGAATCAGGTTCTGCACAGAAACGATCTCGAGTTGGAGGTGACACTGAAATTCGTTTATTAATTCCAAGTTGGGTAAGTGTGTTTTCTTCTTTTTAGTGTGATAATTAAGTTTCTTATCTACTTTTGGATTTAAATTGAAAATTCAATCTCATAAAAAATAAAATTGAAAAGTATTGTGCATAATTTAGGTCTTCACCAGAGTTCGTATATATTTTGTATCTAACATGTTCATTTCCTCCTTCCTTTGCTTCTAGGTTGCTCGTGCTATTATTGGCAAAGGAGGCCATAACATTACAAAGTTAAGAAATGAGGTGTGTATTATTAAAAAGTGTACTAAAAGAATACTACAAGAAATGTATGTTACCTTGTTTATAGGAATTGTGTGAATTGCATGTATGTGTCTTTTCACTCACAGTTTAACCTCTTCAGGTCCACCTTCTACAACAAATGAAGTGTTATTTCATGTGTATTGGTCTACAGATGGCGAAATAATCATTTTTTCCTCCAAATCCTTTGAGAACTTCCTGAGACAATTATCACAAAAACATGTTTTGGAATGTTTTTAGCACTTGTAAGGAGTTGTAAGGCTTCCACAGAGGTGGTCAGTAACTTATTTAATTTTTCTCAACAAGACAAAGCAATTGGCACTATTTTTAGTTCTGAATATTCTGCAAGAATAAAAACAACAGGAACATGCTTTTGTTGGAATTCCAAAGTACCTTCGATGGTGAAATGCTGTGAAATGTTATACAGTAAAACCTGTCTAAGCCGGAATTGTTTGAGTCCATTATTTTCTTCGATTTTAAACATGTATTCAGCTATAAAAACTGTTAATTTAGGAAACACAATTGTTCAAAGATGCTATAGATTATTGTTGTAGGCAAGATACAATTAATTCCATGAAAAATCTTTGATTATCACTATGTTAACTGCATACGTGCAATTAAAACTCCGCAACTACCAATCAGATCTCAGAAAAATCATCAAAATTGTTTAAATATATCTCTATAACACAGACATAGCAAAGGCATATCCAGTCGGCCATGAAACAGGAGCCAAAATATACATCGCAGATTACGTACGTTAAAAACATATAATCAATAAATGAATAAAAAAATTATAAATGAATAAACAATTATGTTAATATTTATATTGCAATAAGTTACATTAGAAACTGTTACTCTACCCATACTTAGCATCAATCATCCTAACACAGGAGTCGCTTTGTATTGCATAGATATGTTTACTTCACCTGTTTTCACTTTTTTTCACCTTCACTTTTTTTTAAATTTTTTATTAGAAAATTAGTTCAATTGTTTGTAATTTAAAATATTGATATTCTCCTTTATTCGGCACGATTTCAACATAAACAAGTATGACTGTAAGCATGTTGGTTTGTCACTAGCCGATCAACCTTTTAACTGCTACGCTGCTGTTGCATCTGCGTGTCACTGGGTGCTGTCACCTGGCCCACTTTTATCGCCTGTGGCCTGCATTCTTTTCAGGCGCGCTCCCTTTGTACAGTGCGCGGCGAGGGGAGAAAACTGCTTAAATCTAACCCCAAGTCGTATGTAAGAATACTTCAGATAAACACAAACGTACAGCAAGAAATATCAACAGAAAATGAGGCACAAAAATCAGGCTGGGTAGTTTTTGCAACAAGATTTTTATTGTTCCAGCACCCTCCTTGGTGGAGAGTGCTGGAGTCATATAATTTCGCATGCTTTGACCTGGGCACGGTCCAAGCACCGCATGTGTGCTTTGTCAGTCAGTGTTGGCTGACCAGCCACCTCCGCCGCACTGCATGGGCAGATGAATATGGCTGAAACACTTCTTATGCTCACTCTATTGGAACCCCCAAAAACACTACAGCTACATAGTGCCTTCAGAAAGCTACAGGTGTTGTGCCAAGTCAGTAGCTAGTACTGCACCCTAGGAATAATTTCAAAAAGCAGATGAAACATTGCGCTGGAAATATCCGGCATTAGTGCTCGTGGGACATCTGTCTTTTATTCAAATGTCATTGTCATCTTCATCCTGTTCTTCTGTTTCCTGTAACAGATCACCCCCTTTCCCAACCTCTTCTCATACAGGGGTATCATCAAAATGTATTAAATATATGCGCTAAAATCAATACTTACGCTTTCACTCAAATCTGAAATTTCATCAGTACTAGAACTATGTTTTCTGTTGTTAAAGCTTGCTTTATGGAAATATCTCATCACTAGTTAAGAGATGATGTGGTTCTTTGTCTTGCTTATCTAGTTCACTGCATCCAGAGCGTTTATTCATTTGCACAACATGGTAACACTCAAACACTCCAGAAGCTGTGCAAGCAGAATGCAATGATGAGCGATTGCATCACATACTGTAAAAGTACTTGAAGTTGGTTATCACATTTTGATATAGGGGCGGTGTAAGCGGTGTTCTGTTGCGAGAAAACCACTCAAGTTTTACATTAGATAAAATAATTTGGGGATGGCAAGTGGCATTATCAAGAAACTGCAAGACCTTCCTGTTTTGTGCTTTTATCTTCTCGTTAAATATACATAGCTATTCTTCCATAATTGTACTTGTCATTCAGACTTTTTTGTTGAATCTCCAGAAAACAGGCACTCTACCTCTGACAATGGGAGTTTTGATTTTCTCTTTCATATTGACACCCAGATAAACAATAAGTCTTTCTTTTGACATTTTTCTTCCCACACATTTATCCTACTTTTCAACAAGTGATTTAATAGGTAATGTTCTGAAAAGAAGTCCAGGTGTTTTTGCTTTTCATTCTTCTGCAGTTCTTACATCAACTTATTTTGCCTCACCATAAACTTGATTAAACATAATATGAAACAATCTGAAACTCTCAAGTCAACTATTGGATGCTTTCAATTCAGTTTTCTCAAGTGTTTGAACTGTTTCAATTGCTTCTGCTTCAATGATTTGCCCCAAAAATTGACAGTCCTTTAGTCCTGGCACTTACTATCTGTTCCCAAATGATCACATTAATTTCCATGTTGAAAGATGTGTAGTTAGGAAGGTTACTCAGGCGCTTTCTGTTTCCTGGAATTTCTTTTAACAACTGATTCTTGATTTTGTCTTTGTTTTTTAAGGTGTCATACACTTGCATTTTCCCAACTTGAATGCAGAATAATTTCTTTATTTGTTTTCTTCAATAAGTCTAATTTTCTCACCAACGAATAATGCATTCAATTTGCCACCTGACATCATAAACACTTGATTAACACAATACCTGCCACATTTTGAACTAATCTACAGTAAACGTTTAGACCACTGAACCCAAAGCATACATTACAAGAACTGTGGAAAGCACCATCTTTGCATCTATCTTTCCTTCAAAATTTTTTTGGCATCTTCCTACATGTGCAATATGAAGATTTTTCCTTAATGAAATCTGTTCATCAAAAACAGATCTTCAAATAAAGTCATGTTCAATTTTTTGAAAGAATGAGTTGTTTTTGCTTGAAACATATGCAATTTTTAAACTCTTTAATTTTCTGCACTTTTGCTACAATCTTTCAGGAGTTATTTAATCATAAAGAGTTATTTAGGAGGAGTTAGTTGATAAGTAATTTAATTAGTAATTGATATAGTTATTTATCAAGAGTCATTTAATATCTTTCACATGCTGATGCCAAACAGTGGGAATGATGCATCTTGGCAGTTTGAAATTCTCAGAATAACTTCAGAGAACTGTGGATGGAATAGGAGGAGGAGGCTTTATTTACTTAACATGAATGTTACCATGTCTTTACGTTGAATAAAATGGTACATTCAACTATGTTAAACTTGAGAACATTTTATATTACTTTCTCATATACGAATGTATATAGGGAGTAATATACGTAATATAGAGAAAGTTATGTAATGCTGTGGAAAATAGATTTCGAGATTTCAACGGAAATACACGTTTTGAGTTCCCCTGATACTGAAAAAGAGGTTCTTTTCAAAATGTCCGTCTGTCTGTCTGGTATATGTAAACAATGCTAGCGCTTAAACTAGTTGAACGATTTTTTGTAAACTGAATGAACTCCCTGTCTATCTGCCCTGAGTCCAAGCACTGCGATTTTAAGAAACATTCATTAATTTTTGCGGGTACTTCACAAGAAACCTTTTGGACATATTCAAAATTTTCTCAAAAATGGCTCCAAATTTTTTCTTCAAATTTCTTGTAAGAATAGAGTAAAATACACTTATAAAGGTGGCATAGGTCCGATTTTCACAGTTAACCTTCAACTGGCGTGGAGAGTTTTTGTTATGTAACCAGCATCGTGGTGCCATTTCGATCTCCTGTCTTTTTTCTTTTCAGTATGAAAATTTGTAATAAATTTTTAACTTTTTATGTTTAATTACATTTTTATAGGATTTTCAAAATCATTTAGATAAAATAACTCATATTTAATATGCGTTTTATTTAACTCTGTTACAGATTAGTGATAAATTATCATGAATAAAACTATATATTTACCAACCATTTTTTAATTCTAATTTTTTTTGTATTTTCATTTTCTGATACACATGTTTAATGACAAGATATAAATATCATTGCAAAAATGACTTGTAGACACTCCTTACAAATGTTTGTGTGATATTCATGGCACATTGACCAGTAACAGGAATCACAAATACTTTTTGTTTTTCTGTTATTTTCTCTAACATATTGTGCGCTGCTTCATTTGCCTGGCTACTTGTGGATTATATTTAGACTTGGAGTAGATTTCTTCACTATTATTGAAGTGGCTTCACGAAGCGCTCTAGTTAAGTGCACATTCAAGAGTGATGCTCCTGTGAGGTTCAGCAAGTTGACACACCAGCATCTTCAAGAATTCTTGCTATGACAGTCATACACATTTTGTGTCTTCAGTGTCACTATAATCACTCGCTACCTCTTCTAACCATCTAGAGATAGCGATATCATGGTCTGAGTAGGCAAAAGACGCAATTTTCAATGAAAACGCTGTTACAGAGACAGTTGTGTAACTGGTGTGGTGATGTTGCTGTGACCCCAACAAATATTTTCACTCACGCCTCTGCAAAATAACTGCATGAAATTCAGCAGTACTTGTCAAATTAAGAGATAGACACATGATTTGAAGGTAAACAGCATACCAACGTTCTCATTGGAAAAATAGATAAGATATTCAACTTTGGAATTCGAGTGGGATCGAAATGGCACCACAACGCCTGTTGAGGGTTAACTCTGAATTTTCGAAAGTTTGAATTTTTGCAGCGTCTTCCTACAGCTACAAAATTGAAGATAGAGAATTTTCCTTCAAATGAAATTTCTTCTACGTACGTAGTTCTTTCAGTAAGGTCATGTACATTTTTTTTGAAACTTGTTAGTTTTCGTGCAATATTGTGTATAAAATGTGCAATTTTAAAAATTACAAAAAGATGATTTTTTCAAAAATGACTCCAAATTTTTTCTTTAAATTTTTGGTAAGGATAGTGCTTAATGTACCCTATAAGATGACATAAACACCATATTGCTCTGTTATTATTTTCTTAAAAAATTACAAAAATGGAATTTTTTGACTTGTTTCTTACATCGTTGAAATTTACAATAGTGACAATGTGTTCACATTATTGTATTGACGAGTACATATGCTTTAAATAATGTCATATAAAATTTCTCCAAAATTCAAGAGTTTTCTGTGAAAACGAGCCCAAATTTTACCATTTTGAGAGAGACGCTCAAATGCCATTTTCTCAAATATGGCTCCAAATTTTTTCTTCAAACTCTTCCAATATATAGTGTTTATTGCACTGTTTAATATGATCCACCTCATCTGCATTAACAGTGCATCTTTAAGGCAGGGTCTCCTGGGGGTGTGTATTCCTAACTTTTAAAACTATTCCTAAAGTTATATCTCCATTTAACCAATAGAAGAATGAGAAATTGGGAAAATGTGAAAAAGAAATTTGTTTGGGCGCCAAAAATGGAAGTTGCGAAGAGGATGGGGAATAACCAAATAGCTAGCCCAAACTAAATAGATTAGAAAACTAACTAATTTGAGAAAGACTACCATTCTGTAGCACCACTAATTTCATTTGTATCTTGTCACAGATAGTTTATATGAAAAGTCGCAAAGCTTACAAATAAAAGCTTATAAAATTTACTACAACATCGATCAATTTTTTTATCTTTACAAATGCTTTTTAAAATGAGGAGCCATGGCACAGCCAAATGAAGGAAGATATTTCCACTCTACAGCATGTGAAGAAATTTTGAATGGTCTTCTGCAAGTGCACCAAAGATAGCAGTTCTAAGAAATGTATGTTCAGGAAAGGGTCAATGAGTTGCTCAACATTGTACCAAAACTTCCAGGGTAATTGAGTGCCCATTTACCCAACAAAGAAGGGGACTGGTGAAACGAAAGTTCTCCCCATATCTTCAGCAGTTACCAACAATTCTGACAATGATGAGCTGGAAGAGGTGCCAGATGATGGTCTCTCATGACTCAAGTGAGCAAAACCAAATAATTCCAACGTGAATGTTCCGTATTTATTTTAATCTGTTTTTGAGGTCACAAGAGTAAATGTATGATAAAGTAAAAATATTTACAAATTTTACTTTTATCATTAACTTTTTTGTAAATAAATTCAACTGTAACAAATGGTAATCATTATTCAGTCATCACTTTGGGATCGGATTCAATAACCAGAATTATTTTAAGTATAATGGTGAATAACTTTTCAAAGATGAATGATTGCCATATGGGGTTGTTAATCAAAATTTAATTAAACTGAAATTTTCAAATTGTTGCTAATCAAACTTTAATTAAACTGAAATTTTCAAATTGCTTTATCTTTCGCTTGGTTGTGGATAAAAGAGGAAATGTACAAAGTATTTTGAAGGAAATTTAATGCTTAGTAACTTTAATTCTGACGACTTTTATTGTAAAAGAATCGTCTGGGGAGCTAGAAACAAATTGTACAGAGAAAGGGAAGAATGACCAGAAAGGGAGGGGGTTGCTTTAGCGGACTGAACGGGACCTTCTCTGTACAAGCTTACGCCACGCCGGGCCGTGAGCTGCCCGGAGGGGGAGAGAGTGAGGGCGCTGGTTGAGGGAAGAAGCAGGGGTTGTCAGAATTCAACTCACTCACATTGCACATGCTATTTAATATTAAATTTACATTATTTACACTTGCAATGACGTAAGGCGGTGTGCCTGCGGTGGTGTGCCCGAGGCGTTGCACTGGCGGGGTGCAAATGAATGCGCGCTCCTACAAGGTCCGTCGACGGTAGGGCGCGGATGCAGCGCCTTATGGGAGCACAGCACAGAATCTGGCTCGCGTATGTCAGCCGGAACACGTACGGACTGAAAGTCCGTCTGCGTTGGACGCAGTCTGCACCCCCTGCCGAAGGCAGTGGGGTTACAATGCACTCGCGAGAAAGCAGATGGCGCCGGGCCGGGCCGGGCTTGCGTTGCCTGTCGCGGAGAGATTTTGTTCCGGCAGAGACGGCGACCTGTCGGCGAGTGCCGTTTTGGGGGTAGAGGCTAACGGGCCTTCGGGGTACGTGTAGCCGGCAGCCGGGGTGGGGGAGGCGGCGGTGAGGGTGGCCAGCGGTGGGAGCGCCGGATGCCCGCGGTGGGTGCGGCCAGCGTCTGAAGGGGGAAACAACGACCTGCCGCCAGGGCGTTTGTGGCGTGGACACAAATCTTGATAAAAAAAGAGACAAAATTTACTTTTTCGTAAATTAATGATTTTTACAGCAGATATTAAAAAGCATGGGGAATAGTGAAAATTTTATAAGCATTTTGACAAGGGAAATATTTCTTGTGCAACCACCATTAATGAGATACAAACGAAAAATCAAAAAGGCTTGTTTTCATTCCCATTTATCTCATTAACGTTTGGACCCAGAATTTTTATCTTTTAACTTCTCCTAACACATTCCAAGAAAAAATTCTACCCTCTTCAATGTTCTTTATATGGAGGTCGCTACGAAAGTTTTGAGACTGTGTTGAGTACTGTGTTGTGGTCCATTATTACCTTTCCAAGAATGTGAGTCGATAGCAGTGTCCTTTCTGAGTATTGCGTGCAAGTAGGGACTTTCTCGGCTTATCGCTGTTGCTTAGAAACCTACTTTGATTATTTTTGTTGATGGGGCATTCAGTTGTCAGAATGGAGCCGACAAGAGAGCACTTTCGTGCAATGATTCTTTATGACTAAAAGTGGTTTAAACGAATTTGAAAGCCTTGATCGTTTGCAGTGGACCTTTGGGGACAATACATTCTCATACATTGGCCTTCCTGTGCGACAATTTTTCGGTGGTTTCAAGAATTCAGAAGAGGCAGAACTTTGTTGAAAAACGAGGAGAGAAGCGGGCGTCCAGCAACTGCAGTGACTGAAGAAAACTTCATCGCTGTGGAAAAATTAGTGTGCGGAAACAATCGTATGACATTTAAGGACATTGAAGGATCCCTACAGATTGGATCGCCAGCAATTTTCAAAATCCTGCATGAATATCTTCGAGTCAGAAAAGTTGCATCTCAATGGGTACCTCACACTTTGACAGAATCACAGAAACGCATTCGTGTGGAATGGTGTGAAGAAATGTTGAAAAGATTTGAAAGAGGCAACTCTAGTTTCCGACATAGTTACTGGTGACGAAACGTGGATTTATCAGTGCGATCCTGAAAATAAGCGCCAGTCAACTGTATGGGTTTTTTCCGACGAACATCTATCAACAAAAGTTAAGCAGCCTTGAAGCGTCAGAAAGAAAATGGTTGCAACATTCTTTTCCAAAAGCGGTCATGTGGCAACTGTTCCACTGGAAGAACAAAGAACTGTTACTGCTCTGTGGTACACAACAATATGTCTACCTAACATTTTTGCCAAGCTTCAAAAAGGACAACCGAAGACAGGACTGTGGGGAATCGTCCTGCACCATGACAATGCGTCAGTGCACACAGCCAACCTCACAATTCAGTTCCTGGAATCAATAGAGGTTAAACTAATGACTCACCCACCTTACAGTCCTGACCTGGCTCCATGTGATTATTTTCTGTTCCCTACAGTCAAAAATCGCATGTGAGATTCTCAAGTCCTGAAGAAGCTGTTGAAGCCTACAAAAGTAAACTTTTAGTCCTCGAGGAAAATGAGTGGAAAAAATGTTTTGAAAATTGGTTTACAAGAATGCAAAAATGTATAGAATGTTGTGGCGAGTATTTTGAGAAAATATAGAAATCGAAATTATTTTAGTCTCTTAGTTTTTGTGTATCTTAAAACTTTCGTAGCGACCTTCATAATTCCTTAATGACTGGACTAAAATATTGTAGCAGCTGTTTCTGTAATAGCGTTAAAACCTTCCTAAGGTAGAAAGAGACTGATTGTGACCACTCCCTTCAAGCTGAACAAATTGCAGGTATTGAACTGAATAGTGCAGATAGGTAAAACCTCTATTTGGATGGCGCAGTAAATATTACTGCCAATGCCATGATTAAGGTTTGCCCCAAAGATAGGAAAAAGAGAACTAGGTGTATGATTTGGCCTCAAAGAGAGTAGTGCTTGCTTCTGCCAGTGGAAGAATTATGTTTTCCTTTCTAAGGGAAGGGGTTCTCTTCCTAAAGCAAGGAAATTCCTCATTAATTGATTGCAATTTAGGTGGGTTGTTTCTTCTCTATAAAACACCCATTCCGTGTCCACCACAGCCTCCATTACTGCTGCATTTTCTGTATTGGTGTAAATCATTGTCCCTGTTCTCCTCCATGTTTGAGCACTGCCTCATATTTCTTTCCTGCTCTACTTGACCAGCCAGTATGCCTGTTAGATAGAGCAAATTGGTTAATTGAAGGAGTTGGAGCATCATAATGATGACCAACATTTCTCTTGCCCAAATGAAGATATTAGAACGTCCTCAAGAAAACAAATATTATGCACCAAATTCTGTACTAAAGTAGTCATAGAACTGCAATGTGTTTAGAAAGCAACAAGAAACATCTACACCAAATAAGTAATATCTGGATATGTACAAACTTTCCTGTAGCTTTCAAATATGTGGGTGACCTCCATCAATGTGGTGGGAATAGGTATGTGGCCCGGACCTCCATCAATTATTGGAATTTGTCATTAAATTGAGATGCACTGCAAACAGTGTTGCAAACTATTAATCATGTAGATTTTTAAGTCCCAATCTTCAGTGGATTCCAACAACCTTGCGATCAGTAAAAAGCCCAAGAGGTGGATGAGCATTTGTAAATATTTTAGTGAATTGACTTTAAATGCAAAATGCCTTTAATAGTGAGACATTGTGGTATATTTGAAATCCTTGAAAGTGTTGGAACTCAGTCGAGGATAGTGATGGATTTCCTTTGAGACGTGTCTCTGGAAATACACAATGAATAGTGTTTGTTTGAAAGTTACTGATCTATTCTAAGACCTGCTGTGAAACTGTTTTATCCAATTTACTGGAGACAACACTACGAAGTATGATTTGCATTCAGTATGCTACAATGCTGCTTCTGTTGCTACAAATTGACCCTGGTTATCTAGACAATTACTTAATTAGTTAACAAATTTATGAACATACAACTGGAGTTATTCTCATAAACAGCAGGAATGAGAGGGAGGTATCACTTGAAATTGCAGTTGTAAGCTGCCATGAAAATATCTGGGGATTATGATTGAAAGACGTTCATTCGCAGGAGGGTGGTTACAAGGCAGAAATTGTATTTTCTTGCATGCTAAATATGGGAGGTTTCAAACAATCATTTGCTAACTGTTGTGCTTGCCACCTTAGTTGTGATTGCTGTATGTGTACCTCTCATAGATTGAGATGGTCTTGTATAATAGCTTGCATGTTCTGCATCTTGTGTATGTTACTGCTTGCATTCTTTATGTATTACTATCCACCACCTTTTTGGAGATGAGAAATAAAGGATCTCTCTCAATAGACTGGAAACGTGGATTAATTAGTATGAAGTAGAGCTGGAAGGGTGAGTGAAAACAGTATATTCTTATTTACAGTGTTGGGATGTTCAAATTCATTCAGCTACATGGTGAAGAATACTTCACCCAATTAATATGAAATGTTGTTTCAGACTTCTTTCCATTTAGGAGCAGATTCTCTTCTTGCTCAACTATGGAAAAGCCTGAATTGTATCTGCAGTGAAATACAGTTATCTTTTGTGATTGAGTGAATCTTGTAGACACAAATAAAATCTAATAAATCAGGAACATTTAACATTCATTTTCAAAAATTGAATTTAAAATTCAAATTGCAGTAATTCTAGCCTGAATTGTAATTATCATAATCAATAGATAATTTACAACTTGGTCAATAATTGCAAATATTTTCAATAGCTGATATTCAGCATTTTCATCTGCTGATAAGTTTGTTAAATATATTTTGTCTTAATTACTTTTTTTCGTGGTGCAATAAAAATAACTTGCTTAATATTTTTACTAAATACTTTTTTTTTTAAATTCAGAAAGGGCTGGAATCTGGTTTGTGAAAGAAATAAACCATTACCTCTTTAATGTAGTGTCTAGAAGGCTATGAATCTATTGTTTAATTGTTATGATTTATATACTTGCTGTAATTTCATTGACATTTTGCTTCTTTTTTGTTTCATGTTCAATTGTTCTTTCATCTGATTGCCATTTGGTTAATATTGCTGTTGTTTTGATTGTACCATATGGCATTCTGGTCAAATATACTACACCATACAATTGGAATGAATTTTTTAACTACCAATGGGAATAATACCGGACTTCTTTGAAATGCAGTACAAGGGGTATATTACTGTTCCTGATTGCCCTGGACCAGAACGGTATGTTCTCAATGTTTGTTAAATAGTGAAGTTGAATCCATTGTTAAATTGCATAAAAATTATGTTGTGAATGTACATGCTAAGTATTGAGATAAGACTCAGTTATTTAAAATTGTTTTTATACTTTCATTGAAACATGCTTTTTATCATGTACATGTTACGTGTATTTTTGAATAATGAAATTTTAATCTTATTTACCTGGGCATTTTTGTAAAACTTGTAGTGGAAGTGAATTATTTCTTGATTAATTTGCCGATAATTGCAAATTCAGAATAGCCACTTTCTGAAAAACTTGGAAGTCCGGTGAAAAGTAGGGAATTTCATTGCTCTGGAATATTCAGAGAAAAATCAGGGAATTTGCAGAAGAATTCTTAAAAATTTTCAGGGGCTTTTAAAACTACATGTTCCTTAGTATGACTTATTAATTAGTACATTATATTTTACTGAATTTTTATTTATTGAGAAAATATTGTTAATTTGTTCTCTCTCATGGCAAAATCAGAGAGCTGACCAATTAGTATCAGGCTGGCTTTAATATTTTCATTAAATAGTGGGAAAATAAAAATCTTATTAGGAAAAGTTTTTTAAAAATCCACTGGAAAACTGGGAATAGTTATGGAAATTTGTCCCAGAAGGTTAGTGCCCACCCTGAAATTATCAAGTTCTACTTACAGTTACCACTAACCTAAGCATTATACTTTTGTCAAAACTGCTGCATGTATGAACTGAAATATTTTGCAATAAATTGTTCTATTTAATAACTACCATAATTTTATTATTTGAAGTATTGCTACTGACTTTTCATTGTGTGCTAATGAACAACAAATTTTACAGAATCATATCCATCTCATCCGATCAATATACAGCTGTTCAGGTTGTCAATGAAATTATACCCAATATGGAAGATGTAAGTACTTTCAAACTTTGTTTTGGTTTTCTGTTGTATAATTGATTTCAAAAGTTGATTTAATCATTTTTATGTTGAGGAAAAAGAGTTTATCCAGTAAAATCGATTATTTTAATTAAGGTGATTGTTGATTAATTTAGTATCTTGTACAGGGAGAGGCATTACATGTGGAAAAAACACACCCGCGTGTTCCTTGTAATGTTAGCAATAAATAATTCCTTTACCGAGTAATTTTCCAATTTCATCACAGCTTGTATTACTGGATCATTGGGTGCATTTCCAAGACTAAGAGCTGTTTTAGTAGACTTGGATTTATTAATGTGCAGACTTTGAGTGCTCTGCGATTGTGACCACTGGCTGGCAGGCTATCTGACCTCTGACTGCCTAAGGTTGGGCGTCAGCAAGTTAAGCGTCATTGTTCACGTGTGGTACAAGGTTGTCATATTATGCACCACAAATTCTTCAGTTCACAAGTTTGTGCTCTTTTTGCTTTTGTATCCAAAAGAGATTTTTTTCTTTGGCAGTTTGTAAAAAGATCCCCAGTGTTTTGACTCACTTTAAACACAAACTTCTCTACATTATAAATGAAGAGAAATCTGCTGTGCAGTAACAAAGTGTTTTTCATCAAAATGACATCAGAAACATTGAGAAGAAGAGGTGGTGTGTTTTTTATCACCTGAAATGCTCTTAGGTATATAATTTCATATATTTATAAAGACACACACACACACACAGGTGGACAAATTATTAGCAAAATGGTATTTAATAATCTCTTTATTGTCTCAAAACATTAGAACTAAACTATAGAATCAAAGAAGCTACAATACTAGGTGTGAGCACCTGTAGCATGAATTGAAGCATTAATTCACTTGGGCATGCCTTGAAGGAGTTTTTTGCATAATTCAGCAATTTCGTCATCATCATTTCAAAGGGTAATGAGTATTTCACGTATTATTCCCTTATTGTAGGATGTTTTGCCTTCACTTTTGTTTTAAGTCTCTATAGTGATCCTATCAGATTCATATTCCTGGCCACTTCCTGGCCAGTTGAGCACACAAATATTACTGGAATCCAAATCACTCTTCACAGTTTTTGATCAGTGGCAAGGAGCACTATCATGCATGAAAATTCCATCCCAGTTGGAAACTAATTTTTTGCAGAACAAGGCATCTCAGAAGACCTCTTTATATTGTTCGCTATTCGTGTTGCCTTTTACTGTTGTGAATTTTGTCCAGTTCGTTCACTGAAATAACCCTGCAAACCATCACTTTAATGGAAAACTTCACTAGTTGAACCTCACATTCTTTCTTAAAGGCTTCCCCTGGCCGTCTTCTAACATAATGGGGGGCTGTCATCCACAGCATAGACAATGATTTCATCACTAAAAACAACCTCAAGCACATTTAGGAAAAAATATTTTATTTATCTGCATATTAAATCAGTAGAAGTATCCTTATTTCCTCCTTAAACGTTCTAAAATTTGGGAAGTATGAAATTTTGTTTATAAATTATATAAAATGACCTATATACCTTCCACCACTGCTGCGTTGTTCGTCCTTGGTGTAACTTGGCCCATTTAAGATGTTTCTTGAACATAGAAGCAGTCAATTTTTGTTTACTGCGGGATTGTCATGTATTTGCCTCTTCTTTACAGTTCTTGAAGGCCTTTACTCTGTCCTCTTGGACAACCCTTTGGGACTGAGACAGTGTTAAATATCTCTTTATGGATGCTTTTCTTAGTAACTGACAGACCAAAACTTTGGTTGTAGTCCTCTTTTCGTTCACTTTTTCCCTTGCTCTGAAGTGGGGTCTGCATTTTTTTCCATAAGGAATGATTTTGCTAATAATTTGTTCACATGTGCATGCGTGTGTGTGTGTGTGTGTTTTTTACGAGGGCAGGGGAAAATCTTTCAAAGACACTGTGCAGCCCGCACTCTGCAATGTGTAGGATTCACAGCTAGCCTGTGCCTACCTACTAAATACCCCTCCCATTCTTCTGATTCCCTTCCCTTGGAACCGCCGTCAGGCATTGTATCATGGGCGGGGCTGATCGGCTTATCGCTCTATGCCAACTAATGTCACTGGATTCTCCTTCAAAATCGTTCTTTTACCCGAAGCTTCTTTAAAACTTTTGCGGTGTAGGTGACTACCGCACTCCAATTCTCTTGGGACACCAGCATCTTAGTGACGATGGTATCAGATGTCACAACCTGCAGGAGGTGTCAGTGGAGTTCTTCCGTCTCCTCAACGAAGTGTGGACTGTGAAAGAAATTGTGCTCCACATCTTCAACCAAGGGATCACAGGTTGGGCATAAGGAGTCCAACCGGAAACGGAGTTGGTATACACGGTAGCACCCGTGCCCCATGGGTCAAATAATGATTCACATCTCTGTGTTTCCTTTGGATCCACTTAGCTATGTCAGGAATAAGAAGAAATGTTCATCTATCAGGGGATGATAGAGTCCATTTCCCTTACCATTGAGCCATTGTCACCCCCCTCTCTGACTTGATGACGACACTATTTGTAGCTCCCTCTTGCTTACGTCTGTACAGCATGACCCCTTCTTGTGCCATGAGATCGACAGGGGACATGTCGGCTATCTCACACACACAGCGTCATACGAAACCATGCGAAATGCCTGGGTCACCCTCAGCACCATCCTTCAGTACACTGACTTTGCACCGCGGGCGTATGACTGGATCCCAAAGGCATCAGCCCAAATGGCGTCTGTGTAGAGCAATATAGAGTTAACTATGCTAGACAGTAACCTCCGGCTTCTTTGCCTTGGACCCCTGACATTAGGCATAATTCGTGCACAGCGGGGGCCATGCGAGACACTTTCTCACAGACTATACGCAAGTGCTCATCGAAATGCAGTCTCGTGTCAATCTTGACTCCTAAGTATCTTAGAGACGGCTGCGAGGCACTTTTACTACCCCTAACATTGAGAGTAATACCCGCTTTCACTTTTCTGCCTGTCACCAAGACAGCCTCCGTTTTATGCTCGGCCATCTGGAGCCCCACTATTATTAGCCACTGCCGGATCATAGCCACAACCTCATTGGCAACCTGCGTGACCTCTTCAGTATATTTGCCAACCACCACAACATCAGCAAATCCAATAGCCCTAGTGCCTTCTGGCAGCTGGAGCTTCAAAACGGAGTCATACGTAATATTCCACCACAGTGGGCCAAGTACCAAACCTTGCAGAACACCACTCAAGATACTATAGGTCTTTACTCTGGTCTCAGTTTCGTAAAGTAAAGTCGTTTCCTCAAAGTAGCTTCTAACTATTTTCATTGTGTTATTCGGAACTTCTAGTTTTTTTAATGCAGCAAGTATGGAACTCCACCGTGTCATATTAAATGTGTTCCTGACGTCCAGGGTAACAATAGCGCAATACTTCTTTGCACTTCTTCTCCATCATTTGCCCTCAATAGCCTTGCATGTGATGTCGATGACTAATTGCATCCACTGTGGATCTCGCCTTCCTGAAGACATACTGATTATCAGACAGTCCCTGTGGTCCCTCCGTGTAGGCTTCAATCCGATTGCAGATGAACTGCTCTAACACCGTGCCAGCAGTATCCAGTAAACATAAAGGCCAATATGCTGATGGGTCGCTAGGTGGTTTATCGCCCTTAGGAAGGAGGACCAGCCATTGTTGCTTTTGCCAGGGGGAATTCCTCTCTTGCATGCCTGCATTGTATGCCTCTAAGAATAGATCTGGCCAGGTCGTAATAGCAACATTTGGCACCACATCCAAGCCAGGGGCTTTGCAATCGTGAACCTTGTGACAAGCCTGTGACAGTTTGTCTAATGAAACCGCCGAAGCCTCGTGTAGATCTTCAAGCGGATCCATAGGCGGCAACACATCCCTCTGATGAGGAAACAGGGTAGCAACTATCTTCTCTAGGAAGACAGGGCAAGTTGGGGGTGGCCTGGACAGAGCCTTGAGTCTGGCTGTTACCATCTTATACGGACGACCCCAGGGATTAGCATCCACCTCGTTGCTTAGCTCTTTTCAGCAGCGATCCTTGCTGATCTTAAATAGCTTTTTGTGAAAGATCTTCTGGTGGCTATGTAATTTTCCTTGAGAGTGTCATAATTTAGGCGACCACACCTGCGTTACACCTTCCTATGTGTGCAGTGGGTTCTCTGCGAAGTTCCGTGATCTTGTCAGTCCATGAGTATACCGGAGGACGGAGGTCCTTCCTGAGGCTATTTGTCATTGACACATCACAAACGTCAAAGACCCAGTTCATTACCGTTCCCACCATATCTTGAGTTTCCGGCCAGCATAACATTGCCCTCCATCATGGCAGTGAAAGAATTGCAATCGAACTTCCTTTAGTTCCAAGTGGCTCTCCCCTATCCTTTGCAGAACTTAACCTACACTTCTCCCTGATTTCAAATACAATAGCTTGGTGTTTGCTATGTGTATAATGCACGCTAACCTCCCACGCCGCAGTCTTCCTAGCAAGGCTTATCACATGCAAATGTCAAGTCAACGATGGAGCTGCGAACATTCATGGCAATGGTTGGGCTGTTAACCTTGTTGCAGAGGTAGATGTCTAAACAGGCCAGGCTGTCCAGGAGAGCCATCCCACGATGGATTGTTTCCTTGCTGCCCCACTCAATGGCCCATGCATTAAAGTCTCCGGCAATAATAAGAGGCCTTTGTTCTCTTACATCATGCTATAATCTATCGAGTAATGCCTTGACCTCAAGTGACCACTGGGTATGACATTAACACTAGAAATATATTCCAAACCCCTTGATCCAGGTGAATCCATCCCCTGGGACTTGCGTAACTTCCTGGACTGGACTATTGCCACAAATCCAACCCGCAGATTGATTAGACACATCTGAAACCCATTGAAGACCGGTTATATTCCTTTATTGCTCGCAGAGGATCGCGACTTTATCTCGCAATAATTAAGATTAAGCAGAAGAACCCTCATTCTCATTCTTTCAAATCCATTCCGCCATCTGTAATGCCTTTTGATAATAGGAGCCTGTATAGCTATCAGTTGCATGTGTCTCAGTCTTTCCCTTGACCGAGGCAACGATTAGGAGGCTTAATGTAGGTCTCAACAAAATGACCTTCACCGCAGGGATGACCATTCTTTGACCTTTACAATTTCGTGCTATGTGCCCAAACGCCCAGCATCTGTAACACCTGGTAAGAATTGCCTTCTCCCTAATGCAACACCTAACCCAGCCAATCTGAATTTTGTTCATTCGGACTGCTTTCTTGGTTAGTTCTGCTGGTAGTGCCACCGTACATGGCGCAAATAGACTTAACTATTATTTTTCTGTCCTTGGCTCCCTCCAGCTGTTTCTCAAAGGTCTCAACAATTTCTTTGCCCATAGTGACTTCGTCCTGTTCTTTAATCTCCAGGAGTACATCACTTGAAGTCTCTACCTTCGCTTTTCCTTGTAGTTGATTGGCCCTTGTGGTCTGAAACTGCTCTGCCTTCAAGCAGCCCGCAGCTCTCATCTCTAAAAGCAGGTCTCCTATGCCCCTCTTTCGTATTTTAACTACTTTGAGGCCCAGTTCTTCAAGCTCTGGGGATTTCTTCATTTGTCGCAAAATTTCCACGTACGTCCCCCCTTCCGTTGGCTCTCATAAGGCATTCCGACGCTTGGCAATGGAGTGTGATGGTTTCTTCCTCCTTGCTTTGACTGTCATCCATTCGCTCTCAGATGCATCATCAGTCACAGATGGGCTCCTCTCAAATGTGAGCGACTCCTTCATCCTTGGTAGCTCGACCATTTCCGACTTCTTTCCTTTCTCCTTAGACTTTTTGGGGATAATCTTCTTGGAGAACACCACATTGATGGACTGATCGGATTCCTTACTAGTACACTGGGACTGCCTGTCCTAGATTCCCTGTTTACAATTCTAGGTACCAGAACCCACCCCAAATTAATTATTAATTTAATAGACATGGTTATATATTTATAATATAATTTAATAATATATTTCCAAGGTACCAGAACGTCATTCCAACAAAAGTAAAGCTTGTGTGTGCGTGTGTGTGTGCGTGTGCGCGTGCCTGTGCGCGTGCACGCACGTGTGTGCATGTTATATTTATGTATGTATTTATCTGCTCATTTATTTTTTTAATGAAGAGTTCAAGTCGAAGTTCAAGAAGTGATGATGTGGAACTCAGATTGCTTGTGCATCAAAGTCTAGCAGGTTGTATTATTGGCAAATCAGGAATCAAAATTCAGAAACTACAAGAAGTAAGTATTGTTGTCTGTGACATTGTTATTGTTATGTTCTTGATTATTGAAATTAGATTTACTTAATTCTTTACAGAAAACAGGGGCTCGCATTAAATTATTTTCTAAATGCTGCCCTCAGAGCACTGACAGAGTGTGCTTAATCTCTGGAAGACCAAGTGCATGCGTAGAAACATTGAAAGAAATTTTGGATCTTCTTAAGGCTGTGAGTATTGGTTTATTTCATATGTGCTTTATTATTGTGAATAATTATAAAACTTCATATATTTTGTCTTTTTGTTTCTCTAGTCTCCAATTAAAGGTCCAAATACTCCATATGATCCTCTTAACTTCGATGCATACCTTTCGCAAGAGTATGGTGGCTTCAGTGAACAGGACAGCAAATCTCGCAGTAGCAATTTGAAACGTAGTGAATTTGATGATTCTGTAGGCAGTATAAATGACAATTTTGGTGAGTTATTGGAACAAATGGTTTCTGATTAATCAGTTCTTATCTTTAGTTGAATGGCTCTTTGAAGTGAAGAATTCAAAATCGTTATGCTAATTATTAAAATATTGAATGAGAACAATGTAAATAAACAAAGCGGACATTAGCCCTTCAGGCTTATGCGATGAATAATTTGTCCTGAATAGAACTCCCTCTCAGTGTGTGCGGTGACATGTATCATTCATGGTTTCTAATGTGGTTTCCGATGAAGTGGAAGTAATTGAGGCTCGTTACGCCAGATAGGGTGATGAAACCTTATTTTAACTCTTTGCTGATGATTTTGACAATGGTCAGTGTGCATAAAGCACAAAAGACTGAGAAAAGTGACTTTTCACAAGTGCAAAATGTGCTTTGGAAAGCCATCGGTGTATATTATTCATAACTTTGAAAAATACTGCATGGAAAAATTTAGTTTCAAAATATTTGTTAAGCAATTTTTATATGTAATTTTTAATCATGGAACAGTGCCATTTTCCCTCTTCATTTCGTGAGATCTTAATGTTATTGTGTGATTTTTTTAAAAATAAATTAAACCTGATTTACATGGAAACTAATTTTTTAAGTGTAAGACAAGAAAAATCTCAAGTATGTTGAGAAAAATCCAGCCAGATTGGTTTGTCATGACCATGATGGGTTTAAGAATCTTTGTGAATGGTTTATTGTAGTCATAAAAGTATGATATCTATTTTTTCTATTTTCTTTAGCATAGACACAGAGGAACCATCATCTCCTGGAAATTTTGAAATTGGTCCCTTAACCTTGTATTATGAAATGTTTTTCCCTTAAATACAATCAGACTTCTTCTATACATCGAAATTCTCTATAAATGGAATATTTTTTGTCCCTTGAAAATTCCGTTTAAAAACGTTTCTATATATCAAGAATTATTTCAGTGTATTGAACTCATTTTCTGACTTGACTATTTTTTTCTGTGTACAGATGTACACAGAAATTTTTTTTCTGTGTACAAATGTACAGTACATTCTGTAAATTATGTTTCAAAAAAATTAGTATTATTTAATTTGGATGGCGAGTATTACTAGTGTGGAAAAATATAACTTGCTTTTGGAGGTATGTAAAATTGAAATTGAAAATATTTATACACTTTCTACATCCAGTTGGCAGCCACTCCTCACTCCTGCTATCACTTCCCATGGGAACTTGTCAGTCGAGGGAACGTGTTTGCCCTCCCCTTCAATGTTAGTTCATCAGTTTTGTGCAGGTTTCATTTGCTGTTATGCACTTAAAGAAAGTATTGGAAATGCCAAAACGAAAATCTCTTAATGTTACAGAAAAAGGCATATTACATGATATTAGTAATATCATGTCCCTATTCATATACATGTACGAATGATTAAAACCTTTGTTTATTATGTAATGTTTGAATTTTCCATTATACCCAATTTTCCCAAAAATATTTTATAAGCATTTGCTAAAATTTCATAATTATTTCTCGATCGAAGTTTCTATATATCAAAAATCATTAAAGAAAATGTCTGATTTGATATATGGAGATCCAACTGTATGTTCAATCCTGGATTTCCCTTTTTTTAACCTTACAATTTGGAAAACTGTTCTAATACTTTTGGGGAAGATGCTCTTCAAGCCATCTGGCCACTGATTAAATGTTTTAACATGAAATCAATTGCATTTATTAATTGTATCATTAAAATTATAATTTCATTCTCCTTGTATGATTTACTAGTAAAGTATTTTGTGTGTAAATAAAGTTCAGAGAAGAGTGTAATGGTGTCCTCCCCCCGCCCTGTCTTGTTTGATGCTGGGCATGCCTATGATGTTAAGTAAATGGTGTTATATATGATTATAAGTAAATTATTAATTTCTTCTTGGCTAGTTTATTAGAAAAAATATCTTACTTTGTTTAAAATTTAAATAATGGTAGTTAAGTGTCATTACAATGTCAAAGAAATCTGTCAATAGGAACATAATTTTTATTTTATTATATGCATACGTTTATGCAGAGTAATATACATAGTTAAGAAAAAGTTATGTAATGCTGCAGCAGAAAATGGCAATTTTTGATAGAATAACTTGTATTGTCCCTGATACAGAAAAAAGGGATAAATACTGTCCTAAAATGTAGTAAATTATGCCTTCAAACAGGTTATGTAGTCATTTCAGAAATTGTGGTCCTTGATACTGAAAAAGTGTTTTATTCCGAATGAACTTTGGGCGCCGATAGATGGCAACTGGCAAGAGTATGTGCCAAGTTCATAAAGCTAGCCTAGACCGAAGAAATTAGAAAACTAACTGGTGTGAGAACATATACGCCATTCTGTAGCATTATTAGTTACTTTCTCATATCTAATGTATTAATAAAAGAAGTTATATAATGCTGCAGGAAAAAAGGGCAAATTTTTTGACAAAAATACAATTTTTGGGTTCCTGATAAAGAAAAAAGTGAAAATTTCTTACTCCTTTATGTAGTAAATTACTTTATTTTAAAAGTAGTGTAGTTAGAATCCTCCTTTTTGCCTTCCTTGATTCTGTAAGGTATTTTTTTCTCAAACAACACTATTACCTAAATGCAGGATTTTCACCAAAATGGATGTTCCTTGATTAATTTGAGAATTGTCACAGTTTCTCAAATTTGAAACATCTTTTAATTTTTGAAGGTACTTTTCAAGAAGCTCTTAAGAAATTTTTGAAATTTTATCATAAATGACTCCAAATAATTTTTCTTTAATTTTTTGCTCAAATGTAGCAAGTATGCTTGTAATAATTTTTAGATTCTATTTTTATAAAAATCTCAGATTTTTTGGAAGTTGCAAAAGTGCAACATTTTGTTGACACCTTCCTACAACTACATTACTGAAGATGGAAATTTTTTCTTAATATCTGTTCTTCCAAATTAGATCTTATGAAGCCATGTACAATTTTTTTTTGTAAATAAGTGTAGTCAAGTAATTTTGTGTGAAGTTGTGACAATTAAAAAAAAAAAAATTGTAAGCAAAATTTTCTTAAAAATGACTTTTTTTAATAGAGTAGTTTGCTTAATAATATGGCATAAATCCAATTTTTATTAAAATCTCAGAAATTTTGATAATTGCAAAAAATTCAGCATTTCTTATTGATGCATTGAGTGTATTATTCATAGATAAAAATAATTTTAGTGGTTTATGGATAAATTGGTTACTCGTGGAGCCTGTGTGCCTAAGATCAAATCCCAACTCAGACAAATATTGTTAAGGTATGGGAACACTTTATAGGTTCAGCTAGTATTATAATATTACATTAGCTTTACACAAAATCCAAGAAAGTATGTGGTGTTGGAGTACCACTAGGGTTTTTAATGGTGAGCATTTCATTAGACATTTTCTTTGGGTAAAACGTTGCCAAGAGTATAATTGTTGGCATTGTGTTGTCTGTTTTCTGCATTTGAATTATTTATTTCAGAAAACCGTCAAACGCCAAAATCTAAAAAGCGTGTTAGCGGCAGAATATTGATCCATGAAGATAGACACATCGTTTAGTGCATATTTAACTGAAAAATATTCATTAACAACAGCTTTAATATTAAAAAAATATTTTTAAATCAGAAAAACTGGGTCACTTTTACTGTTTTTCGAAATGAGGAATTTGGCGCTTGACGGGTTTCTGGAAATAAAAGATTTATTTGAGAATCCTCTTTGGTAGTTTTTAATGCTTGAAAGTTTTAAGCTTGAAATCCTTACTATTTATATCACTTATTTCAATTTAAAGTCAGTATTATATTTTTGGAGTAGTTTATTTGCATAACTAAAGTATGAGTTTTATTGTTCTATCCTTTTGAACTAATTACTTTTACAAAGCTGAATATTTGAATGTGTTTGAAGGAACCTAATGGAAACAAGGACAAGACTTGAATACTATCTTTTGAGATGGACAAAACTGTTGAGATTTATACTCTACATAAGTGCATTGGGGCAGGATGGCAGGTTTCCAGGTTTGCATGTACTTGAGATTGTCTTCTGCAAATTTTCCATGCTGAAGCATCAAATATGTAACATGTAATATGTCACTTAATGTTTTTTGAGTGGAGTTGGACTGAAAATATCTGCATGATAAAATTGTTCATGATTTGTTTTATATCATATGACTGCTTTACATTGCTTTTCTCTTTTTCCCCTCCCTCCTCCTAATTATACCCTTCCACAAGAACATTCAAGTGTGATTATAACATTTACTATTCCTACAAACATTTATTGTATGTGAAAAGGTGTCTTGCAGTGCGTCTTTGTTACAGCTATTAAAAGGGATGCTGATAGTGATCTAGGCCCCCCACAGAAGCGAGCACGAGTTGGAGGTGATACAGAAATCCGATTACTCATTCCTAGCAAGGTAAAACAAATGTTAGTTATATTGCTCAGTATCAATAGCTTTCTACCTTTCAATGTATAGAATTTCTGGATCATTTTGCTGTAAGTTACATTTTTTTGAAAATTTAATCACCCAAAGTCTTATTGATTCAGTCTAAGGCTTATTGCCTATTCTGATTCAGTGGTTTCTCTGTTACTAGTTTTGAAAGGTGGTTGCCCTTTCAAAATAAATGTGATCTATTTTCTTTGTGTATTTTTCAATTTCATTGAAAACTGATGCTACTTTCATTTCCATTGGAATATCATTTATGTCATTATCATACTTAATCAACTTTAACTGTCCTCATAACTCCACATCCAATGATTGTATTATTTCTTATTGCTTCAAAATTCACCATTTGCTCAAAGACGATTGATGTTGTTTAGAAAATCCCTATATTCATGATGTCTGTTATTTCCTCTTTCTTCTTTTTCTCTCTCTTGTCCTTTCTTTCCTTCGTTCTTTTATTCCTTTTTACTTTAACTTCCTTTTCTTCCTTCTTTCTTACTTGTTTCTATCTTTCTTTTGTTCTGTTTTTCTTTCTTGTGCCTCTTATTTACTGAAACTATTCGAGCTTGCTTAATTTTCTTCAATTCTGCTTTAGTATTGACATGTTTTTTGTATTTGTAGGTTGCTCGTGGTATTATTGGAAGAGGAGGAAACAACATTAAAAGACTAAGATCAGAGGTATTATCATTACTTCCAGAAAGTAAATTTCAACTTACTTTTTGAATTATTTCTTATGAAATTACTTAATACATTCAGTCAAATAAGTATCCAGAATTATTAAATAAAACAAAATATTAGTTAACTATATTTATTATATCATTAATAGATATAATAAATCTAATTAACTATTATTTTGAGGCTCACATTGATGCCACCCTAGTCATCAATACATACAAGCCCTTGTTTGCAGTGCCTTCCATTTCTTATGCAAATTCTCTTTTATTGTTTCAATAGACTTTGGGTCTGAGTCATCAGAGGCAGGATTTTTTTTTTTTTTTTCCATTTTACACTTGATGAACAAGTTGACAAAGTACAGTATGCTTCTTAAAACAAGAAAACAATATCAAAAATTGCATCTCAGAGACAAAAATTTAGGATAAACTTTCTTTCAGAAAAACACTTCACATGAACTGTTGGAAACTACGTTCTCAGTAGCGACTTTCCGAAATGCTTCCATTCACATGTTCAGCTGCCCAAGACCTGACCCGACCCCACTTCTTTGATCTCTTCCTTCCTCCACACCTCACTTGGACCCACTTACCATATCCTGTAAACCTAATCCTTGTACTACCTGTCTCATTCGCTTGGTGGAATGGATGGTGAAGATACGGGGATGATGGTAGATACAGGTCACAACTTGACCATACAAATTTAATGTTAATGGTTGTTAAAGAACCAGAAGCCAAGGACAAATATTCAACAGGAAGAAAATCTGCTGAAGTTTCAGAAGGGGGCCTGAAAAGTCAGAGGACAACATAGCACGGGCCGTATGAACTGTCAGAATGCAAATTGTTAAGATGGCTTTATAAGGAATGCCTTGATTGAGACTAAAACATTTTCAATGTTTAGTTTGTTATATTTGACCTAATCTCAAGAAAATTCCCAATAAAGTGTAATAACTGAGATTATGTAAATATATTTCTATAGTGCGTTGTTATGAGTGGTTCAGTTTCAAAGGACATTCTTGATTATCTTTTTCAAAGAGTTATAAGCAAATAGGCCCATTTCTGTTTGAAAATAAAAAGGATGAAAATATTTTATTTATTTATTTATTTATTTAGTCAAAAACGTAAATCATCTGCGCACGCTTTCTTGAGTTTCAGAATCCGTTCCCAACAATTTAACTATTAATAGTTGAAAGATGAAAAAATAATGGTAATAATAATAATAAAAATAAATAAATAAATTTAAAAAAGCGAAAGATTAACATTTCAAAACTAGATATTTTCGTTGCCAAATTATAGAAAACTTATTTGTAACGACAAATGAACGAACAGATTTGATTTTTCTCTATTGCTAACAAAATAGAAACTCACCCTAAGCTCTACTACCACTACAAGCAAAAGGAAAGTTCAACAAAACGTGCGCACAGTGAAGCTACATTTACGTCCAGAAGCAAATCAAGGGGCCATCTCAGCATTTGCTCAATGGATCAGCGAAAACTGGACAAAAACCCGATTGAGATGGGGGTCATTGACCCGGAAGCTGAAGTACATTACTTGTTACAGGCATTTAAGTCGTTTTTTTAAATTATACAATGCAAATGTAAACTAATTCATTATACTATATCATTGTTTTGTTAAAGTAAACATTATTTTTCTTTTTGACAATCAGTATAGTCTCTAATTGTATAGAAACAGGTTTGCAGCAGAAAAGATTTTACTTTTAACTTAAATTTATGTACCAATTTTAATTGTTTAATTTCATCTGGCAATGCGTTGTAAAGTAACGTACATGTATTGTATGTGGATTTCTTGTAGTGAGCTGTTGATACTGACACTTGATGAAAATGATTTCTACGTTGAGTATAGTAACTATAAATATCAGTATTACATGAAAATAAGTTCCCTCCGTTAAGTAAGTCAGTTTTGACAAATACTACAGATTCGTAAATATATAGGCAAGGCAATGGTAAGATTCCAAGCTCAATGAAAAGAGGCTTGCAGGGATCACGTGGATGGCATTTTTTCATTATTCGGATAATTTTCTTTTGCAATCTAAATGTCTGAGCACTAAAGGATGAGCTTCCCCAGAATATTATGCCATATCTCAGGCGGAAATGTACATTCGCAAAATACACGCAACAAGCTGCATGAAGGCTGACAGAATTAAAAAGAATTCTGAATGCATAACGTAATTAGCTTAATTTAGTGTTTAATTCTGTTATATGTACATTCCATTTTAGGTTTGATTGAATTGAGAGACTTAGAAATTTTGTTACCTTAATATCAGCTAAATGCATATTGTTCATTTTCAAGGGAGCATACGATTGCCGATTTTAAACGCAAAATTGCATTGAGACAGTATTTCCTTCGTTAACTATTAATTTGTTATTACAAAACCGATTTGAAACTTTTGAAATTGTACTATTTATTGCTTCTTTTGCAAAGAACATTCGTGTCATCGGCAAACAGAACTGTTCTTCCATTTTTAATAGGTGAGGGCATATCGTTTACGTACAACAGAATGAGGATAGGACCTAAGATCGAACCTTGTGGGAACCCATGTTAAATTGGCAAAGAATTGGAAAGATAAGTAAATAATGTCCTTTCGTGCCAGTACGGTATTTCTATACTTTGAGATTGATGTTTAAGGTACGAAGTTATCCAATCTAGGGCAATACCATGAATTCCATACGAAGGTAATTTTGAGAGCAAGATGTTATGGTTAATAACGTCAAAAGCTTTCGAAAGATCTAAAAATATACTAATGGTTTCTTCATTTTGGTCCATTGATGAAGCAACATCTTTAAGGAAAGAAAAATTGGCAATTTCCGTAGATTTTGATTTTCTTAAACCGTGTTGTGAGTCTGAAAACACTTCGTTTTTCCTGAGAAAAGTTTCCATTCGTGTATAGAAAAGCCTCTCTAATATTTTTGAGAAAACTGATAAAAGAGAAATTGGCTGGTAATTTTGAATTAAAATGAATTTAATTGAATTTGAAATAAAAAGGAATATATTTGCTTTTTAGAGGTACAAAAATGATAAACAAAATCTCAGGCATCTGTTGTTTACATGGTGAGCCGCTTTTTGAAACATGGGCTCAACAAAACAATGATAAAGACTGATGATCTTTTTAAAACTGGAACTGGAACTCATTCATTCAGTTCCAGTAGTACATTTTATAACAAAATATAACTGTTTCGCTCTCACTATTAAATATGTTTTGATTATGGTTTATTTTGTTTGTTCTGTGGTGGTTTATATCCTTCATAAAAATTATTGATGTTTTAACAGCAATTATTGAAAATTGGGGATGGGGGAGATAACAAAATAATGGTTATGAATACAGATACATCAAAAAATGATTTTGGAAAGTCATGTTCTTGGAATGTCCTGTAAAAGACTTTTAATGTTCTTCTCAATTCTTGTGCGATTAATCAAACTAATACCCCCAAATCTTCTTTTCAACTGTTTGGATGCTACTCATTGCTGCCATGATGAACTCTCCTTTCCTCGCCATTGGAACTGCTCTTTGTTCATATGGAAATATGTGCTTTGAAAATGCAGTATAAGGGATTTATCACTGTACCAGATTCTCCAGGACCAGAACGGTAAATGTATAATTTATGTTTGTAATTAATATTATAATAATCATTTTTACTGTACTTGAATCTAAACTATACATTCAAAGAATAGAGAAAATATAGTAACGTTGCAAAAAAAAATTGATGCTGAAATTTTGATGGAAATGTACATTCTGGGGGGGGGGGGGATCCCGATCACAAAAACAGTGTTCGTTGTTGCTTTCCAAAGCATTTGTCTGCTCATTTTTGAACAATAGCTGTTTACTGCATTTTTTCCTTAATTTATATTTCCTAATTGATCTGGGCACATTCTAAACCATGTGAATTTGAAATGTAACGTTTGGGAGTTCTGTACAAGAAGCCTCAAGAACATTTTCAGATTTTTTGCAAAAACCAAAGTGAACATTTTTCTTTAATTGTTTTGTTTGAATAGGGCAAAGTGCATCTGTAAATGGATGAGTCTAATTTTCATCCTGTGAACTTTCAAAAAATACAAATTTGAATCTCCCCGCTTTTCGTTTTCTGAAGATATTTTTTAATAGATAGCAGAAGTCTAATATTGTTGGTTTCAAGATACATTATTGTAATATTATTGTATAATATTATTATGTAATACATTATTGTAACTGTTGCAGTTAATATAAGAATGTTTGTTCTGTTGTACCATCATTAACTTATTTTAGTTTTTAGTTGTAAAATTGGCTATTATTTTTCTAACACAGAATATAGACTTTTCTTAAAGAAGTTCACCACCAGAAAGATACTTGTAGATGCTCTAATCACTTTACTGTTTATTCATTTTGTCATATTTGTTTTTCAGTGTTCTGACAATTTCTTCAGATTTTCACACAGCCATTCAAGTTGTCAGTGATGTTATTCCATATGTGGAAGAAGTGAGTGTGAAAAATACATATTTTAATTAGGGCTACATTTGTTAAAAATAAAATCTTCGAATCAATCCGTGTTTGACACCCTAGGGGTTATTACAAATCCCACAAATTATAAGACAATTATTGTTATTGTATATTACAAAATTTGAGTCTCTGCTTATTTAAAAATCAATCCTGTTTTTGCATTGTTTCAACTATATTCCCCTTGATTTAGTGACAATTCATAAAATTCTTTCTCTTCAGTCAAGTCTTCTTCTCTTCAATCTTTAAACTGGTAATAACTAATGATGTTAAGATTACTTTTGAATAATTAATATTAAGATATTGTAATTCATATTCCATTGTGATATAAGAATTTAAATTAATTGCAGTGTAAACTTTATTGTTTGATTAAATAAATTATTTTATCAGAATAATTATATTACTTGTTTGTGTAACTCATATTGTACTCATATTTTGCAGGCTTCAAGTCGTTCTGGGTCTCGAAGTGATGATGTAGAACTAAGAATTTTAGTTCATCAAAGCCAAGCTGGGTGCATTATTGGCAAATCAGGAATAAGAATTCAAAAACTGGAGGAAGTAAGAACTCTTTATTCTTCTAATGCGATCTTGCGAGGGAATGTGTCTGTGAGGGGTTGCTTCTAATGCGAGGGAATGTGTTCAGTTTAGACTGAAACATCCAATGTTTCTTAGCTTGACAATCATGGATGTTAAATATTAAATGTATTGATTAAATATTTTTCAAGCTTTCTCTACAACTGTTTAAATGTCAAGAGTTCTCTGTTCTTTCCCTTTCATATTTTGAAGAACATTAACACATGCAATGCTGAAGAGAGACTTAATCAAATTACTACTTCCAACTACTAATCAAATTTGTGGAACTGAGAATGACTTCAGCAATGAATTTTTTTCTGTCTTGTTTTTCAGATGACAGGTGCTCGCATCAAGTTATTTTCCAAATGTTGTCCTATGAGCACTGATAGAGTATGTCAAGTTTGGGGAAGACCAAAAGCATGTGTGAAAGCTATAAAAGAAATTTTTGATCTGATGAGAAATGTAAGAGATGTTTTGAAATCATTGTTATTACAATCTAAAAATACTTGTAATAAAGTTATTTCTTGTGTTAACATGTTAATGAAGTGAAGTGAAGTGAAGTGAAGTGAAGTGGAGTAAGGTTTGCGTGGTGATGTTATGTACTATTTATTATTATTATATTAATTAACTACTTTTTTTGTAACTTTTTCTTCGTGAATGTAAGTTTAATGCATGTAAGGTTAAGATATTCTGCCACCAAGTTACTACACTTAATTGCAGAATTAACAATAAAATCTAAATCTAATTTTGTGTTTTCAGTCTCCTGTGAAAGGAACAAGTACACCTTATGATCCTCACAATTTTGATCAGAACGCTATTGAAGATTATGGAGGATATCGCGAACAAGAAAAAGTGGTTGGAAAATCACATGAAGGTAATTGAATATATTTTGTTTTTTCTTGCCAGCAAAACTCACTGTATTGTTTTCTAGCTACTTAATTTTCCAGTTTCTAATGGGCTTCATGTATGCTCTCCTGCATGAGATGCCCATATACTTTGGTTTTTATAACATGGCTAGATGTTGCTTGATCTGCAGCACTGCTCGATACAGTCACAATCATGCAACAAGTCCGAGAAAGACGCAAAAATCTATGCCATATTCCATCATGAAGATAGGCCCTCATGTACCATATATTAAAAACCGAAGTATAATCAAAATTCCAGTCTATTCCTGAAATTGGAATGCTGGTTCTTGCATATAGAACGTCGTTAATACATACATAAAATGTGTTTTATTCTTGGGATTCGTATCATGAAAAATTCATTTTGCGTTTAATTTCACTTGAGTAGTGCCCTATCAAATTGTAAAATCACTCAGCAATTAGTTGAGTAACTAAACAACACGGTTCTCATTGTGCCCACTGTTTGATTAAAAATACTTTGTTGAGGACAGGAATATTCCGAGGGGTAACCTCACAACAAAACAAGAACAGGGAAAATGTTTTAAAGCTTGATAGTTAACATAAAGAGCAAAATATAACTCTTACTTTAATAATTTGGCTATACATCATATATTTTTACCTCACAGCATATGATTTCTGATTGAATCATTCTTTTCTATTTGTTGTGTGTGACCTTCATCTAGGCAGCTCATCATAAACGGATGCCACATGATGTGTTTAATATGACATGGAATTCTTAATCAGAAAACAGGGTTTTAAAGCTTATTACTTATTGTGTAATTGATTTTTTGTTAAAGATCAGAAATCTACTGCCTCATTTTGTGTATGTTTACTCAGACTATGGATGTTCGTAGCAGTCTTTCATCGAGACATGAAAAATTAGGGAATGTTTTTTTCAGGTTTGAGAGTAGAGAACTGAAGCCTACAAGCTTCAATCATATTTGTGCTCACAAAATTGTAATGGTAATGGGTTGGTGAAATGATCATTGAACGTTGTGACATCTTCTCATCAATTAGAATCCATATTTTAAAGTTATCATGTTGCTCATTTATTCTGTAGTGACTAGCACACAGTGATATTCAACAAATATAATAAAGAAATGAATTGAAAAGGCTCAGCTATCTATGCCTATTATTGCATTTTGTGAAAGTATAGTGATGCTTGAATAACAAATAACGCAGAAAAATATTTCATTGCTCTAACTCAAGGAGCATCAGATCTTTCTTTTTTCTCCTTTTAATGAACACAATGTGGCATCAAACTATTTAGAACTAAACCCTTTAGTTGTTTCTGTAATTGAAAGGCTTGGAGTATAAAGGAAATAAGTGCACTGTATGTGATTTAATTAATAAAAAATTGAGTGTTCTAGTACTTACAATCCCTAAGAAAGATAGATCTAGCTATCTCCTTGTAAACCTTTTACTGCTTCCAAAAAATGATTTATTTATTCCCAGCTGGAAGGGATAAAATATTGATATGAAATTGCTAATGCATTTTATTACTTGTTAATAAAAAGCAGCTGAACCATTGCAATCACAACAACAAAAGGAAGAGCTGTAGAAAATACCAGTATTCAGTATACAGAAAACCAAAAACCCCAAAAATATTGTGTCATGTCATTCAGTACTTGTTCTCCCAGACTAATGAAATGAGGAAGGTTTACAAATTCTGCAACATTACAATCATGATTTATTGTGAACATAAAGTTAAATCATGGTTCTGAAAATGTAAAATGGAAATGTTTTACATTTTTCCGAGATCTGCTCATGAATGTTGTGAACTGTGACAAAAAAGTCCTACTGTCTACCTTAACTTAAACATAATGCATCACGTATAATTATAATCAATGACATTTTTTTTGCCAAGGGTCTCATGTTTCAGAAGATTGTTAGACATTGCATTTAGATTCGGTTACTGATCCTAGAATTTATGAACACTATTTGAACCTAAAAGCTTGTCGTTTTTGGTTTGCTACCTATAACCTCACGTTCAACGCTTGCTCATGCTAGTCAGTGAAATAACTCTGCTTTCAGTAAATTTTAGTACAACTCTTGCAAGAAAATAATGAACAAGGGATGATAGATAACCATTCAATTTCATTTCAATAATTTTATTATAATTTCGTGATACTATAAAATCGGTGAATACAAGCAAGTGATAACCCATACAGTGTCCACTCCATTTATTTTTATAACAAAAAAAGTGAGAGAAAAAACATGAAATTTGGATGAGTACAAATCTCAAACTTCTTCCTTCTCAAAAACTCTTAATGTTTTAAATATAAATATTATTTTTCTGCTTACCCTCAAGTCTAAACTCCTGTAGGTGAAAGAAAAAAATTATTGCTTACAAACATATCGTTAAATTGGAATGCGTTTTAAAAATTATTTCTGTGCGAGTTGTAAATTTATGTATGATTCGCTGCAAAGGACTCACTCTATTAACGATTATCTTTATTACTCATAAAACTTTTTTTCATCTGTTTTCTAAAAAAGTTTTTTAGGGTATCTTTTGCTTTCTTTTTATTACTATTATTCAATGAAAATAATCCTCTTTTCTTTTGTTATTTAGAAGGGAAAATTGAAGGTGAAGGTGACAGAGGCTCTCCACACAAACAAAATAATGATCCATTGCATCTTCTAGATGATGATTCTGGTAAGTTGTCCTTGTCTTTTTCTCAAATACAGAATAGATTAACACCTTTTCATCTTAATTAGTTACTTTTTCGTAATGCCTCTTTGTACAATTTTATGCTTGCAATTACTCATTTTCTCAGAAGAAAGAAAGCGTGCAATAACCCACAACTTCACAGGAGGCAGGAATCTGGTGCATAGTGTTTTCTCTAAAGAGCATAAACATGCAGAACTTGCTTTTCTGGGGGTACTGAAGTCCTGTTTTAGTTTTTTGATACCTGGGGTGCCTTTCTGGTATTTGTTGAAAGTCTTGTGGAAAGTGATACAACATTGTCTTTAATATGTCCCATTCTAGAAAAAAAATAATAAAATAAAATTTACTGAAGATTATTCAAGAATCTTTTCTAAGAGAATGTAGAATTAGAACACTATGTTGATGCTTTTCTGCAAAGTATAATATAGACATTATGAAGTAAAATAAACATTCATCCCTTTGATTTCCCACAATTTTCTTTCAAACTAACACTTTTCTATTTTTGTTTTTTCATCAGTTTGTGAGAGTAGACCAAGGATACTCAACCCTTTTCTTGCATTATTCCTAAAAACAGTTTACTTCATTGATCCCCTTTATTTATACTTTCTTGACTACTACATACTTATGTAGGAAAGTGAAAGTATTGTAATGCTGCTGCAGAAAACACAGGTTTTTCATCAGAAAATCTCGTATTGTTGGGTCCTGGTATTGAAAAAGAAGATTAATCTCGGATACATTTGTTTACTAACTATTCTGTCTTACGTGTAATCAGAATCCTTGTTTTGTGGAACAGAAAAACTGGTTCCTCTGTGGTCAACAAAATCGGATTTTGAAGAAAAGTTTGATTTTCATCATGGTGTAAAATTATAAAAGAGGAGCAATTTTGAATTTTATTGTTATATGTTTTGAAGCTTTATGTACAAAAATAATTAATTGTCCACGAAAGGAAGTAAAGAAAATGAAACAATATTTTTAAATCCAATGACTAGAGAAGAAACCGTGTCAAATGTGTGTGTGGGTTCGGACCTAAATCCTAAAAATAATGTGCTAAATATGAGTGGCCTTTGCAATGGATACTTTCAATAATGTTGTAACTTCATTTATTCGTTTCGCACTTGGTTTTCATGTTTATATGTTGTTATCTGTTTGTCCCAGATAAATTCCTATACTTCCCATGCTAAATTATTTCAGATATGTGTTTTACGTTTATGTTTTTCACGCTTATACGTTCATAATGAAAGTCCCTTTAAGACCATATATCATCCGAAAAGACATAGGTGACCAGTAGTTGAGAACTTTTACAATATCGTAGAGGAACCCACGAAATTTATGTGTTGAATTCAGTATTCAGGTTGTTTAATTTCGTTACGCAGAATGTTTCAACTGGTGTCTAAAACGTTTTTAAATTTTGGACAAAATTACATCAAATAGGGGCGCTAGTTTTGTCTGGTGCAGCGTGGCATAATGTTCACCAATATTGCGCGATAAAAATTTGGCTCGTCTAAAGGAAATATTGAAGCTTGAGCGAGGGAATCAAAAGCTAATATTTACAATTTGTGACACGAACGTGGCATTGCAGTGACGTGCGTCACCTAACGCTGACGATGCCTGCCCACACGAGTGTTGTAATGCATTGGATAGATTAACATTGTATCTTATGAGTAGAGCTTGGACATGGCTTCTTTTGGCATTGTAGCAAGCATACATAACAGGAACAACAAACTTACTGATCTTGCATGTACCAGACATTGAAAAAAACCTATTAATGAATCAAACTCTGCCCATCTTGTGTAATTCTTTCTTCTAAAAGCCAAAGATGCCGGGAGCACTAATCTTGAAGATAATTGTGTTCTTGGCAAGGAACAAATAGCTCAATAATCATTGCAAAGATCAGAAAAACGAGAGCAATTTCCTATTCTCTAGAGCACCCTGATGGGCTTCAGCAAAGTATGATATTTTAGCTAAGCATATCATGCACTGTGTCAAATTAGCATACGTCTAAGCTGTGCGCGGCAATTACAGCAGCTTATTTTATAATCGGTCAAAAGAGGAGAAAAAGAAAGAGGCACGTGTGGATAAAAGAATACTTTAAGCAAGGGAAACATACATGAATATAAACAATATCTGAATGCCTTTAAGGCTATTATACTTGAATGAAAACTATTGCATTTAATTGTTTCAGCTATGTAACTTATAAAAAAATTAGGGAGAACAAAATATTCTTCTGTCATTCCAACACACCGATCTAGAAATGGAAATAATCACTTGTTCATTTTTACATTTACATATATTACAACAATTGGCATGATAACTTCTTTATTGCAACCTTATATTGTAATTGCCAATTACAATAAATTACTAATTGTCAGTCGTAAATTTCTGAACAATTACTAAAAACTTTAAAATATAAAACACTTTTACTTACACATTCACAATAACACTTTCAAATATAAAATGATATCAAAAGTATGGCTCATTTAAATAAACGGATTTCCTTTTCAAACGACTAATTTTTTAAACAAATCATCAGACAATAAACCTCTAGTTGGTGAATGTGTAAAACCTGCAAAGGAAAACAGTTATTGAACTGGCGCTGATAAATAAACTAGTGTTATAAGGAATAGACTTTTTTTTTATTGTCAGATAACTGTCCAGCATTTTTAAAGATTTAGATTTATCATTTAAAAATGAAGAGAATTCAAGTTCAGTAGATGAAAGGAGCGTTTATTTTTGTTTCAATGAGGTCCATTCACCAGCAGAATCAAACAAAAAGAAACACTCCTCGTTATCTTCATTTCTATTTAAAGTTTGTTTGTTTGTTTGTTGTTGTTGTTGTTTTTAAATACACATATTTTATTATTTAAATACATATGCTAAAAGCTCAGAAATACAGGTTTTCAAATACAAAATATATTTACAATACAATTATTTAAGTACTGCCCAACCCTGGAAATATATAAAAACAGAATAATCTGCAATAAATTTGCATAAAACTCAGATGGACACATAACTTGGAAGACTACAAAAGATTACTCAAAGAACTCGTACGGCTCGATATTCCGGATGACTTTACTATGAAATACACATTCTTTGGAGGAAGCGCACAAGAAAGACGAACGAGATTCCCTTCAGCTCTGGGATAGCTTGCGCTAATGCATGCGTCCATCGTTGTGACGAAAGGACGCATGCGCTAAATTGAACGAAAAGACGCATTGGGACGCGCCTTTAGAAAATACCCTAAAAATTCAACATGGAGTTTCGGCAATGATTTATTAATGTTGTGTTATGACTTATAAATCGCAATGGGCATCTGGTAAAATAATTTAATTTATAATTTATGAAATTGTAGTTTTATTATTAATTATAAAATTAAATATAACCCATTAACTTTAACATTGGGACTTTAATTAACCCATTAAGTCCCAATGTTGCGTAAATGCAACATTCAATCAATATATATTTTTAGAAAAATGATTTGACATAAAATTATTCTGTGCCTCTATCGCACTTAGAATGAATGCTATTTCATGAGTTTTGCACTTTTCATTTGTATCTGAGCGTATGTTTAGCTTTGTTGAATTTTGAAATATGGAGATAATGTAATGGATTGTGTTACTGACATTCAATTTTTAATTTAATTATTACACAATGCTTCTTTTTAGTGTATATTACTAGATAAACTTGCTTGAACCTTCTTTCATTGTTTTCAAATATTCCTTTTGTACATAAGTCCATACATAGCTTATTATCCACAATTTACAAGAATGTTGCGTTTATGCAACGTTGGGATTAGTAAGTGTATGGGCCGAACATGATAGAACAAATGCAATTGGAATGTAATTGTTGAGTAACATACATGTAAATACCGATCCGCATTTCCGTTGGTGATATCATTATCTCATCTTGAAGATATTGTGTTATCCAGCATTGTTGCATCATTGTATAAACATATGATGTATATTGTATAAAATATGTGTTTCTCAGTCATATCAGATTATTTGATTCATGATAGTGCCGCAGATCATTTATTTCGGAAGCAGCTAATTAACCATCTATGGCAGAATTTTTCAGAGGTCAGCAAAATTTTCTACTTTAGTGGCGGTGTGGCAGGACAATACAAAAACAAAAAGAACTTTATGAATTTACTACAACATAGGAAAGATTTTGAAGCCAATGCTGAGTGGCATTTCTTTGCTACGAGTCATGGCAAGGGTCCCTGTGATGACGAAGGAGGAACTGTGAAGGGACTTGCTGCATATGCCAGTCTTGAGGGAACTCAAATCACTACCCCTAGAGAACTTTATGAATGGGCACAAAAGAATGTCAATGGAATTTTCTTTTCGTACACCACCAACGAAGGGGGAAGTTGTTCTCAAAAAGGTATCTATGACTGAGTAGTCCGTCAGCCGCCACGCGAGCAGAACCGCTGCAACCTTCGACCATGTATTATATGGACAGCGCATGCCCTATCCCTCCCTATACCCGACGGTGAAGCAAACATCTCAGCCGTGCCCTAAGTAGATGTGGAAAATGAGTATTTTAACCTAGAAAAATTATAGTAGTAATTATAGTATTTGGTGTCCCTTTTCGCATTGTGATTTTCCTAATTTGTGTGGAAGTCTTTGATTTACTTTTTCTAGCTAATATTTGTTTTTTAGCATGCAAAAAATACGAAGTTATTGAAATAAAGTCAGCGTGTGTATACAGGCAATCAATTTATCGGTATTAGGACTTTTTGTTTACAACGATACAAAGGAGTAAATTTGCATCTTTTTGTTCCAAAAAGCACTGCAGAGATATTCTAATGTTTTTATATTGCTTCTCGAAAATTCTTTATATCTTTTCTCCATCAGTTAGAAAGAGTGGTTTCCTATTGCTTTTCAAAAATATTTTATCATTATTTTTATTTTACAACACTTCACTTTATAATTTTAAAAAAATCATGACAATTAGTTCTTATTAACTTTTCTACTTTGAATTTAACTTTCAACCACAGACCATCTTCCACAACAATACTTAATATTTGAGAACTGTACATTCCATGTTATATGCCAAAATATTAACAAACAAAACAAGTGAATTCAATTTAATTCTGCAAAATCTTTCCATGAATATGAAAAAACTGTTTGCCCAATTATGAAGAAAAAGTAATTTTGTCACTGAAAATCACCAAAATATGTAGCTTTTAAAATTAAAAAAAACTCAATATCAAAAAATAGGATAATTAAAAATCAACATAAAATATGCATTAATTTGTATTTATTTAAATTTCATTTATACATCCATCAACTTAACCTAAAAAAATTTTCCATTCAGATTTTGAATAACATTTGATTGCATGAAAATCTTTTGTTGCTAAATTATATAACAACTATTCATATCAAATTATTTGACATTTTAATTAACTAATATATCTAATGTTCTCAGTTCTGTTTATTCACATGTTTTAGATTTCAAATTATTTTTTGTCACTTATTACCTTCATCAAACACTAACAGTAGTTTGTCTCCTAAGTTCAGTGGAACTTTAACCTTCAAATCTTAATCAATCCATTGCATATTTTAAACAAAATTTCAATAGTACATTATCATTGATTGAATTTAGTGTATTTAATCTCAAAACAGAATTCTAAAAATATTGAATTTAATATCTTGTCCAGCTTTTCTGGACTCCACGTGCGATTGGCAAAGAGTCTGAAAGGTGTGTACATAATGTTTCATCATTCCAGTAAGATGTTTCCACTCTCTGAGATCGTTGTTTAAGGTACATAACTAATCTAGGGCAATACCAAGGATTCCATATGAAGGTAATTTTGAAAGTAAAATGTCATGATCAATGACGACAAAAGCTTTTGAAACATCTAAAAATAATCCAGTAGGTGTTTCATTTTGATCCAGTAATGAGGCGACATCTTTAATAAAAGAAAATATGGCTGTTTCCGTAGATTTTGATTTTCTAAATCCATGTTGGTAATCTGAAAGCACGTCGCGTTTACTGAGAAAGGTTTTCGTTCGTATGTAAAACAAAGTAATATTTTTGAAAAAACTGACGAGAGATAGACCGATAATTTTCAATTTCATTTTTGTTGCCTTTTTTGAAGAGCGGCTCAGTCTCAGCTGTTTTGAAAAATCTGGAAAAGTTCCTGTGCATAAGAATGCATTAAATATGTGAGTTAACGGTTGTATAATGACAGGCGCTCAGGTGTTTAACGAACAATCCGGAAATTCATCTAAACCGGCCGAATATTTATTCTTTAGTTTACCGGTTATTTTGAGAATTTAGTAGGAAGTAGTTTCGGATACGAACATCGTGTCTAAAATTTTTGGAGAAATGTCTGATGTTGAATTTTGTGACTGAAGACCCTTAGTGAGATCGGCAGCAATTCTCGAAAAGTATTGGTTGAAGATACTATACTTAGGTTTTTCTAATGTGGCGACTGAGGGTACTCTCTCCAAGATGGAATTCCGCATGACTTTTGGAGTCATTCTCAGTCGTACCGCTAGAGTCGCTTGATCTGCAGCACTACTTGATGCGGTTGCGATCATGCGACATCTTGTGGCCGGACCAAGAAAGACGCAAAAAGTCCTGTCGAATTCAATCTTGGAGATACTACCCTCAGCCGCCACATTAGAAAAACCCAAGTATAGCCACCGTTGCCGGATCGTTCACATTTCTGTCGTTATATTTTAAAACATTCTGTAGAAGGTAGTTGATTTGGTTGTATTTTTTTTATTATATTCCACGATATTATATATCACGTACTTTCTAGCCTTTAGTAATGGATAAGTAATACTATTTATACCACAAAATCTCTCCGAATTAACACATTTCAGTCATCATTTTTTGTAAAACACATTTGAAATTGAGAATATTTGGTGCGAAAATTAAAGTTTTAAGCAATAGATTTTTTTATTCAAAACATTAAATGAACCCGTCGAGGTGGGTTGGTCCACGTCCTGACGGGGGGATGCACAGAGGGCTCTCAAGTATTCTTTTCTTTCACCAGACATTTTTTCTTCTCCCCATATATCATTCTCGTTCCTTTATTACATCCTTTCTCTTTTCTTCTCCCTCTTCCATTTCACTGGCCCCCTCTGTATGCTAAACGGCGACCCGTGTCGGAGGGAATGTGTGTCCTGGCGGTTGAGGAGTCTGTTTGTTTCCCCACTACTTACCTTGTGCTACGTTCTGCTTTGCACTTAGGGATACGTTGACTACGTATTTTGGGGAACATTCCTTGTAGGCTTCAACACGCTTGCTTTGGCCTCGGACTCTTCCAGACGGGCGGTCGGGAGCTAACCCACTCCCGATCAATCGGCTTGGACTAGGTCTTGTACTGAACTCCAGGGTGAGCGGGGGGATACACGGTGGTGCAGCGCTGTGCTATTCCCCCACTTATTCCCCTACTATATCTCCGTGGCAACCCTGGCACTTCGATGGAGTGTCCCCTTGTTGGGCTCCGTGGTGGGGATGAACCACGGGGATGAACTCAATATCCATCTTCATGGATACTAAACCTTCTCCCCCGCCCTCTTCTACAAGGAAGAGGCGATGTCCAGAGAGAACTATTGATTTAAATAGTTTCTTTTTAAAAGAGGAAGACCGACCGAAGAAGCCTAGATTCCTCCTCATGGCATGCGCCGAGGAAGGAAAAACATTCAAATCTGTCAGTGCTGTTCGTTTGGCGCGTGCCTTAGAGGAAACCTTTGGAAAGCTGCAAGCTGTAGTGCGACAAAGGTATGGTACCATTCTATTTGAAGCACGTACAGATGACCAGGTTGTGAAAATTATGAACACTAAGCAGATTGCCGGCCTCCAGGTGGATGTGACCACACACCCTACACTAAACCTCTGTAAGGGAGTGGTCAACCACGAAGACTTTTCAACGGAGAGTGAGGAAGAACTAGTTTCGTTTTTTAAAGACCAAGGCGTGACTGATGTGTATAGAATCAAGAGGAGGGAGCATGGGCGAGAAATCTCCACTTCCACTCTTATCTTGACCTTTAATCTTCCTACTCTCCCTGAGAAGATCTCGTGCGGTTTTTATAACCTCCACGTCCGACAGTACGTCCCTAACTCTTTGAGGTGCTTCAAGTGCCAGAGGTTTGGCCACACACAGCAGCGGTGCATGGCAGACACCCCCGTGTGTGGTAAGTGTGAGAGATCTACACACGAACTTGAACCCTGCGCCATTGCACCGCATTGTGTTAACTGCGAAGGTGACCATCCGGCCAATTACAAACAATGTCCAACCTTTTTGAGAGAGAGGGCAATCCAGAAGATCCGAGCTGCTGAGAAGGTATCATTTCCCGAGGCCAAACGTCGGTATCTATCAAGGAACCCCGTTGATCTGTCTCGCTCCTTCTCCGCCGCTGTGAAGTTTAGGACTGCGGGTGTAGCAGCGGGTTGTCAAACGGAACGAGCTATCCCCCAAGTTGTGAGTTTCGCTTGTCAGGTGTCTCCACTGGACCTCCCTGTGGATACCTCACCCCTGCAGGGTGGGAGAGTGATTATCCCGACAAAATACAAGAAAACAGAAAAAAAGCTCAGCCTTCGCAGAAGACCAAACCTCTTTCTAATGTTTCAATGGAAGTTGATAGACGAACACCTACTTCAGACCCGGTCAATAGAAAACAAAAGGCAACAACACCTAACGAAACTCGCACTGAGCGAGCACCCAGCCCCTCTGGCAATGTCAAGGAGGTTTCGTCCTCGGATGAAACTCCCGTTGTGGCGGAATCCCGATCATCCGGCTCCCAACGCCGGAGGAAAAAAGAAACCTAATTATTCTCCATGGCTCTTATGTCATGGAACGTAAATGGTTACTCCTCGCGGCGGGACGATCTCAAGCTGTTGTTGTCCCGTCACAATAGTCTAGTAATCTGTCTCCAAGAGACTCATCTTACTCCGAGCCGTCCCTTGTCTCTTCGTGGTTTTTCCCCTTTCAGGTTCGATGTGGATGATGGCCTCCGCGCTCATGGCGGAGTCGCTTCATTGGTTCATGATTCGCTGCTGTCTTCAGAGATACCTCTTCAAACCGACTTCCAAGCAGTGTGTGTGCAGGTGCACCTTCCATCCCTCACACTCACTGTGTGCAATATCTACATCCCTCCAGGACTGAGTGTATCTGCTCACGAATTTTTGGGTTTGATCAACCAACTGCCCTCTCCGTTTGTGATAGTCGGGGATGTAAATGCCCACAGTCCTATCTGGGGCTCTTCCCGCACTTGTCCAAGAGGTAGTGTATTAGAATCGGTTATAGACTCAGCGAACCTGGTTCTTCTGAATTCCGGTGAACCAACTCACTTCGCCGTCGCCACAAACTCAAGCACGTGTATCGATGTAGAACTCTGCAGCCCTTCTCTTGCAGCCGTTCTGCAATGGTCCATCCTAGATGACCTGTACGGAAGCGACCATTACCCGATTATCGTCCACATTGATGGGCTAGCCCGTGGGTTGGCGCGCCCCCTCAATGGTGTGTCGGACGTGCTGACTGGCTGACATTCCAAGCTAACGTCAGTGTATCGGAGGAGGAGTTTGTCAGTGTGGAAGAAATGGCAGCACATTTTAACAAAGCTGTATTACGAGCTGCGGACATTGCAATCCCCAAGTCGACTGGTAAATCGCGACACCCTTTCGTCCCGTGGTGGAACTCGGATTGCTCAAGGGCTGTTAGTGCTCGTAAGAAAGCTTTGGCGAGATTAAAACACTATCCAACCGCGGATAACTTAATAATAACTCCTGGAAGATTCTAGCAAAAAAGTGTGGGAAATTTGAATCACCAATTTCGAAAATTTGCAAAATCAGGTATTACTACTAATTTATTTTTTAAATTACACACAACATTTTTAAAGAACTGATTTTTTTAACAGATTTAATTAAACAAAAAATGTCTATCATTTAATTTGAATGTTTGCAATGTTAATTTTACATTTTTTTAAAAATGTGTTTGTACACACAGATACACAGAAAACAAGCATTCTCACTAAATAACATGTTAGAGATAGTAATTAACTACAAACAATAATAAGATTTATCCACTTCTTCATCAATAGGGCTTGTAGTTTGAGCTTTTTCTGGCAAAAAATCAATTTCTGTAACAATCACTGATTTTTGAAGCAGCATTACAAAACTTCCTCTTTTCTATGTAAATAAATAGTAAGAAAGAATGTAATAAAAAATGTAACTTTTAATTGACTAAAATAAACTCGAATTTCTGAACAATAGTACAAATTAGCAAAATAACATTTCTTTTTGTTTAAAATGAATGAGGAAATTTTTCTTCTTAGTTTGCTTTGGCATTTTTCTTCAGTAATGTAATTTTGAATTTACCAGCAAACAATTGTATGTTACTAGAGAATAAATTTTCAAGTTACGCAGAAAAACAGAATACTCCACAGGCATCTATCCTTGCTTCTTAAATGTATTCTCTATTTATACTCCATATACTATACAGAGGCTTCCAAAATTTGTTCAGCTGAATAGACATGAGAACTGAGGAGGGTATAAGAGAAAGTATATACAGTGAAACTCCGTTTATGTTTTGCACTTATCCATATAAATTCCTGTACTTCCCTTGCTTTATTATTGCAGATTACGTTTATACGTTTTCCACGCTTACACAGTCTGATTGCAAGCTGTGGTTGGTGCCCCAACAGACTGGAGGTTGCACCTCCATCGATTGACGGAAATGTAATTTCCAAAATTCAAAATACGAATAAAAATGTACGCAATTCAAATCAATTAAAACTACATAAAAGTGAAACACTACTTACATAATTTTAATCAACCACGTAAGGCATATACACCTCCCGCGCACGGGGTTCTGGATTGATTTCCACTAGACTCCTAAATTCGGCGCGTTTCACACAAATAAAATTATTTTATTTCGAAATCTTCACTACCCTGATATATTTGGCAATAACGAATGGTCTTCGACACACCTTCGTATTCACAAGAAACCGCTGGCCAACAGCAACCACACTGGCTTCCATGAGACACTATACTGCGGTTTTTACTCAGTTGAACTTGACGTTTCGTCAGCTGTTCGGCGACGTGTAGTGACGTTTAAGCTGCCGATTGAAGAACTGTCACAGCCGGCCGAGCAGCTGACGAAACGTCAGGTTGAACTAATTAAAAATCGCAGTATAAGGGACTTCCATTCAGAATGGCCATCTTTACACAAAGAACTCATCAAATGTGCATTATGAATCAACTACCTAATATCAAATGAAAACAAATTCTCGAAATAGCATAAACAATGCGTTGAATATCGTCAATAATTGACTGTACTTGTGTACTTTCAATAACAAGCGAAAATCATAAAATTACGTTATAGTGAGTCAGACGAAGACAGAATATGGGTATTCCCCTGAGATTCCCTCCGTCGCACGGTGTGTAATTTCGGTCATCTAGGTGGACATAATTCAATTTTCCAAAGTACTCAAATGAATTAAGTTGGGTATTTGTTTGATTTTAGAATATCCATAGTGTATGAATTGGGTATTGTTTTTCTTCTGCATCGCTTGAGGCGGCAGTAGAACAAGTTCAAACTTGCACGATCTCTCGCTGACACCGCGCGGCTCTATCAGTCGCATTGCAGTACATCTCGTGTTTGAGACCAGTGCTCATCGCCTTCTACTCACAGTGAGGTAGTGATTAAATAATTGTGTTTTTGGGTGTTTCTTCTTTTTATTAGTGCCTAAAGATAAGCAAAAAGTGTCTGCGATTGCTCGTGGGGGTCTTTTGAAAAAGTAAGTAATTTTAGTTCTACTTTCGCGCCAATTTACAAATGTATCTAGACTTTTAATACAGAGTTTACAGGAGTTGACGTTTGTGACTATGTAGGTATTAATACCTACATAGTCACAAATGTCAACTCCTGTAAACTCTGTATTAAAAGTCTAGACTGTAGGTATTAATACCTACATAGTCACAAACGTCAACTCCTGTAAACTCTGTATTAAAAGTCTAGATACATTTGTAAATTGGCGCGAAAGTAGAACTAAAATTACTTACTTTTTCAAAAGACCCCCACGAGCAATCGCAGACACTTTTTGCTTATCTTTAGGCACTAATAAAAAGAAGAAATACCCAAAAACACAATTATTTAATCACTATCTCTCTGTGAGTAGAAGGCGACTATGTAGGTATTAATACCTACATAGTCACAAACGTCAACTCCTGTAAACTCTGTATTAAAAGTCTAGATACATTTGTAAATTGGCGCGAAAGTAGAACTAAAATTACTTACTTTTTCAAAAGACCCCCACGAGCAATCGCAGACACTTTTTGCTTATCTTTAGGCACTAATAAAAAGAAGAAACACCCAAAAACACAATTATTTAATCACTACCTCACTGTGAGTAGAAGGCGATGAGCACTGGTCTCAAACACGAGATGTACTGCAATGCGACTGATAGAGCCGCGCGGTGTCAGCGCGAGATTGTGCAAGTACAGGAATTTATATGGATAAGTGCAAAACATAAACGGAGTTTCACTGTATATACTTTCTCTTATACCCTCCTCAGTTCTCATGTCTATTCAGCTGAACAAATTTTGGAAGCCTCTGTATAGTATATGGAGTATAAATAGAGAATACATTTAAGAAGCAAGGATAGATGCCTGTGGAATATTCTGTTTTTCTGCGTAACTTGAAAATTTATTCTCTAGTAACATACAATTGTTTGCTGGTAAATTCAAAATTACATTACTGAAGAAAAATGCCAAAGCAAACTAGGAAGAAAAATTTCCTCATTCATTTTAAACAAAAAGAAATGTTATTTTGCTAATTTGTACTATTGTTCAGAAATTCGAGTTTATTTTAGTCAATTTAAAGTTACATTTTTTATTACATTCTTTCTTACTATTTATTTACATAGAAAAGAGGAAGTTTTGTAATGCTGCTTCAAAAATCAGTGATTGTTACAGAAATTGATTTTTTGCCAGAAAAAGCTCAAACTACAAGCCCTATTGATGAAGAAGTGGATAAATCTTATTATTGTTTGTAGTTAATTACTATCTCTAACATGTTATTTAATGAGAATGCTTGTTTTCTGTGTATCTGTGTGTACAAACACATTTTTTAAAAAATGTAAAATTAACATTGCAAACATTCAAATTAAATGATAGACATTTTTTGTTTAATTAAATCTGTTAAAAAATCAGTTCTTTAAAAATGTTGTGTGTAATTTAAAAAATAAATTAGTAGTAATACCTGATTTTGCAAATTTTCGAAATTGGTGATTCAAATTTCCCACACTTTTTTTGCTAGAATCTTCCAGGAGTTATCAAGTTGCATTCCAAGTATGGAATCATCACGACATGGCAGTAGGAAATTCTCAGAATAACTTCTCTTTGTTGGATGTTTCTAGATGAATGACAGGTCTTTTGAATTGTAAGATTTGTTCATCAACTATTGATGTATTAGCTTAATTGAAGTTGTTTAAGCTAATACAATTGATGTATTAGCATAAAGTTTTCACATGTAAAGTGCTGTTGGTAATTGGTAATTAGTTTTACAGAGATGGCTGAAGTATTTTAACATGAATAGAAATTGTGATATTATAATTTTATGTAACTGTTAGTGAAGTGAGAAAATATGTGCTGTTTTAGCACCTTTAGTTTTATAATTTTTTATTTCCATCCCATTTTTTAAGTTTGATCTTTCTAAACTATTAATTTTATAAGTAATTATGTCGCATGTACTTAATTTTTTTCCACAAGATAAAGGGTTTATTTTACAAGGTTTACTTGCAAAATATCCTAAATAAAAAAATATATTTAAAAATGGTTCAAATGATTTTTCATAAAAATGTTATTGGTCAGTGTCATCTAGTGTCTAAAAAATATTTTGCATCCTTCCTTCGTGTTTAACCAGGCATTAAACAGGACGGTGAAGGTGAAAAAGAGTCTATCCAGAGGTTTTCTCGTCGAGAAGGTGACTTGGATGTTCGCTTACTTATTCCCAGCAAGGTACTGTTTACATTTTATATTATAGTGAAAATGTGCTCTCTCTATTGTAAATTGAAAAGAAAAAAAATTTTAAAAAATTGAATTCTTATTGAAAGTTAAGTGTGGCCTCAATTTTATTTTAGTTCAGAATCATAGATTAAATATTTATTTAAATTGGAAATTTTTCTTTAAGGGGTATGTATGAAAGAAAACAAATATATTTGGTTAGACAATAGAAACACTTGATATGACCGAATGACAAATATAGATAGCAAAAATTAAGTATTTTAAGTTGTTTTTTTATTTTGTTATGGTGTTTGGGTGGTTGTATATGTAATTTTATGAAATAGTGTAAAGTTTGGGAATGAAAGAGTACCTCTTATTTGTTTATTTATTTGTTGTTTTGTTGAAAAAATGTCATGACATCTATGTTACAGGTGGCTCGTGCAATAATTGGTAAAGGTGGTCATAATATTACAAAACTAAGGACAGAGGTATGTCTGTACATATTTATGTTGTAGACTGGTAGGAATTGCATATTATTTAATCACACATTTGTATGTGAATGCAGCAAGTTGATACCAACTTCCTGAATTTTGCATTAAGGGTAACATGGAGTGCACATCATTGCAGGAAGTGCTCAGAAACATAGAAAAGAATACTAGCATTATCATTAATTTTTTATTTTTAACGTGTTACTGAAGAGCTGTGTGCATTTACACCATGTATTAATGATCAATATTAATGGTGCTGTCAGATTAATATGAAATTGTGTGTTTACATCCTCATACTATGAATTAGCCTTATGTTTGTATGGTTAGAAAATAGTGATGGGTTGATACCTGAATTTCTCGATACTCGCTACCTACTACCTTATCTGTCTGAGAACTTCGATACTCAATACCATACTACTTTGAAGGCTCTGCTGCAAAAGTAGTTCAATCAGAATTGGAAGGATATATTTTGTTCTTCACACATGCATACATGTACTATTTTAATATTTAAAAACTATTGAGATGAACATACATTTTTTAAAGTTTTTAAAGATTCATATTAAGGAAATTAACATTCTAACTCTTTTTAAGTCCATTCTTCTCCTTTTTTTTTTCTTCTTTTCTTTTCTTCTTTTTCTTCTCTCTCTCTCTCTCTCTCTCTCTCTCTCTCTCTCTCTCTCTCTCGCTCCTGTCTCTCGCTCCTCTCTCTCTCTCCTCTCTCTCTCTCTCCTCTCTCACTCTCTCTACTCTCTCTCCTCTCTCACTCTCTCTCCTCTCTCTCTCTCTCTCTCTCCCGAAAACCACTGAAGCTGATGATGCCTGTGCTGATGAGATACCTGTGTATCGAACAGCACTTTTTCTTAAATTATGGAGAGTCATTTTGTTTTTCTAGTAAGATAGTATATTTGCATTAGGAAGAAGCAAGTTCGCACATTTAATTCATCCGTTTGTACTGTGGTTTTGTGTATACACCATCATATTTCGTGGTCACTCTTCAGAATTTTCCTGTAAAGAGATCACATATCAATGCATTTTCTGTATTTGAGGATGCATACAAAATAAATTAAATGAATTAAAATTTTGAACAATAAATGCTTGTTTAATTTGAAATTTCTAATGTAGATAATGAAAATGAGTTATTCGAAATCATATACAGTGATTTTCTTTTTTAACTACTGAAATATCAGAGAATTGAAATCGTGATTAAAGGTTTTTAATTTTCTTGTGGGCATGGTGTATCTAGGTTCAAGATGTTTAATTAATTCCTTGAATCTATTGTCCTGAATAATACTGATTGATTGATTATCTTTGCGTATCATGTAAGCAAATGTTCTTGTTATTGCTTTTGAACAGTTGTCTCCTGATTTAAATTTGTTCTTTGTGGCCAAAAAATTAATGAGTGTTGGTTGATTTGTGTTGAAACTTGATGATCTTGACAGGACTGGCCACGGGTCAATAACTTCTACCACTTTACTTGTACAATCTGCGACGATTCCAACGTCCAATGCAACGTTATAATAATTCGTCCAAATAATAATTATAATAAGTCGTTCCAAAGTCCAATGCAACATTAATAGTTCTCTTTCGGTCACTTTAAAATGGAGAACTGAACTCAAGAGCTCCATCAGATGCCTCTGCGGTGGGCTGAGGAGGGGAGTATCCCGGGAAGAAATGCTGTCGAGCACTGCTTATCGTGCCTGTCGTCACTAGATTGTCGGGAGCTCACAAGGAAGAGTTTCCCAAAGCTGAATTGGTTGCGAATTGCTTGCTATCTCAAGAGATGGTGACAGGTGCGAGTGGGATAAAGAGCACGGGGCACAGCGCTCGGACGTTGCAGCGTTGGGTAATTTCAACGACTGTAAGTGAATTAGAACAGACTGACATTTCCTTGTTGGTAATAGTTTAAGAAAGAAAGATAAACAAGAAAACACCTAAACAAGAAAAATAGGTGAAAGAGGAATGTAAATGAGACAATTCTTCTGTAAAATCAGAAGAGATGGGGAATGGCATAAACAATTAAAAGGATTGAAAAAGTATTGAGTCATTTTTCGAAAGTATCGATCGCTATTGATACCACCCAAGGATGAGGGTATCGAGATATTGAAAGTATCGAGGACCCATCCCTATTAGAAAAGAACTTTATGCTTTATTTATATACAATCACCATCTTTAGGTGTGTCCAATACATCAGTCATCACAGTACTGAATTTTGGAGGTGGTTGTACATGTATTAAAATTATTCCTGAGTTTCAGTGCATTTTTTTACAAAGATATTGCTGTGTAACTGAAATTGAGCAAAATATTAAAAAAATTAAATGAGAATGAAGTTAGTGTTTTATATCCTTTCGTCATGATGTAATATGTTTTGAACATAACATTTTACATTATACTATTTATTTCTCACCACTAATTGATTATTTTCTCTTTCTTCTTTGTCCAACAACATGGATGTTGTCATTGGCCCCACCTACTGTTGCCAATTTTTGTGTCTGCTATTAATGTGGATTGACGAACAATCTTCATCTCAATGAAAATAATGGTTTCTTCAATGTGAATGTACTTGTCGACAATACACAGTACAGAGCATTGATTACTGTCCGTGATTGCCGAGGACCTGAACGGTAAATATAATATATTTTTCATTATTGATTATTATCTTATGGGACTAAAGGATGGTAACTAAAGATCGGATTCCTGTGTTACTGCATCTTTTCTTTGCTAACTTGAAATTGGATGAAACTTTGACCGAAATTTTATTCATGAAACGGATGTTATTTTAGTACTTGTTTTATTTTGCATGAAATTGCACGTTTGAGGGGTTGCTGCACGATATTGCACATTTTGGGTATTGCTGCCTGAAAATTGAAGAGTTTGGGATTTTACTGGACTAATTTGCAAATCTAATAGTTTTATTGCATAAAATATAATTCTTACATTATCAATGTGTTTTAATTATCTTTTTTAAAGGTTTCATGTAAGAAAAATGTTTTATGACATAACGCAGCAGTGCATTCGGGTGGTCTGTGAAACCCGAGTGCCATTTAATATGTGTCAATTCGTCATTTTGTTGCACTACGAACTGAGAGTCTGTACCTTTCATGATGCCTATTATCTAATTATAATTTCTGAGTTATTGCAGCAGGGATAGGTCTGCGCCGTGGCCCTCAGTTGCGGCCGTTCAGCCAACGCAATGTTCGTGGTCTATCTTCCCAATCAAATCACATATCCGTTTTGTCAGTCTTCACTGAACTTACCAATACAAGGTGACATGCGCGAGTCACATTTGACCTTATGTCCGAGCGTGACACTTAGTGGCAAGCTGCACTGCGTTACAAATTCATAGAGTTTCTCAGAACAGACATTGCCCTGTGAGGTATAAGAGAATGAGCGCAATGTTTGACTGCTTTTAGCAGCGTGCACATGTATGTCAGAATGAGGCTCAACGTACAGACAAGTACAAATGTAGAACAAAGTTTTTTCCTGTCTGAAACATATAAGTTGATAGAAGGTATAATAATATCTCAGCAAATAATTTGGAAATATGCATAATTGTAAATTATAATGAAAACAGTTAAGTATTTCTACTGTAACTTAATAATTTTTGATTTCTAAATGAATGTATATTTGTATTTTTCAATTTTTGTGTTTACTTTTTTGTGTTTTTATGCTAATTTAATTTTGTGTGCGAATAATATTTAAAACTTTAAATATGGTTTGTTTTAACAATATATACAAACTTAATATCTAAATAAAAACACTAAAATATAATATTTCATTCACCTTAAATATCATTTTCATAATATAAAACTAAGTTGATATGTGGATTAACTTGAGTTTTTAGTGTACATAACACTGTTTTGCAAATTCTTGATCTTTTTATTGCACGTTTTGGTGTTTTTACTGCATGTTTTAGAGAGTTTTCCTGCATGAAAATCCGGTCTTAAATGATAACAATGAAGTAGAGGTATTAGTGAAAGAGTTGATGTTTTAAAAATGCATATTATTTTTAATGGTACAAATGCATTAATTACATGCACAATATAATTTATTAGCATTTAGTGTAGCTAATATAACACTGTATGTTAATATTGAATCTAAACCTTGATAGTGCTAGAAAATTTTGTCTTCTTCCAATGTCTGTGAATTCTGTGAATTGGCAGATATCTAATAGATCTGTTGAGGGAATCAGTATTATCTATGCTAGGCAGTAATTCAAAGGTCCATTAATTGGCTAAAGTGCAAATTATTCGTTATTGTAATCCAGGCATGTCAAACTGCACCCACATGAACTAATTGTCATCCATGGAGATATCCTGGAGAACAGGCAATTCTCCAGAGTCCCCTCTCATTTCCCCTCCAAATCCAGAAAAGGGTGTACTTGCTGAAGTGGAGAACGAAAGCAAAGAGCATACTCGAAACATAATGAAGAGTGGTGGCTTCATATGAAAATGTTTGCTGCTGTTACCTATAAAACAACTAAAATTTCAATTTTTTTATATGCTTATTACTTTATTTCAGGTTTATTTTCTTTTTTAAATTTTGCCATGTATAAACATTTTTGGCAAAGGCAGTTTTATGTTTGAATGGCCAAATCTTTGCTTGTTTTCATTTTGTGTTATATTTAATTAAATCATTCTGTTATTTGTTGCATAAACCAATAACATGAAAAGAATTAACATGTGTCTCTTACTCTTTTAAGAGACAAAAATAGTGTTAAACCTCCTAACCTGAATGCAGGAAGTTTGTGCAATTATTGTACTCTTTTAAGTATACAGGAATATGAAACCAAAGTCTTTTCAATTCAAAATATTTAATTTTACTTTTGGTTGACAATTCTAAATAAAACTACAGCAAAAACCCCAATGTAAGAGACCCCGCTTATAAGAGAAAATTCACAGTCCCAAAGTCAGTTGTTTATAAACAATGCATTTATTTCCTGCTTTTAAGAGACTCCGTCATAAGAGATTCCCACCTATTGTGGACAAAATTGTATTCCCCGCCATGCATTTCTCTTCGTTTGTAAGAGACAGTGTTGAATTTTCACCCATATGACTCAGGAATTTCATCTGAGTGGTAAGGATTGAGGCCCATGCTTAAAATAGACTGGAGCAAGGGTTCGCAACACCAGCGCCATCAGTGGCGGGGAGGTGTACCAAGTTCTCTTGAGGAAAGCTCATTCTGCAAGCTTTGTGTCTTTTGGCAACAAGGAAGCTGCTGCAGTGCCTATTGTTTTCAGTGTTTTGCCCAATGTTTCCAAGGGTTACTTTCTCATATATTCGCGTATATACAGAGTAGTATACAGAAAGTTATGTAATGATGTGGAAAATCAGCTTCTTGATGTCAACAGAAATACGATTTAGGGTCTCCTGTTACTGAAAAAGTTTTTTTTTAAACATCTGTCCATCCATGAACAACCCTAGCACTTAAACTATTCATACAATTTTTTCCAAAATGAATATTTCCTGACTGATCTGACTCTGCTTGAAGATCTGAGATTTTGAAAAATGTTCTTTAATTTTGTAACATGAAGCCCCTGGAACATTCTCAAAATTTTCTCAAAAATGGCTCCAAATTTTTTATTTAAATTACTTGTAAGAATAGAGTGAAATACACTTATAGAGGTGGCAAAGTTCAGATTTTCACTGTTAACCTGGAATTTTCAAAAATTGCAAAAGTTTGTAATTTTTTCTGCGTTTCTACAACTACAAAATTGAAGATAAATTTTTCCTTCAAACAATTTTTTTTTTCTTCATAATTAGGTATTTCATTAACGTTATGCACTTTAAAAAAAATTAGTTTTCATGCAATATTGCATGCAGTATTATAAACTAACAAAAACAAGATTTTCTCAAAAACAGCTCCAAATTGTTTCTTTTAACTTTTGGTAGGAATTGTGCTAAATGATAAGATGATGCCATTTTGCTCTATTTTTCTTTTTCAAAAATTGCACAAATTTTATTTTTTGATATCTCTCTCACATCGTCAGTTACATTAGAGGCGATTTGTTCACATCATGCATTTATGAGCACATGTGCTTTCAATGATGTCATAAAGTTTGTTCAAAAGATCTGGATAAATGGGCTCTGGTATCAAGTAATTTATGTTTTCTCAAGTTTAAAATAGTGTAAAGAATCATACTAATCTACTGAAAGTATGGTAACATTTCATTAAAGGTGACAAAACCATTTCCTGCTTATAAGATTCAAAATTCTATTCCCCCAAGTGTGTCTTATGGATTTTGCTGTAGTATATTTCATTTTAATGGAACCTTTCTTTACTTTTGAAAAGGGAATAGGAATTACTACATTTATGGAAGTAACTGTCATTGTCTGACTTCTCTGAATCTTTCTCCAAATATTGTTGGGGTGTCCAGTGATGCACTGCTACCCTGATGCATTTTGTACAACAACCCTTACTTTTAAACCCCCGCACCATTTGCTGTGGATGCACTGCTTGTAACCTGTAGATAGATAGTTACCTTGCCCATGCCCATGACATGCCTGTTATCCGTTGATCATGCCTGTGATTACCATGCCTTTTCGTTTACTTGAAAAATATAAAATTGGCTGTAGAATCTTTAAGATGATTGTAATATTAAAGTGAGTTATGCAGGTAATCTGTCTTAAATACTATTTGTGTTTGTTTACTTGTTTCCTTTATGTTTTAGTATTTTCTCCATTTCGTCAGAATTAGACACTATTCAACAAATTCTTAACAGCGCTTTACCTCTTCTTGAAGAGGTAAGAAATAAATATTTCTATGTAACTAATTGAAAGTAGAGAAATAGGAAAGATAGTATCTTCTGTAAGTATTTGTGTTTATAAGCAAGCAAATACTCTTAGAAATTTCTTAAATTATGAAAGTGCAGTGTATGAAAGGACCAGGTAAAGGAATGAATGAGAATTTTTACTTAACAATTTCGTTACTGATATATTTTATAAAGAAATTATTTATTATTATCTCATGCCTAATCTTTGTCCTTTACTCAATTTGTTGGATGTTTTAAGTTTTATATTTTAAGTAGCCTTTTATTAGGTGTTAGCAGTGTTTAAGATTTATCATTGCAGTAAGTAGGGAAATATCATCTAATCCTGTGATTGACAATATATTAATTTTTTTTTTTAGGGTTCAGGTGATGATTTTGTTGATCTGAGACTCCTTGTACACCGAAGTCAAGTAGGTTGCATAATTGGCAAATCAGGCTCAAAAATCCAAAACTTGCAAGAGGTGAATATTTATACTTTTTGAGTATTTTTATGTTAGTGTTTCTACTATTTCAACTTGCATTTCTCAATTATTATTATTATTATTATTATTATTATTATTATTATTATTATTATTATTATTATTATTATTATTCAAGGTGAAAGACCCAGTAGATGTTACCGTAAACTTTTTTAGGCCTTTTTCATAACTTTTTTTTTCCTTCAAGAAAAAATAAAAATTGGTTGAACCAGGATATTGATTAAGATTATATTCATTATGAAAAAAGCAGCAAACAATTTGTACGGTAATAAAAAATAACAGCATTGTTTTTCCATTCCACATCTGTAAGTACCAAAGGCTGACGTGTATCAATTTAATAATACCTACGGGTTCCTGCCATGTGAATTTAGTTGCTAACACTATTACTTTTTTTAATGTATTATAAAATGATTATAATGTATTGAAACAAACCGATAATTAATGTCACATTTCGTAATATTTATATCTCGAGCACATGAAAAGTTCTTTCATCATGGACTTAAATGGCTAATAATTTTGTCGTCAGCTGTGTATACCAATACCATCTTTCTTGTCCTGTTTCCACTTGTAAACTTGCCCACACAGCAAAACCCTGCTTTTATATTCCCGCCATTTTACGATTTCCTTGCATTAACAACATTTCATGTTGGTCCCATCTGTTTTTGTACATTCACAATCTTTTAAATATCTCGCTTTTACGTTAATTGTGTATAATTTCAATTTTCTCACAATTTACAACAATCTGCTTGCCACAACACCTGGAAAGCTCGTCGCGTCATGCCTGTTGCTCACTATCACTGCACTTATCATTATTTAGCAGTAATATTTTAAAAGGAAGAAAAAATTACCAACATGTTTTGCTAGAAGAATATAAGGGAGGTGCATTTCGTTTGGTGAATATTATCTTATCAATTCTTGGCAAAAACGCTTATTTCCATCTGCATTCAGATTTCAACTTGCTTATGGGTTACTCATAGAACATCATACATAGTTGACAAATAACTAACTTAATACTAATAACCTAATTAAATTACTAATGTTGTATGATTTGTAATATTGAGTTAATTTATTACTTATTATATATTGACACCGTCTCAAATAAAGCACAAGAAAATAAAATTTTAATGGTTCATTATGCGATTTTTTATAAACTAGTGCTTGTGGCCAAACTCATGTTATATAATAAACATTTAAAATAGTAAAATGAAACTTTTAATGTAATAGCCATGAAACAGCAATGTGTTTATTATGTAAATATATAAAATAAGTCCTTAAGTTTTGAAAACCCTTGTTTAATTTTCAACTCTCAAAATGTTTACTCAAAAAGCAAACCTAATTTTTATAAAAAAGTGCATAATCGCTGATCTACGGAATGCCTTATACTCATTGATATTTTGAAAGCCTATAATATGGAATGAATTGCTGGTGAAATGCTGGAATATGCATTGATACGTGACCTTTCATTCAGTGAAAATATGTATGCTCTATGCCTCGCAAGACAGACAAAAAATATGGATTTTCAAATAGGTTTTGAATCATTTCTAAGAGGCTAATTTGTAAGCACCAGCTCAAATGTAAATAAAACAGCTTTATCTTATCACCGCCACCATCTTGTTCAAAAGTGAACTTCTTAAATATCCATTGCGGCATTGTTGCACAAATTTCCATGAAGGTTTGCAGATTGCATGAAAGAAATACATCAGTACATTCAGAATACAAATTGTAGAATAGAGTAAAAATAGAATTAATGTTGGCATTTTCAATAGTAAATTATAATTAAAATTAAATTAATTATTTTTCGTATGCTTTGGATCCATTTCTATTCTCTGAGAATATTTCTTGTGGCCTGTAGTTTATAATACTGCCTTTAGTTTATAATACTTACTTTCAAGCAGAAATTTTGCAAAAACTAGTTTTTTTAAATAAATATACATGACCTTTTTTAATGAGCTGATTTTTTAGAACAAATTTTCTTTTAGACGAAAATCTGTCTTCCGTTTTGTAGTTTCCAAATGTGAAGTTTTTCTAATTTTCGAAAATACAGAGAGTTGAATGTAAATGAAACTTGCGCCATTTTTTTAATCAACCCTTCTACTTCCATCTGTGGAAAAAAAAATTTAAAACAATTTGGAGTGGTTATTGAGAAAATAATTTATTTTAGAAATTGCATGAATTTCATGTGCAAATTACACAAATACTACTCGTTTTTTCAAAAAAATTGTACTTGGCATTTTTTAAAGAGCTAAGCACAAAAAATCTTAAAAATCTGCATTAAAAGTGCCAGCTGTAGGTGAGGTGTTAGCTACTGGGTCTTTAACTTTTGTACTGTAAATTGCACAAATAATTGAGAGAATAGGCTGGATTCAGTAATTGCTTGGGTGTCCAGCCGAATGGCAGACAAAACATTGGGACCTGTGCCTAGGACACCAAGCAGCTACTGCACAAATTAATTGTTCTTGAAATCAGAATATTAAATTCCATATTGAAATAAAGAAAAATTTAAATTGGCATTGTAACAGTGCTCAAACCTTGTATAAATGATTAAAGGCATTATTTAATTATGACTAAATTCAACCTAGTTTCCAAAAATCTAAATCAGTTTCAGTAACATGACTTTTGTGTAGATATAAGCAAGATGTGCTAAAAAAATTATCTGCATCAATCATTTTACTAAGGCAAGTGTGCTGTTTACTGCTCAAAAATTCCAACAAAATAAATGTAATGGTTTTTCGATATTCAGCTCAACTGTGTTAATTGAATGTGATATATCTTGAAGAAATTATTACTGTTACCAATAATTTTTTTGCAGCTTCGCTCATGTGAATTTGTATTTTACTGAAGTGAAATTTTTGCTTTTTTTGTTTTTAGTTGGTTTAATAAATTCAAAATTGTTTCTTTTATTATAGAAAACTGGGGCACGAATTAAAATATTTTCTAAATGTTGTCCCCAAAGTACAGAGAGAGTATGTCAAATAGCTGGAAAAGGAAAGTCAACTGTTGAGTGTTTAAGAGAGATTGTGGAACTGATGGAATCTGTGAGTATTTATTCTTTTGTGAACACTCTTTAATGTAAATTATGTATATCAGAAGAGAAAAACAGATTTTTATACCTTTATCAGATAATTACTATGTAAAGAGCAGAAATAGGTATTATATTTACAAATGGAGGTGTTATTTTAAAAGTGGTACAACTGCATTGAAAGAGAAAAATTAATGAGTTTACAAATGTACAAATGGATTTTTTGAGAAGAAGTTGTGGAGTATCTAAAAGGGAACATATTAGAAATGAAATTATTAGGCGATTGCAGGTTCAAAAGTCAATTATAGATGAATTGGAAACACGATGGCTGAAATGGTATGGTCACGTGAAGAGGCTTGATTGTGGGAGATGGCCCAGAAAGGTTTGTGAGTGGGTTCCTTTAGACAGAAGGAAAAGAGGTAGACCCAGAGAGCAATGGCAGAAGCAATTTTTAAATATGCACAGAAGAGGTCTTGAAGAGAATGACTGGAATGATAGAGGGGTATGGAGATTGGGATGCGAGAGACAGCCGCAAGAGGTGTAAAATACTCTGAGGAAGAAGAAGACGACAACTCCATTGACTCGTTTTGAGACACAGAGGTTGTAAGAAAATTACAACAGATTAAACAATAATTTAATTTTACTATTTTAAATGTACATATGAGGCACATTCAGTTTTCATCATCTTTGTGTTGTCCGGTTCTTACCTGCAAATCAATGAAATCTGCATAATACTTGGAATGAATATTAACAAACCAAGCATTTCCTATTTCTTTTCATTAATTTTCCTTTCCCGAGGTAATTGATGTGGGATATTTATATATCCTTAAGGCTTTCACTTCCACTGGTGGTGGGGGTAGGGGGGTGAAAGTTAACAGTATAGAATCCAATGTCTTGATCAAAGGTTTTTATATATCATTATAAAACTTTCGTTCAACAAATCTAATTCATCTCATTTTTAGCCAGTTGCTGACATCATTTTGTTCACTTTTCTTCCTTCTTGTTTCAGACTTTTGAAGGTCTTTTAAGACATAGAAACCATTCTTTTTTATTTTTATTATTACTTTATTTTATTTATTGAATAAATGGATGTGCAGTCCTTGTATACAATATATAAAGGTACATTGACTAGTGTGGAAATATGTACAATAATAGTTGACAATCTCATCAAGTCATAATGATTCTATACATTAATGTGTAGTGACTAATTTAAACAACAAAATTTTAAAACCAATTAACAATTTCATTCTTATTTCAGAAATAAATCTTTCAAAGAATTCTCTATTCTAGGGTAGGATTCTTTAAATATATACATTGTCAGCTAATTACATAAGTTATTCGTGGCATTAGACTGTTAGCCAAATAGGAAAAATTATGTTTTGTCTTGAACATAATTGATCTTGTGTTGGCAGGGGGAACTTTAAAGTTAACACCTTTCAGGAATAATGGACAATCCAGATTGTTTGTAACGAATTTAATCAGGAAAATTGAATCTCTGAAGTTTCTCAGGGATCTGAATTTTATTTTATTATAATTTTATAAAATTATGTTTAATTTCTGTATTAAATACAAAAATGTGCAATATAATTGTACTATTTTCTCTATCTGTTGCTATTAGCCAATTGGATCAAGATTTGTATCATCACTATCACTGTTGCCACTATAAATATCTCAAAAATCACTCGTCACGAGTCCTGTGGAAAATTTTGTAACTGCACCACTGTAGTTCTACCACTATCAGAATAAATAATTGCATTCTCCAGTAATTCACATTGATTGTGATGTGTGTCGTTATGCCATCCACACAAAGATCTTGGAGTTCTGTGACTCAGAACAATTGTAAAACCACTTGCATGGACCTGAAAATAAGTGCATGCAATTATTGTATGCTGAGGGCAGTGAGAACTGACGATAAGATGGAGAATGTGAATGGGCTGTGAGTTTATGCAAAATAGATTGTTGTTGTTTTTTCTACACTGATGCTGAACAATGTTTTTCTCAACAAAATATTTCCCTGCAAAAAGTCTTTTGAATAACTATTTATCATCCCTCCTACTGTGTTAAGATTAACACTATAGGTCAAATAGAAAATGTTGGCAGAAGGTTTATGTGGAATTAAATAATGCTAAAGCATTCAAACTTTTGTTTTGAAGTATTCCTTGTATATAAAAAAAAGGAAGGGGGATAATTTGTCAATTTATTAAAAACCTACTAAATTAGACAAGGAGAAATTATTAACTTATTATAATTTACTTAGCAGGAGGTATCACTCTCAAGTTAACAAAGTATCTGTATTGTCAAGCATAATGGTTTATTTTATCCATTTAATGTGGAAAGACAACATATTTGAAACTAATGATTCTACAAAATGGCACAGACTTTCTTATATAAGTTTGTTTCATATTCTGGTGAGTCAATCCTGAATAAACTTGAAACATTGTTACAAAAGAATTTACAGAATTGAAGACCAGACTTTTCATGGGATGTACTGCTTCTCTAGGGACATTCCCAGGGATCTTTACATATATGCATATGGTACACCTTGGCCCAACCTTAGTGATTGTATCATTGTTAGGGGTGTAGAGGTCTAATTCTTCAATTATACACACATCTTATACACAGTTGCCTGTCAGGTCAAGAGATTATAGAAGTAATAGTATCCGTCAAAATCTCGAAATCAGTTTTTAGCATTCATTACATAACTTTATACTACATGCCAGTATTTCTCCATGTATATGTACATATATGTAAGTAGAAATAATTTGAAAACAATTGGTAATTTATTGGCATTGCAATTCACGTAGACTGTACTTTTTGCTTTCTCGTATATATGGAGTAATATACATGGTAAAGAAAATGTTATGTAATGCTGCGGAGAATTGATTTCAATGGAAATATATGTTTTGTGGTTCCCTGATACCGAAAAAGGGGTTTTTTCCAAAACGTCTGTCCTTCTGTCTTTGTACACTACTATCGCCTAAACCATGTGTAGGAGTTTTTCCAAATTGAAATCCCTGTCTATCGGTCTCTAATGGAAGCTTTGAAATTTTTAAAAACATTCTTTAAAATTTGGGAGTACTTTTTTCTCTAAATTTCTTATAAGAATAGAGTAAAAGACACTTATAAAGGTGCCATAAATCTTTCAATGAATTTTCTATTCAAAAGGTGCCATTTGGAGGGTTAACTCTGAATTTTCAAACATTTCAAAAGTGTCAAATTTTTTCAGCATCTTCCTACCACTACAAAATTGAAGATAAGAGCGTTATTACTCTCTTCCTTTGTTTTTTTTTTTTCAAAAAATGCAAAAATGTAATTTTTTTTACTTGTCTCGCATGTTAATATTACCCGGAATTTGTTTACACTATTGTATTTATAAGTACAAGTGCTTTAAATAATGTCATATAGCTTCTTGAAAACTCAACATTTTTTGTGAAAATTCCCTCAAAATTCTGCATTTTCAGAAATGCTAAATTCCATTTTCTCAAAAATTGTAGCAAATTTTTTCTCCAAATTTTAATGAAGAGTTGGGCTAATTTCACTGTTAAAAATGATGTAAAGTTAATTTTGCTGCATTCTTTTGTTTTTTCCAAAAATTACACAATGTTTTGTTTTCTTCTTCTTCTCCTCTTTATTTCCCCCTCTCATGCTGATAGTATGCACATTTCCTGTGATTTGTAAGCACTATTTCATTTGCGAGTGAAAGTTTCATCAAATGACTTCAAATGAAGTTTTTTGAAAACCCAAAAAATTTCTATCAAAAAGAGCTTCAATTTTCGCATTTACAGTAACGCTTGAATGCCATTTTCTTATAAAGAGGATGGGGCAAGACCATAAAGCCAGCCCACACCAAGGTAATTAGGAAACTTTACTACAAGAAAGTTTGTGCCATTCTGTTGCTCCACTAGTTTGGACTTGTCTCAAACATGTTCAGTGGGTTGAATATATGGCCATTACAGTGTCAATCTCACCATTCCCAAACTTTTGCAATTTCCAAATGGCCACTAATGTATCAATATTGGAATTTGGAAATAAATTAATAAAAAGTAGAACGAGTTGACAATTCACCAATTTTATGTGAGGAATCTATTTGAAAAGTGGTATGGTAATTGCGTAGGTAGATATTCAACTGATTTAGGACTGCTGCCCAAAATTTTAAAAAAATGTGTCAGGTGAAAAAGAAATAAAAAATAAAACTGTGGCCAATATATTCTCCATGTTAATACACATAATATGTCATTAATACTATTGCTAAATCATGGGAATGATTATAAAAATAAAACTCATAAAATAGGTGCTCTATATACATAAAAATACATTAAATTATGTATGTTTAAATAATGAATAAATGAATGTTTTACATATAAAGTCACTAACCTGTACATCCTGATCGAGCTTTAATTGTTTTAGTCTCCAATAAAAGGTACAAACAATCCATATGACCCTCATAATTTTGATGACTACTCCTCTCAAGAGTATGGAGGTTATTCTGACCATCAAAGTAAAGGGCGAGGTTCTTCACGGTCTCAGGACGTTGGAAGTAGATCTAGTGGCAGTTTAAGTCCATTATCACGTAACACTTCTCGAACCCTTCTCGGGTGAGTATGTGTAACCTTACATTAACATTATGTAATTAAGTAATATTTTGGTGATTATATTATATATGCATGCATAATTATTTTGTTGTAATTTAAAGTGGTTTAGAATAAGTGAAAATCAAGCCTGTTTTTGTACATTCTTCAATGGGTTTTAGGCGATCTGATGACTCAATGCAGAAAGTGAGAAGTCATGATGCCCAGGCCCTCATGAAAAATAATGAAATATTGCAAGAATTGGTGGAGGAACAAGAAGCAGAGATCCAGTCTCTGAAGAAACGTATATATCTGACTGGCATTTAGGAATTTATCACAATAAATATTCAGTATCTATAACTTTAAAAATAATATTATAGAACTTAAGAACTTTAGCTTTTTACTCCAGTAATGTGTTACTGGTGCACATCCCCTTTTCGTGAAAAGAATGTGTGTGTCAAGTTGGGAACTGTACAGAGGACTTTGTCTTGTGTACCCTCACATTTACAACTTTTTCTAGTAAATATTTTGTTACTAATGATTGTTTTATTATTCCTCATTTGGAATAAAAGGAGCAGTGCAACTTTTTCCTTAAAACCTTGTGCAAACTTATTAGACATGTCCTAAATAAAAATGTGCTATCTTGAAAGATGAAAGAAGTTTTCGTTAATGTGAAGAAAAATATTTTTAAATTGTGCTCCTGTTCTGAAGTTATTTTGTAATTCTGTAGGTTTTTCTTTATTTATTTTATTATTATTATTATTATTATTATTATTATTATTATTATTATTATTATTATTATTATTTTCTTTTTGTTTTTTTTCTTCCCTCAAAGAATTATGTTCCTTAGAAAAGTGTGTAGTGGTAGAAAGTTAATCACACCACTATGGTTACGAAGTGCATCAGGTGAAATAAATACTCCTCATATAGTAATTTACAATTAGTGAAGTACCTATTTTCTTTTGTCCAGAGTCTAGTTGGTTATATGTTTTCCAACTAAACCACACAAATCAATTGCATTTAAGTCAGTTATATAGATATGAAGTTACGTATTTAGAATGGAATATTTTATGTGTGTGATGTATTTTTAATTAAATTATTGAATATTTTAATTACGAGAAACGTACATTAACTTCGTAAACCTGGTCTTATATTTTTTGCTCTTGTAATGCTCCAACATCTGCTGTTTTAATAATTTTAATTTACTCTTTTAAATTGGTTATCATTTTTGTTGTGTCAGTTCATTCACCAATGTTAATTAGTTTAATACTGTGGAATTAACATGTATATTTTGCAGGCCAGTGAAAGTGACTTAGTTTATAATAAAATGAGGAATGCCTATGAGCATTGTATGTGTAGAATTAGGAACTACAAAGTATTTTTCTACATTTGATATGACCTTTTTAATTTTTTTATTTAATTTTTAATGTTTTATTTTTATTATTATTATCGGTATTATTATTATTGGTATTATTATTATTATTATTATTATTATTACTTTCTCGCACTTTTATTAAATAAATTGCTACATATTCTTGAATATAAGGCACCTCACGGGATGTAAGGAACATTCATACGCTTTCACCACACCAACACATACCATGACCATTGTGGTTTAGATGTTATTAGAAATTTAATTTCTTTGTTTTTATTTTCCTTGAATTTAAACAATAAATATTTGAACTGAAATTAAGAAACAAGAAAAAGATTTCCAAAAAAGAACGTACTCAAAATTACACCTAAACCAAATGAATCCATTTTACACACTCTTGCTTGCATAGAAGTTTCTGTAACTGTAACATTATCAAGTTTCCAGAACTCACTTTGTACTATCAACATTTCAAGAAGTTCTTCTTTAAGAGCCACGAGTAATATATACATTTCTTCTAGTACCTTTGGTTACATTTTGGTGACTTGTTGGCAGAAATTAAATTATATTTTCGTAATTGATTAGCATTACAAACTCGTGACATTAACCCCGCACAACTTCTCATCCATTTTGTAATACAAATTATTGCATAGGCTATGATGTAGCGTCAGGTAAAATTATATTTTTTTTTAGCACTTATGATTTTCATAAAACTTTTCTGAACAAGTACAAAGTTATCTGAAAGTGTTCATTTGAAAAAGATGTGGAAGACATTAAACTTTAAAGAATGGCATTTACATCTTGCTGTGTCATCTCCTGGGTGAAAAACAGGATAAGAGATATCTGTTAGCACACACAATACTTTATTTCTCCATTAAGGCCTGTGTCACGCAAGTGTTATGTTGACACGCATTGTAGATTGATACTGTACCTTACGCGGAACAGTCAAAGTGCTCATGTGCTGTTTCGCATCAGATACTGTGTTATCCTATGACACGCAGTGTTATCCTGTCAATGCAATGCATGTGTGTGCAGGGCCCTATTTCATCATGAGGTCTGGACAAAAGTAAGTCCGTACAGTATATGACTCTGCAAACAGTATATTGTCTTTTAGTTTTTTTTCATGGCAAATTTCCTTTCTATCACCCATTTTAGCTACAATTGTAGCCAACCTAAAAGCTACAATAATGACAAACCAACAATAATGTGCTTGGAATAGAAATCTCAGAAGCAGTTTGGACGGAACGAGTAACATATTTATTTTTATTCATACAAACAACAGGCTTAAGTCAAAGATACAAAAATTTGATTATCAAATGCATATACAATTGTTTAAATTTATTTACGAAAGATCATCTTGGAAGTGTTTGAAATTCATTGATACCATCACAACTTAAAGGGAAAAACATGAAATCATTGCCAAGTTTTGATAACATGGAAATTGGTGAATAAAGGCCATATATGGTTCTATGTGATGTAATTTTAATAGTGGATGTTAATCTCAAATCATAATTAGAACATGTTTAACAAAGTTCAATGAAGTACAGGAGAAAAAATTATTACATTGTATAACAAACATGCATCATTATAAATTCTGTGAGATTCCAGTGTACTCAAATCGATAAATTTAGCTTTTTAAAAAAAATAATAAAAAAAAACAAAACACGACGCTGAATACTTTCGATTCACTTAATTTGAGTAGCGTAATGAGGAAAACATACTGAGGTATACATTAAAATTGGTTTTATCAAAGTTATTAATGTTGACAGTGAAGCAAAGTCATTACTATTTCTCTTCACAAGTCACAAACGTTTTTTAAGAATGTAATCAATGTGATCTACGAAGGTCGGTCTTCCAGCAACATAATATCTGAAGCTACTGAAAACCCCCACTCTAATCCCAGGAGAGGTTGCCCACCACCAAAAATAAACTGGTTGGGGTTCACACTATCCTGTGCGAGTACACCAGGGTTAAAAATTCCAGACATCAGACAGAAAGATCCTGTCATCAGTGGTATCACTGAGAAAACATGCTTCAATTGGCCCACGCCAGTAGTGAAGCACAGAATACATTGGCCACGCCCACAACAACAATTACAATGGGTCTTTCTCAGGAATTGTTCAGTTTGAGTAGTACATTCTACTTGTGTACAAAAAATATAATATTTACATAGCTTATCCAAGGAAAAAATATTAGGATATCTCTGCAACTTGCTTGATGTCACTATTACTCTTACTTTGAAATGGATGAAGTGAAAATTTAAAGTATGTTTTTGATCTAATAATAACTTCATACCAAAAATATACCTCAAAACCATAATTTTCCTGTCGGGCATGAAAATTTACAGATTTTAAAGTAAAAGCACTAAATTTGAAACATATATTAAAATTAATAGAAGGAATGCTTCTGATCTGCTGTCATTTGTTCATTCTGTCATTTTCAAAACCAACTGCAGCAGAGTTTAGTTCATCTTGGTCTTTGTGTATATAAATGCAATGGCCAGCAATCATGTGACATGTGTACCTTTACACCAAAAAATTCAATGATTATAATTACATGATGCATTATGTTTTTAAATTTAGTAAGACATTTGATAATTGTTCACTATAACATATACATAAATCTTGGTGAAGACAGAATATTTCTTTTACATTGTGATCACAATGAATAGTGATTATTGTTCCAGAATTTGTAAACATCCCTCATTTCAAAAGTGTTGGAGAACAAGTTTCGAATGACATGAAACATTTTGGGGATTTTTAATTACTTGTATAGAGGATATATAGACATTTCCTCTTATAACTTTTCTACAGCTCTTCCTGTTGGGTGATGTAAACATAAGGGTTCAAGTGGTAATTTATGTATCTGAGGCATTAAGTAGATGTTTTTGCCCCAAAAGCCACTTTCAACCCTGAAGGCCAGTCTGGAGAGTTGAAGTCACCTAAAGGGCAAAAGCATCCAAATAATGCCATGGTGCATACAAAGATTTATGGTTTACTAGTTTATTGGTGAATCAAAAGAGAATTCAAAAAAATCTTTACATTTATCATGTATCAAAAGAACTAAGTCACATTGTAATTGTCAGTATGGCATTAAATAAAACTGTGTGTAATTACAATTAGTGTCTCTTTCAAAACAGATGAGTACAATTTACAGAATCACCTAGATTTAAGATGGTAAGGTTACAGTGGGCAAGGTTCTATAGGATCAGGCTCAATTGGGTGTGGTTCAATTTACAGATTCAAGTGAAGTTCAACTAAGAAAGGTCCACAAGGGCCCTAAGTGTACTCCATTGGGTCTTTTTCAGATTCATAAACCCTCAGTAATGAACCAGTTATCAATAAAGAAATGCATCTACTGAGAAGACCAAAAATTTCATGTTTTTCTGGTTTACACTTGAATCTGTTGGATCACCAGCGACAACAGCATTTCATTCTAAACTTTAAATATCTGTTAACGTATATAATTTATTTTCTAATGTTAACTTAGCTTCTTTTTATCTGAAATGTTAAATTTAGCCATTTTTACATCATCAGCTCATTTTAGTTACCACGAAAAAACTGGGGAAAAAAAAAGTTTGGTCCTAAATGACAAACAAAATTAATTTGTCATTGTGAAATTATTTAAATAATATTTATGACATGCATGTGGACCCTATACATTTGTAGGTAAAAAATGGAAAATAATTTTTATATTTGCTTTGAGTTTAGTAATAGTTTCATATCCTTTTTCTGAATTACATACATTTAGTGATGTGCATCTAGAAACTAGCAAAATGGCTCCTGAAAGTGAAGAGAGTAATTGAAACAAAAAACATTCAACATATTTAAAATAACTTAACACCAAATATATTTTCAAACAAGATAAAAGAAACATTTAATATTAAAGAATCATTATAGAGCATTCAGATTGGTGAGCTTGAATTAATCTTGCTAAGGTATTCGTCAAATATTTCATTCAATAAATTTGAGACACTTAAGGCCATATTAAGCTTAGGAAAGCACTGTCATATTACCTGAATTAAAGATGGCTTTTTATTTTATAAATTGAAATTAGTTTCCATCAAATGAAATGGAAAAAGGATATTATTTACATATCATACATATGTTAATATTATACTTTCTGCATGAATTAAACTTTCAGTCAATATGTCAATTTTTTAAAAATATTACCATCATCTTCATCATGTATATTATACCTCTGGTGTAGATCTCCTTTGAGACATTCACACTCAACTTAACAATGATGTGCCAAAAAAAAGAATTTCTTGGAGAAGTAATGAATTGCACTTTAACTGTACAAATATTAATGATTCATTCAAAAAGAATGACAATACACAAACTGCTTAGCAGTACATTTCCTGATATATCAGTCATGTGTAGTTAGTGCTCAGTTTCCTTTCTTCAAGTACTAAAAATTCTGTTAACTTAACTTCCTACCTGTATTATTCAAATGTATACATATGTCACTAAATATTTTCATGAGACTCGATTTAGGAGATTTACAGCAATCTTCTCCAATTTACTCTCATTTATTTTCATGTCACAGATTTCTTGTATTGATGTTGACTAAATTAGGTGGGAGTGGAAATGGAAATTAGAGAAAATTGATTTTTGTATATTGAAGTAGTATTGATGTTTGTTTCTCAGCCTTCTTAATGCAGATCAAGTTGAAATTATTCTCTTTTTTCCCTAATGTCACTCAAAGTAATTGTTATTTGGATTCCAAATAAAATACTTGAATTACAATTAATTTGCTTGAATTACTAATTTGAATGTATGAAATTCTAGATTTTTAATTTGATAACTTTTGTCTGTATATTAATTTCAAATAATTGAAAAGGCCAATTGTAGATAGACATACTTTTGAAAATAATTCTCAGAATATTTATATTAAAACAATTTTTATAAGACATGATAGTAATGAAAAGGTTAAATAACTGTCAAAAATCTCATTTGATTCTTAATTTTCCAATGTTTTGGCACAGTATTATTGTGGCCCTCTTGAGGTACCACAATAATATTGAATCTTTGAAATCTAGGTTAAGAAAAAAATTATTGTTTATATATGTATGTAAAACAAATATTTCTGTATAATGAGAGCTAGGTCTAATTCAGCCCGTCTGGAGGAGAATTCAAGCAGCTGACTGCTCTGATCAGTAGTTTTCTGTGGTTTCTCTAATCAACACTAGCCGAATGCCAGAGCAGTGGAATAACGAATGGGCCATGGTTTGTGTGCAATCTTTCCTTCCTCTTCCTTGGCCTACCCTAATCCCTTACTTACACAGCTGTACTGCACTACCACACAAGTCATGAGCTTAATGCTTGTCCCGACTGGGACGGTCTCACGCTGGTTAGAGATCCATGGTTGGTGAAAATTGTGCAAGCCAACATCCAAGAACTTGCCATGGTATTCATCAGGATATATGCCATTTTAGATTAATGGATCAAGCAGCAAAACCAGAAGATTAATATCCTTTTGAGGCCATCTTCTCAGTCAGGAACAGGCCTTTTATAATGTAGAACGTGGTGGTGGAAGTAGTAGAGATGGTGATTATTATGGATATTTCCTGATTGATGAACTCAATGTAAAGCAAATTTTATAGAGATATAAATTTTGAGGGGTACTTCATGTAACCCCACATTATATATATTTTCTTAAAATAACTTCACATGTCTTTATTTTGTTTAAATAGAGTTTAGTGCCCCTATAAATGTGGTGAAAATCCAATTTTTATTAAAATCTCTGAATTTTTCAAAATTGTGTAAGTTCAATGTTCAAAATAAATGCTTGACATGTAATTTTTAATCAAATTCTGACAATTTTCCAGAAATATCTTTAACAATGTTTTTGCCAAAATGCTCCCGTTTTTTTTCTTTAAACTTATGGGTGCAATACTCTGAATTCTATAGCACAAGTGAAGTTTTTATTGAAGCTTTTAATTTTAGAAAGTTATAAAGTTGTAATTTTTTTAATCTCTATAATAAGTTATTGGAAATTATTTTTAGGCTTTAATAGACCCAAAAGCTTTCAAGAAAAGCAAGCCAGGAATGGTGCATTTTCAGAAATTCTCAAATGATACTTTGTCAAACACTTCAAAATTTGCTCCTAAAAACATTCATTTTAATAAAAATATTGATCTCTGAAATTCCAAAGGTCTCACTGTGATAAATCTATTAAGACTAATTTGTTTCAAAGGTTGGACGGAGTAACACTATAAAATGTGTTCAATCTTTCCCAAACTCAGAACCAAGTAATTCCGATAAGTTTTAATTTCATTAAATTTGTGACTTTTTCAGAACTTGTGAAAGTCTGAGAGGGCAGTGTCAGGCTAACAAACTGTTTATGGACATGTAAAATAAAAAATTTGATATACAAGTCAAAATAAAGAAAATTATCTCGGACACAACCTTATTTTTCATCATTCAGAAAATGTCTGAGAATGTTTTTATTTAAGTGTTGGTACAAAATCCCTGTTCAGATGAAGTAATGAAAATTGCTTAGTGGGGTTGTTTGTCAGTTTGACTATTATTGCAATCGTACATGGATACTTCAATTTCATGTTTTGTAGAGCAATATGTGAAGGCAAGTATCTACTTTTCCTTCTCTCTTGGAACTGAATTTGCCATTATTTCCAGCTGTAAAAGAGTTAGTCAATACAGACGAAGATGTATTGAGTTTTTTCCTGCTGATGCATTGTCTTGTTAAAATAATTGTGCTCTTGTTGTTAATTATGGCCATTCTATAAGTACTGGTTAACAATATAAACTTCACAAACTGACCCTGTTCTACACTCCCCCCCCTTCAAAAAAAAAACAAAAAAAAACCCTCTGGAGAAAATGAATGTGATTTGTTTTTCGTTTGTTTTGCTCATTATTTACTTAGGCTTAATGTCCTGTAGGCTATATTTCTAGATTTTATAAATACTTCTCAAAATTATGGTAAAAACATTAACATTACCGTACTTAAAAGGAACAAATTGAGAATAATAGTTGGGGGCTTAACTTCATCTCTGTGTGTATTTCTTCAAATTTTAATTTTAATTTACTTTTAAAGACATCAGAGGATCAACACAATGTAATGAGGATTATATAAAAGTAATTCAGATTTTTTTTTTTTTTTCACTTAAAAAGAAAATCACCATACTTATACAACCTCTCTGCATGCTTATATTTTAGCGCCTTAATCATATTAGTGCTGTTACGTAACTTTTAAATTACGTGCATTGTAAATTCACTGGTGTACTGGTAAGTTTCAAATATAAACTCGAAAATATGTCGTAGTATGTTATTCGATTAGTGTGTTATCTTGAACATGTGTGATAGATACTGAAAACGCATTGGTTTTATTTACATCAACCAAAAAATGCATGAGTCATACTCTTCTCTTAATTATAAAAACAATTACTGTTATGAAATTTGTTGAGAACCATTGTTATGAACAGGTCTTTAAATTAATATTTTAGAGGAAATAACGGATATACTAAAATTAGTAGAATTGTGAGAAATTAGTTGCTTCTTTTTTTAACTTTTACGGAATTACTGTAGAGCTTTCAGGTGTACATAAAATATTTTTCTAAACAATAAATAATAATTTGCATTTGCCTGAAAAACAAAGTATGCAAAGTATAAATGAAAACATTTCCCAAGTTTTAGTTATCGTGTATAGCATTTACGGGAAATGTATACACCAATGTACAAAATATTTTGTGAAATCTTAAAGAATTCTTAATCATGAATTACGAACAAATGAATAAATGGCAACGTGTCAATTAGTGTACACCAACCACAAGCCTCGAAACTTGAAGTGTGACGCATGGAGTGAACACTCTTGGAAGGTTAACATTGAATTGCTTTGAATCACGCATCTCCGCAGAATCGGCGGGGCTGTTGTCGCTATCGTCGCCTGATTCGTGCCGCCATATTAGTTTTGTATTTGGTGTAGCGTAGTTTTGTTTACTGTTAGTGGTGATAATTTGCAGAAAAGCTTTCTTTGGTTGAGGTAAGTACTATTAGAAGTTTATTAGGTGTGCTGTTCGTATTTCTTTGTAATCGTCGAGCTTTGATTGTTATTAAAAGGGAGAAATAAGTTTTTTTTCTCTGCTTTTTGTACCCGCACGTTAGCGGAAAGTGTGTGCAATTTGAAAAATGTGGGAAAGTAAACTATTTATTCTAGAGTGATGCAGATCATCACTATTTCTAAAATTCTGCGTTTCTGATCATTCACGTTCACTAATGTGTTTTATTGAACTTCCCTCAAAAAGTTCGTTATTCGGCCGGAACTAGCATACTTACCGCGTGGGTTAATTCTTTGTTCGAATTGCTTATGATTTCAGTTGTTTTCACGGCTTATTCACGTTGCAGTTGCGTGTAGTGCCAAACAAACTCAAAACAGACTATTAACTTCGTTCTTGATCACACAATTTCAATATTCATCTTCCTGATATATTGCGTATTCATACTCGCAAAATTGACTCATTAGCATTGAGAGCGCGAAACGAATCAGGGTTGGATTAGATGCAAAGACAGGGTTATAAATTCATTACTCCATAAGAAATAGCGAAAATGTTATTTTTTACATCACTTTCGCCTGCTTTTCAAAAGTTCCAAATATAGGTATTGTTTTGAGTTTCAACATTTTTACCTCGCCTTCGTTTGAGATTTAAGGAGACTCCATCAGGTGGTTGTTTTGTGGGTCTTTTGTTTTTATTCAGTTTGCTTATATTGGAAGTCTTGTTCATGTGTTAAGAGTACTACCCAATTTTTGTTCCTAGGTGTAGATGTTTATAAACAAATCAGTGTGTTGGTTATAATGTGACATGTATAACAAGAGTAATTTTGGTTTCTTATAGAACATTTCCCTTCATTGTATTTGGCCATACTTGTACTGCAGACAATTTTGGGAATCAAAATGAAGATAACTAAAGTGTATTGTATTATCAATTATTCCAATCTGAATTAATATTTGCTTACCTTTAGGGTTTTAAAGCCATTGGTTTTTGTAATTCCTTATTTTTGTTACATGTAATTTCAATATTTCTAACCAAATAGCTTTTTAATAAATTGAAACTTAAAAAATCGTGCAAATTGCTAAATTCAAAGGATAAACTGAGACAATTGAGTGATGTAGTATCATTCCTCAAGGTTTTTTAATTTTTGTGTAAGAGTAGGATGTCCATTTTTTATTGCCCAGATTATCCTAGGAGAGATTGAATAAGTGTCACCAAGAAGTGTTGTTAATTGTAAAAATTCAAAACCAGTTAAACATAATGGGTCTAGAGATCATTTAAATAAGAGGATAAATTAGAAAAGGGATGTATGGTTAATTTAAATTTCTCTAGTGGAGTTTAACCTCTTAACCCTAGATTATATCAAGATTTGAGAGGATGTTTGTAGTGTAAATTTTTAAAAAAAAAATTACTAATGTTTTATTGTGAATAAATAATAAAATTAATTCTTTGGAAGGATACATTCATTATTCCATCTATGATTGGAGATTTTCGCCCAAAAAGATAATGGGGGTTTACTGCCTATTGCAGTATTTGCAAAAACTGTTTATGAAGGTGGTATTTGTAAAATTAAATGAGCTTTACCATATTATACAGTTAAATGCCCAGTGTTTTCACACCGCAGCATTTCTAAGAAATAAAACATTTATTTTCATTTAAAAATCTATTAAAGTGTCAATTTGCTGTTTAGAACCCATATTTGCAAAATTTGATTTATAAAAAAACTGCTCTGGACATAATGTTAAACAAGAACGGGCCTGGTTGGCCAAATAATTTCACACTTGTGCTAGTTGGGAAGACTGTAGTGACTGCATGAGATAGTACAAACTGCAGATATTTGGATGGGAAATATGAATGTTTAAATTCTTCAAACAAAATTATTTAAACCAATTATGTATATTTTTATTGAAGTTAATTGATAATTACAAGAGATGAGATTTAAATAAAAAATATGTGAATTTTAAATATCAATTTAAAAAAAATAATGATCTGCCCAGATTACAATACTTACTCTTGGCCAGTTGAATCACCAGACTTGTTTCTGTGAGAACTTACATTCTCTTCCTGGCTGTCCAAAAGCAATAAGTTACTTTGGGGTTTGAATTATGTGCTTTCAAGAGTGAAAGATATTGCTTTTAATCAGCGAGTGTTTGTGTGCACACAACCGTGCATCAGCCATATATCTAGAATTAGAGGTATACATGTCATAAGTGTAATATGGAACTGGATATTTTTGTTAGTGTTCCCCTGATTTAAACCGCCAATTAAATGGAATTAAAAAAAATCACGGATTTAAATCATTAATAAGTTGTTAAATAGTTGTGTTGCTTGTTTTAAAGAATTAAGGAATATATTCAGAAATAAGGGTGTAAATAAAATTTGTTGCCAAAAATTTTGTTCAGAATGCTCATAATTTCCAAAAACCAATTTGAAGATAAACACCACAGTGATAAACTTTTACAGATTTATTCTTAGGATTCATATTTTTGTACAAAGACACTGACCTGACAGCCTTTTCAGTTCCCAAGGGGGCATTAAAGGCGAATTGTGCTCTTCCCCGGGAGAAGGGAATATTGCTTCGCCATACCTCCCTTGCATAATCTTTTGTATTCAAAGTGTATGGCATCTTTAGTATATTTTTTGGAAACTTTTCTCAGATTCCAGATAAGATAAATGGTTTCCACACAATAGCACTTGACAAGAAATTTACAGCTGAAACATTAAGCTTAATAAAGTCAAGACTGTTCAGAATTCTCAGAACTGAGATTTAAAAATTCATAATCATTCATCTGTAATGTATATTGATTTTGTTAATAAACGTAAAAGAATTGTGTATTTTAGAAACTAACTGCAATGATACATAGAAAGCACCACGGTTAGTCAGACCTGGAGACTTCGTTGCCAGTTACCTTTGAGGGACTCTGTAATACCAGTTTCCCATCTTAATTTGAATATCAATGCAGCTAGTGATTGCAATGTAGTAAAATATAAATATTAATTTTTGTTTATTTAATGAATAAATTCAACAAGTTTCTGATTCTTTTGAAACAAACTCAAGCCTTGCGATACAGGTTTTAAAAATAGCTGTAAGAGTATGTTTGGGGAATAAGAGACCTCTTGTGTAGAATAATACACTGCAATGAATAAAACTAACCTAGATTTAGGATGTGTGATATGGATTAAGTCTGATTTTTTTTTAATCAAGGGTTTTAAAAACCCTACTTTCTGTATTCAGACCAGTGCTCAAGTGACAAATCTAAATAATTGTTCAGTTAAGTGAAGAAATTTGATCTCTATTTTGAACAGTAAAAATGTCTTTAAAAGCTCCACAAGACAATTAAAAGAAAAAAAATCCTTACATTGTGAAATAAATGGATTCGCTTAGAATAAGAGTTCTGCTGCAAAATTACTCATTGAGATGTTACTTTTTTGTGCATCAACAATTTTTCATTGTCATTAATCCTTTGCTCTAGAAAGAACTGGAAGGTTTCTGGAAGATGATTTTCCTTTTCCTGTGATCTTAAATATGTTTTGCAAACTTGAATATTCTAAGTTTAAAGTACTTTAAACTATGTTGTAGTGAAATTTCCCTACAAATCATGTCTGTACTACAGTAGGTTTGAGAGGGGCAGTTACATTGTAAGAGAACACAATTAGCAGTGTTAAGGTTGAGATTTTGTATGTATTAGGATAGTCAAACTTTATGAAGTAAAGTAGTACTTGAAAGTGCCTGGGATTAATCAATTTAGGGTAGAGAAATCATTGTAAGTAATACTAAAGCTACGCATAAGGGCTCTGAAGGAACAAAATTGAGAAACTGTAAATGAGAAATAAGAGTTAAAAAAAATCCTTAAATTAAATTAGGAGAAAATCTCTTATGATAAATTGAATTAGAGTAATTCTAATGATAACAATAGATAATTGGAGACCTTCGGAACGTTTTTATTACGTGTATCATAAAATGGCAGGCCATTTCTGAATTTGATAATTTTTCTGCTTCCATTAAAATTCTCTATAAAAACACGCTTCTCTCAAATATTTAAGTGCTAGGAAAGTGCCATGCTTGTCGGGAGAACATAACTTAACCAGAGTATTTACTCGCTATATTTACATAATCTTTGTGTGAACTTTTTGAATGCGTTGCGTACTAGCGTATCAAAACGTGATTTCAGGTATCTGATCCACGTGACTGAAGGTCTATTTTTGTATGTTGAACATTAAAGGGTTAATTTTTTCGAAAATTCGTTTTTGTAGTTTTCAGGGTTTAGTAATTTTTTGCGTGTATAACATTTCATCTTGTTTGTAGTTCTAAGCATGGAAATACGGTCTGCATTAGCGTGATTTGGTAGTGAGTGAGCGGTCTGTGTTTTTTTCCTAACCTCATGCTACCGTAAGTGCTTACATTTTACTTTACGAGAATTTTGTTTTTGTTTCGTTGCAGTTCTGATGCTTTTTCATATTTAACGGCTTTGTAATATTTCGTTTTGTGTACGGAATTATTTACGTAGTGAATCTTGGCGAACGTAAGTAGCGACTTGTCCAATTTTCGTAGTGACGATTCATGTGCCAGTCGGCTCGTGGCTAGCATTGGGTTTGCGGCGTGGGCGTTTCCAACTTGTGGCTGTCGCTATAAACAAAGCGTTGCCAGGGAGACTGTTGCCACCACAAAGGAAATGACAATACCGATCGTTTTTGTCCGGCGTGAGGCGTTTGCATGGGGGGCAGGATCCCCGTAATGTGTAGGTGCGCTTATTTCTATTATCCAGGGCTTCTGCGTATTGATTGTGGTGGCCGATACATGGTGACAATTCTTCCCTTCCGAAACTTTGGTCTTGTATTTATTTTAATATACAAAGGAAAGTTAGGACTTCTTTTTTTTATTACGTTAGATTTATTACCATTTTAATGTAAAGGATATGTTAACGATATATTTTTTACTCTTGGCAAGTTTGTGTGAAACACGTTGTCAATGTTGAAATTCAACTTGAAGCGAATTCTTAATCGTCAAATGTTCTAAACATCAAATATATCGTATCGACGAATGAAATTCATTTAAATAAAATGATCAGAACTCAATTCTAGTAACATGTCCTCTTGAAAACTCTTGTTGAAAGTTAACACCTAATGATCTGTTGTCCCTCATATCTTAGTGTGAATTGCATTCTTTTTGGTAAAGAAGAGTAACTTAACGTTTCTCTTTTCCTTCTCAATTGTGCCACTTATCTTTCCTTGCTGTGCACTGCAGTTATTATATTACATTAAATCACATTTTAGATTGGATTTTTCTTACCTATTGGAATTCTGGCAAATGTAACGCCAAAAGACGCTGGTTTGATGGTTAAAGGCTGGAAAAATTGATCTTGAAAATGTACTCCACTGCTCGTTAATAATAAGCTCGCGATTCAGTTCATCATAAGTTAGAATAATTAATAATGCATTAGTGCCCCCATTTACGAAAAACTAATTTGAGTATTGGGGGAAGGCAGACCCCCAGCTTAGTTCTTTTCTTCTGTATCTTCATTTAGGTATGAAGTAATTCTTTTTTTAGGGCTGTTAATAGAACCTCTATGAACTTAGGTAAAGTTAAGGTTTTTTTAATGTTATGCCTCAAAAAATGAATGTTTTATTACAAACGTGCAGAAAATCATATAATGCTGAATGCATGTCATTAGTTCTTAAATAAAACATTTTCATTCAGTTGTAATGCATTTTATTTTCGGGGTTCCACTGTTAAACTCCCTCATTAGTGTTCTCTGGAAACCGAAATGGCATTGGTTTGAGGCTTAAAAAATCTGGTGGGCTGCAACAGAAGAAATGCACGCACAGTGCTAAGGAACAACACAAAATGCTCTTTTAACATAACAAGAAATTGAATATTTTGACGAAAACTCTATTCAAGAATTCTGCAATATTGTAGTACAGGCTGATGCACAGTAAAATTCATTACATAAAAAGAATATCTAAAAAGTTGCTGTTCCATAACGCAACAAGTGAATAGCAAATTTTAATGGCGGTCGGCCGCAACCCCGGAAACTTCCCATCTCATGGCGTTAGCTATGCCCTAAGTAGTGAACCCACGGAGTATGATAATTCGGTCGGTACACACAGTATGAGAAGCGAAAAAGCATACATTTTTTCAGTCAAAATCGAAACTTTCATGGTTTAGTGCATTTTTCTTGAGTTCGTGGGTATCTAATGAAACTATACCTCTCAAAAGACTGGAGGCAGAAAATATTTCTTTCAATTTCTGCTTACGTAATATACTAGTGGTCTTCAGCAGCAAACATTCTGCTGAAGAAACACAATGGTTTACCAAAAAGTAGTACGCACACTGCTCAAGTACAAATAAAATGCTCTCGTAAAACTGCAGTAAGTGAAATTTTTTAAAACATTTCGCGAATAATGCAAGAACATAGTTCAATAGTAATAATACAGTACCTCGGTTCTTTGCTTACCAATAATACCAAAAATGTTGCTGTTCCATAGCGCAACATATCAATAGCAAAAAATTTAATGTCGAGAGGATTTTACTTAAAAGCCTTGCTGACGCATGGCTTCACCTGTATCGTAAGCAGTGACACTAGAATTGTAAATATAATAGTACTCGTGTAAATATAGTAGTACTTGGGTTGTTCTTATCTGGCAGTCGACGTAAATCAGGTTTGACTGTTTCGTCCAATTGGGAGCTTACATCACCACAGTGACGCCACCGTGATGACGTTTTAGCTGTCGATTGGATGACACCCTAACAGCTGATTTAAGTCAACTGCCAGGTGCAAAAAAAACCACGTATATGTAACCGTTACAAATGCGAGAAGGTTCATGCTGTTCGAGCATCAATAGTTGAATGTAGAACGTCAGTCGTTAGGATGTGCACTATCTCCCAGTACTACTTCCGATGTGCAGCACAACAAAATTGGGGACTAATTAAACCAATCAAGAGTAAATTATTATTTATAAATTGTGCTAGTGAAAGTAATGTGAAGTGATCTATGGCGCTCTGGGATTAACTTTTTATGTATTGAAGCAGGGTCTTTTTATGACTATCATGACAAAGCGAGACAATAATTACAGATAGGAAAATTTGCTACTTTTCGTGATTGCAATTATTGGGACATTTTGACCATAAGTCTCACAGGAAAACAAGATTGCCGCGAAGAAGAGCAGTGAAACGCACTGTGCTCTTATAAATTTCCTGTTTTATTAATTTAGTCTTTCGAAAGGTTTCTGAACTAGATCCCAGAGTTCATTGTGAAATCAAGAGTTTAGGTGGCAATTAAAACTCGCGACAAAAGTTGGGCCGCGTTGTTTCAAGAATGAGAAGAACAAGAGTTGTCTGATGACCCGTTTGCGTGTGCCACTGGTAGCTTTATTTGGTCTCCTAGGCAACGAGTTATATCGTAACGTTTCCCCAGTACTTCCCCGTTGCTTGTTATCTGCGTAGCAGAATGCTCCCACTGCCATGTTTTTCAATAGACCGCATGTTTTATTACTCTTTAATGACAAATTTAGGAAGAAGAGAAATGTACCAGCAAACGATATTCTCGCTGTTTAATAAAAGAAGGAATCTTGTGACCCATCACTTCTTTCTTCATGAAAAGAATTAGTGGTGCAACAGCAGCGCGTACTTTCTCGCGCATAGAAAAGGATGTGAGATAATACCACAATTGTTGCCCATATTAACACACATCACTTGTCACTCACAAATTATAGAAAAGGTGCGAAAACTAATTATTTTAAAGCTAATAAATCAACACAAAATCTAAAATTGAATGCATATTTTAGCCACAAAAAATTAATAACGCGATCCCGAGGTAGCAGTGGCTTTCTACAACCCGTTGTTGCCAGTACGGCGCTGTTAAAGCACCAATAGATGATTCATTTGGCATATACGTATGGCGAATGTTTATTCTCTTCTTAATGCTTAACGACAACTAAATAATTTGTAAATTAAAGAAGTAACGTAATGTTCTAGATATTTAATCTACTCTAGTTATCTACGATAAAATAATTACCATAAATAGGACCAAAAAATTAACATAAATATATTAGCACTAGAAATTCAAAATTTATTATTTATGTCCACCATGCCCCCGTGGAAGATTGTTTCTTTCCCAAGAAACAACGGCCGGCAATAAATTCTCTGAATTCCATGCCGTATCGCGACCTTATATTGTTAAATTGCAAATTGATGAAATGTTTACAGATCTTTTAAATTTTTTTACGTCAAAAACTGTGTGACGTGCCACGGGGAGAAGTGAATTCTGTGAACCCTTCAACTACTTCAATTTTGAACGCAAAAATAAAGGAGTTTTTCTCTGCAAGGATTCTTAGCAAAAATATTCACTCCAATGTAATAAAATCTATTTTCAATGGTAAATAAGCTATAAAATTGGTCTTTTATCCCTCACCATGTCCTTCGTGAAGGAATAATATACTTACTGCCGCGACAACATGGAGAATGATAATTTGAAAAACTATATTTGCAACTGAATTCTAGAAGACGTACACAGATAATGAAGTTACATTTATGCCCAGAAGCAAAACAAGGGACCATCAGAATTTTCTGGAAGGATCAGGGAAACCGGATGAAACACCTGATCGAGATGAGGGTCATTGACCCAGAAACTGGTAAAACATTTGTTAAAAGTTGTTTAGAATTATACAGTCCAAATGGTAAATAATACATTAAATAGCACTGTTAAAATTACTTTCTTTTTGATGCTCAGAATAATCTCTAATTGTATAGAAACAGTTGTGCAGCAGAAAAGATTTTTACTTAGGATTTAAACCTTTCTATCGAATTTATTCGTTTAATGCCATCAGGCAAAGTGTAAAATAATGTACATGTATTGTATGTGAATGTTTTGTAGTGAGCTGTCGAGTCGCACTACGCTGAGTGTCAGACATCGGCGTTTGCTGAAAATACATTCCCACCCTTAAGCAAGTAGTTTATTACCAAAACAAAACAACACTGATTCGTAAATCAAGAGACAAGATAGTGGTAAAATTCCTAGATTAATAAAGAGGCTTACAAGAATAACGTGGGTGGGATTTGCTTATGATTCGTACATTTTTTTTTGTAAGCTAAAAATTTAGAAACTATAAGATATATTCCCCAGACAATTGTCGTATCTCAAGCGGGAATGAACATTGGCGAAATATACACGAGCACTATAAAGGCTGACTGAATTCGAAAGAATTCTAAACGCGTAGATTAATGAACTTAATTTAAGCTTTGAATTGAGAGACCCGAACATTTTGTTACTTTAACATGAATGGCACACCGTTCATTTTCAATGGAGTACAGAATTGTTTGAGATGGAAAACTGCATTGAAACTGCTTTCTTTTGATTACTATTATTTTGTTATTGCAGCACCAGTTTGAAACATCTGATATTGTACTATTTACGGTTTCTTTATTGCAAACAATATTCTATCATCCGCAAAGAGAACTGTTCGTCCGTTTCGAGTCGAGAGCATATCATTTATGTATAGTAGGAAGAGAATATCAAATTACTGTACATTAAATAAAAGTTCGTAGGAAATTATAATGCTCAATTTTTTCAACTTTTCTTTCAATGTTCCTCTTCAAATTTCAGGCAATCAAATTTATTTACAATGTGTACCAGTTTTGTTTGTACAAGAACATTCGGAAACTATGATACAGAAAATTTAGTTAAAATAAACATTGGTTTAATTCTCAATGGTATTGCATTTTTTGTATGTATAAGAGTATATGCACCAAATGAAAAGGTGACATTTAGACATTAAAAAGAATTTGCAATAAACAAAAACGTGTCACATTTCTTTGAACCATTTCCGTTCGTACACCGATCAGAAATAAATAAAATACTTGTAATAAACACTGTTAAAGGTTCAAAAATTTAATATACAAAGTTCTAATATATAGTTGAATATCCCTTAGCTTTGATAACTACTTTGCATCTTTGGAGCATTGAATTAACAAGGCTCCAGAAATCTTCCGGACTATTTTTTTGCCACTCTTGCAAAACAATTTTCTTTGCGTCTTTTTTTGGCGTAATATTGTATTTTATTGTTCCGACTTTCAATATATGCTAGATTGGTTTTAAATCAACAGATTGTGGAAGAGTGTGCAACTGTTAGGGTACGTTCCAAATTCGCCATTTCTTGTACAGCATTGCCGTACGTTTTGTGTAGGTGTCTTTGTGAAAGATATAAACAAAGACCTTTCTAATCGATGTATACTTTGTATTTAAAGTATTTTTTAAAAAAAACTGTTTTGTCCGTTATGCCATCGATAAAATGATCGTTTCCCACACCGATGACAAACAATCCCAAAGCATGATTGATTGTTCTACTGTAAGTTGGATGGCCAGCGAACCTGGAATCCTTGAAAACCGGGCATTTGAAACAGCCTGGAAGAACCGAAAAAAAACTGGAATTTGATTTGAAAACCGGGATTTTTCATTATTTTCCCCCAATATATTATAGCACAAATTCACATACGGCATCGTATTCAGTAAAGTGGAGAATTCAACTCGGTGCATGATAACGGCGAGTGTTAAAATCGAAGGATGTATGAGAAGTGTCACATGTTTGCTTGAGGATCGCGAAGTTCTTGACTCACTCATAATACAATTTCACACTGCTCCTCGTGTAGGCGCAACATGGGTAGTGTACATAGCACCTCAGAACACCTATATGGTTGCCTGTGGGTTGCATGTGCATGGACGAGATATTTGCGGAACAAATGTCTCACCGGGAACTCAATCGCTGAGTTTCGATTAGTGTCGCGCCTCTTTTTTGATGACATGGGCGATACCATATTGCTATTTTTTCGTTCGAAACGACCGTGTTATCACGTCTGTGATATTCAAAGGGAATTTTAACTTATTTTGTAGAAGAGCGCAGTCAAAGCTGTCTTTGCTTATAGCCTACACGGAGATTAAGAGTGACAAGAAGCACGAAAGAAATGAACATGCGGTGATCTTCAAGAGGTTGCGTACCAGGAAATAAGAGTAGAGCATGTTTCCTTCGTAATGTGAAATTAAAGTTAAAATGTTAGTATTGGTTCAAATTTATGGTACTCAATTTTCCTTTCATGTAAAGTATTAGAAATAATGCCAATATCCTATCCCAACCAATTCAAAGGAAGCGCCTGCGGTGCACGCCAGCGGGTTTTTTGACAGAAACAATAGTCATTTCAAACTTTTACAAATGAGAATACAAAATTCAAATGAGAATACAAAAAAATATAGCGTTCAAAATTTCTAGAAGGAAAGAAATAATTTGTTCGATGTTAATTTTATGACCTTCCATCAATTTACTTTCTTTTATAAGAATAGCAATAGCTTCCAAAAACATCTCAAATTATGTTTACGAAGCCCAGGAAATTCGAAAGCGCGACTTATGTTTGATGCCAAATTACACAAAAGGTACTCATATTTTGGAAAAACTCATGACCTTATTTGAAGATGTTTTTGGTGAACATATTTCATTAAGAATAAAATTTCACAATTAAAAGTTATAAGACCCAGAAAAAATTTAATTTTTCCATTTTTCGAATAATCGAGGGAAGCAGTTGCATTATTCTCTTAAGCGCCCTTTACGCTATGTAAGATCAATATTTATTCAAAAAATTGTTGCCATTTTTAGGAAAAATTATTTAAAAAATATCTATTTTTGACGCAAGATTTCGCAAAATATACTCTTTATTTTCGAAAAATAAAACAAGACATATAAAAATGATTTTGATGAAAACATTTCACCATGAAAACTAGTGGTGCTAAAATAGCACGTGCTTCCTCGCTATTAGTAATGGAAATTTAATAGTTTCAATGACCGCTCATTTATTAGTTTTAACATTTAATATAAAGGATGCAATTTAAAATGAAATAACACAAATATAATATAATTATAATAATAAAATGAAATATGATATAATATACAAACTCTAACATAAGCATCATCCAACTGCATAAATTGGGAGCGGGCGACTGGAGACTGGTAATCTTTTATTTCAAATTTATTTCGAATAGGTTTTAATTTCTAAACGATTAACTTGTAAACATATAACAAAAGCTCTAATATAAAAAACGGACGAAGAAATATAAAATAATGTACGCATTCTAACTTACATAGCATCTAACTGCCTCAAAACATTTCTGAAATTACGATCACGAGTCGCAGGATTTTCAGAACCACCGATTAAGCTTGATGCCAATTTTCTTAAAAAAATACTCTTATTTTCGAAAAATTCAACATGACCTTATTTGAAGATGTTTTTGTGATGACGCAATTGTAGTTGTAGGAAGACGCCGAAAACATTTTGAATTTTTTCAATTTTCGAAAAATCAGTTTTCAACCAACATGAGACTTGTTCCTTAAACGTCCTTTAGACTATCCAACGACAAACTTGATTCAAAATTGATGGCGCTATATTTTTAAAATTTTGAATATGTCAGAGGGGCTTCATGTAAAGTACCATCCAGAATTAAAATATCGGGTTCAAATTCAAGGGGCCATGACATCAGCCAGATCGATTAAGGAATAAGAATTTTGAAGAAAATTGGCTGAACGGTTTGGCCGTTAGCGTTGTTTTCTGGATAGACGGACGGACGAATGGACGTTTTGCCGTCAACCGAATTTTCGGTATCACAGACCCACATAACATGGATTCTACACCACGTGTTAGAAGATTTAGCAACTGGATTTATCCACTTTTTCGTTTCCCGGGCCCGGCAACAGTTTTTCGGCTGAAACTTCTCCGCTTTTCCCCGCAATATTACATAACTTTCTGTTTAGTGCATAAATGGTAGAAGGTGAGAATGTGCTGTAATGTGCGAAAAAGAACCTGGAAAATTTATACTCTCAGACCTGGAAGACCGGGAAGAAACCTTGAATTCTAAAAAGCCAGATCGCTGGCCACTCTGGTAGGGTATTAGCCTACCAGGTATTATTATAATCGGTGTTCTATTTCCATACCCTATGGTTTGCCTTGATTTCCCTTACTGCAAGGCCCTCTTCCCTCGCGTCCAACCTCTGCCTTATGCTTCTCCGAAGCGAATTCTTTGTAGAACCGTTATATTTAAATTTGTTAAACCTGTTACACCGCTGAATCTGTTTTATTTACCATTTGTCCTATATTTCTAAATGAATTACCTTTGAAAACTAGATTGACAATTACTTCTTTCAAACGAGTACTGAATTTAAGCTGGAACTAGACGCAACTAATTAAAAAAAAGCACTGATTTCAAACTAGTACCGCTTACATTTACGAAATACAACCAGCCTGAAGTGTTCAAGGTCACTAGGTCTGTTTTGCAGTTACTAACCTGAACTTCGTGTGAAAATTCTCCATTTACAGCGACTCCCAAACTTATCCGGGCATTTATTAATTTAACCAAAAATTGTGTAAATTTTCCTTAGAAAACCACATAATTATTAGTTAGCGCATGAAGTTGAAAGAATAGAATGTTCTTATATAGGTAAACATTACAAGTACATTCAAAAATGTGTTCTTCTTTGTTTAAAAGAAAATTTAGTCGCCGATGCAGAAACTTCGCTTCAACAAAACTATACGGACAGCCGTCGGGGCAACGTGGTAACGGATCTTTTGATCTTCGAAAAGAACATTGAAACCTTCTACCCTTGCTGCACATTCAAGGTCACTCGTCATTGAATCATATCCGTGGGAACCTTAACATTTAAGCGAAATAAGTCGCATAAGAACACCACTTTGAGGAGCGTCAGCTGGTTATTTACAGTTCTGAAAACAGCAAATCATGCTGAAAAAAAATGGAAATTGCGAATAATGAAGAAAGCATAGTAAGTGACATCTCACGATTCATCAATTGGGAGAGAGAAGATTGAACTGCAACGTGGAGGAGGATGATGCCCAAAGACATTTTGTGATCGAGAAAATCTCATAGTGAGAATAGTAAAGAAGGATCTTCGTATTAGAACACCAAAAATTACTCCACCCAAAGAAATTGACATTGGTAACATAGTTAATTCCTAAACCGTGCGAAGGGTACTAAGGAGGTCCAATTTCCTGTAGCAGAGTTGCGAGAAGCAAGTAATGTATAAGTAAAGCTAACCGACGTATCTTCGTTGACAAATCGAAATTGAACGTCTGTGGATCTAATGGAAGAATTCAGGAGTGGATGAAACTAAATTAAGAGCAGAACGGGGAAAACATGTTAGCAACCATGAAGCACGGAGGAGAAAATGTGATTGGTGTTGCATGTCAGTCAATGGTGACGGGAACTTGTGTTCGTAGAGCAAACGATGAAAATGTAAAACTATCTTAACATTCTTAAACAATTTAAAACTAAGCTAAAAATCTTAATTGTTGATAGATTTGGATAATGATACCTAACACAAGTCGCAGGTTAAACTTTGGCTGCTGTAACCTAAAGGCCTAAAAAAACTTCATCCACCCCGTCATCAGACCTTACTGTTAGAGAACGTCTTTGGAAATAATTGGAAAAGGAGATAAGAAAATACCAATTCATTCCAAACAAGAATTAAAGCAAATAATGCAACATTAATGGAGAAAATTTCTCCTTACACCCAAAAACTCGGTCCAAAGTACACCAAATGTATAGAAGGAACTGCTGCAGCGAAAGGGAATGGCTACAAGGTATTGAAATTCTCGTGCTGTTATTTTTTTATTAGTTTTTCTTTTTTGCACACTATTTACTGTGCATATTTGTTTATATTTCCATTCAAGCGTCCGAATAGTTTTGAGAGTTCACTTTTCAGCCTAAAAAATCAAATTAAAAAATATTAGTTGATTATTGTGATTTTAAAGAAAATATCGTTAATACCTTGTAACTGCTTATGAAAGTAATCGTACAATATTCTTTATTTCATTTATTTTCATCTTTTAATATTCCTGATCCAAGATTATTTTGCTGAGTCCGAATAGTTTTGAGTCACTGTATACTCAGGTTTGACCTACGTAACTCAATTGTAAGAACAGAAATGGTGGATCAATTTAGTGACCTTTTTACTATTACATTGTTTATGCCTGATACTGCGAAAAATTAAGAGTGTTTTAGGGCATGCAATACCTTTCTTGTAGATCTAGGAAGCATATCTAAAAATTATTAAAGTAAAGAAATAACGAAGAACGAAAACCAGTATTTATTGAAAAGGATGTACGAACAGAAATTGTACTTACTGTATGCTTGAACATATTTGTGATTTAATTCATCTACATTGTAGTTTGCGTTAGGTTTCGGCTGCACCTTATAGCAGTCTCCAAACATCTGGTTTTAAAAAATGCACGTTTTTAAAAATGGATTATAATAGTTATAAATTCCTATTGTATCATTTTTACTATATTTAAATATTACATATCTAAGTTTACAGAAGCTTACCTTTTTAAAAGAATAGTGTTGGAATGCATTTATAACTATTCCAAACTATTTACATTATACAAAACATTAACACTGAGCGCCGTTATTCTGCTGCTCCTTTCAGTTACCATGTAATTTGAAAACTGGAGACGGTTACGAGCAAAGAAAGTATTTGAACCGTCAAAGAAGGGGGGATGAAGGAATTAATTTTGATTATTAAAACTTAAAACAAGTGTCGTAAATTCCAGTGAAGTGTCGTAGTATTAAAGGTTTCATTCAGTTTTATATGTAATGTCTCTGATAATATTCTAGCGCATTTCCTTGTCCTATTATTATGATAGTCCAATACTTTCACTGGAATTTACGACACTGACTTTTACGTTTAATTAACGGTAAATACATTTAAGGCTAATTTCAATTGAGGTTTGCCGGTTGATTGAAAGAAACATCAATACATTAAGAATATAAATTATTGATAAAAGTGAAAAATAAATATTGGGATTTTCAATAGTAAATTATAATTAAAACCAGCCTTAGTCCCAAGGCAGAAGTTAGCGCGCTTTCTGGAGGACCGCGACGGTAGCCCGCAAGTTGGCGACACTGCGCACGAATTGAAATTAGAATTAAGTTATTACCATTGAGTTCATATTAAGCCAACAATACATGTAGAACATGAACTGAATCCTGAAAATGTTTATATTAAAAATGTCGGAGGCTGAGTGAAACGCCCAGGGCAATATATTCCAAATTAATCACTTCGAGAAAATAATTGACAGAAACTACGTTCTTCCTCGCAATAATTTCACTGATACGTAATATGCATTTACATTTCAACTTCTTAGAGATGTTTTTGCACCTAATTTTCTAAGATTTGTAATATTTAGTTGAGTATAATATTAATGAAGGTATTCCCAAAATATCCAGCTGACTCCAAGCACATCTCGAATTAGTTTGTCACTTACAGCCTCAAACGAAGTGCGGGAAATTCGAATTAACAATTTAGTCTTTCAAATTTTCGAAGAAACTGCACTAAAATTGAAAACTAGCGCCACTTTCTTTACCGTTCGTTGCTACATTGAAAAAAAATACAGCAGTTTCTCAGCACATTGTTTAAAGTAAATCGCAGTTTCACGCAAAAACCTAGTTTTCGAAGAATCGAACTAGTCATTATTTGAAGAGGTTTTTAAGAATATAAAAAAAAAATTTCAGGATGCTCCGAACATTTTATTTTTTTTGAAGTTTGAAATTTTCGAAAAGTCGCGTATCTTTACGAAAATGATACTTGCACAATTCTCTCAAGCGTCCTTTACGCTACTCGAAGCCGAAATATAATAAAACTAGAGATGCTACAAAAAGGCATACACTTTCTCGTAGCTAATTTTTCTAATTTTCTTGGTGTGGTCTAGCTTTAAGGCCCATGTGGCGTCGCCCAAAGTACATTTTTTCATTTTCTCAGCTTTTTGCTTTTCTAATTGTACAACCGAAATTTACTTCAGGAATATTAAAGTATAGTAAAACATCGTCCTAAATATAAATTTTCATTTAAAAATTTGAAGCCGTTTTTAAGAAAACGGCGATTAAGCATTATTGTAATTGCGAAATTTGACGCTCTTTTTCATTGATAAATATTTGCATATTAATCACGTGAGAAATTTCAAAAAAAATTACATTTGTGTAATTTTTTAAAAAAACAAAAGAACACACCAAAAAGAACTTACGTTATATTCAACAGTGCCATTACCACTATCCGTTGGAAAAGTTAGAAGAAATTTAGAGCCATTTTGTCAAAAGTGACGTTTGAGCCTTTCTGAAAATGCTGAATTTTGAGCTCATTTTAACCAAAACTGTTGTTTTCTAAGAACTTTGACATTATTTAATAACACATATACACGTAAGTACAATGACGTGAAGAACTCGTCTCTATAGTAAATTTTATCGACGTTGGATAAAAGTGTAGTACCCCCAAATTTCAAAGCTTCAACTAGAGCTCAATGGACAGGGGTTTCTTGAATTTGGAAAGAATCCTCCACACGTCTTGGCGCTAATACTCTTCACGAACGGACGAACGTTTGCAACGTTCGACGACAGTCACGACGAAATTACATTTTGTGATTTTTGAAAAACCAAAGAATAGAGTAACATGTCTTTTGTGTCATCGTATAGGGTTTGACACTAACCCTACCAAAAATTTGAAGAAAAAGTTAGCAGCCGTTTTTGAGAAAACCTGTTTTTATTGTAAATATTGCACGAAAACTGCTAAAATAATTTGAAAAATATACATGACCTTAATAAAAGAACTATTTATGGACAATAAATTTCATTTGAAGGAAAAATCAGTCTTTGGTTTTCTAGTCGTATGAAGTGGCCGAATAAAATCTGCAATTTTCGAAAATTCAGAGCTAATCGTGAAAATCGGACCTATGCCATCATTATAAGTGTATTTGTACTCAATTCTTACAAGAAATTTAGGGTAATTTGGGAGCCGTTTTTGATAGAATTTTGAAAATGTCCGGGGGCTTTATGAAAGGACACCCAAATTACAAAGTTTTTTTTTCTTTCTTTTTTTTTTTTTTTTTTTTTTTTCTTCTTTTTTTTCTTTTCAAAATCTCAAAGCTTCGACTACAGCCAGATTGACAGGGGTTTTCTTCACTTTTGAAGCTTCACTTCTCTTCACTTCTCAATTCAGTCAAACCTTAAATGGAACGTTCATTTAAATGAATTGAACACAAAATTAAGTTCATTATGATACGCGTTCAGAATTCTTGCAAATTCAGTCAGCCTTCATACTGCTCGTTGTGTATACTTCGCGAATGTTCATTCCCGCCTGAGATATGGCATACTATTCTGGGGAAATACATCTTATAGCTCCCAGACTTTTAGATTACAAAAACGAATTGTACGAATAATAACCAAATCCCACCCACGTGATTCATGTAAGCCTCTCTTCATTAATCTAGGAATTCTACCATTACTGTGTCTTTTTATTTACGAATCAGTGGTTTTTGTAAAAAATGACTTGCTCAAGGGCGGGAATATTTTTTCAGAAAATGCCGAAGTCTATTACTATAACACTCGACGTAGAAATCATATTCATCAGGTGACAGTATCAACAGCTCATTACAAAAAATTCACATACAATACATGTACATTATTTTACAACACTTTGCCAGATGACATTAAACGATTAAATTCAATAGAAAAGTTTAAATCCCAAGTGAAATCGTTTCTGCTGCATAACTGTTTCTATACAATTAGAGACTATACTGAGCATGACAAGAAAAGTAACATTAATTTTAACAATGATACATAATGCATTAATTACCATTTGGACTGTATAAATGAGTATAAACAACCTGTAACAACTATTGTAACACAGCTTCCGGGTCAATGACCCCCATCTCGATCAGGTTTTTCGTCCAGTTTCCCTGATCCATTGAGCAAATGCTGAGATGGCCCCTTGTTTTGCTTCTGGACATAAATTTAACTTCATTTTCTGTGCACGTCTTCTAGAATTCAGTGGGAAATACAATTATTCAAATTATCGTTTCCATGTTGTCGCGGCAGGAAGTAATAACAGCCAAAATTTATTGCTTATTTATCTTTGAAAATAGATTTTATTACATGGGAGTTTTTTTTTTTTTCCTCCCTTTCAAAATTCAAAATTTATTGCTTGTTTATCCTTGAAAATAGATTTTATTACATGGGAGTTTTTTTCTCCCTTTCAAAAATTCAAAATTTAAGTAGTATATGACTTAGTGTAGGGATCACAGAATTTTGAAAATGTGCACACAATTCACTTTTCCCCATAGCACGTCATACGCAGTTTTTAACTGTTTTTTTTTACGTAAAATAAATAAAAATAAATAAATAAATGAAGCGATAGTACGCATGGTTGAGGCGCTAGTAGTGTTCAGACGGACGACCAGACGTTTTAGAAAGAAGGGGAAAAAACAAACTACTTATATCTGTATATACGTATGTATACGAGAAAATAAAAATTAGAACCATTTTTGGGGAAATTTTGAAAATATCCCAGAGGCTTTATGTAAAGTACCCCTCAATTTTAAAGAATATTTTTCAAAATCGCAAAACGTGGAATCGAGCCAGATAGACTGGGGAATATCCATTTTGGAAAATATCCTACTTGTGATGTAGGCGAATAAAAGAACTTGAAAAAAAATGGAACGTGATCTATTTGAAAAACGTTTCAGAACACCTTTCATTTTAAAAATATATTTATATTGTAGAAAGATGCCGAAATTTTGATGTTTTACGATTTCCGAAAATCAGGAATTTTGACGAATGAGGCTTTCACAATTCTTACAGCGTTCTTTATGCTATCCAAAGTTTTTTTGAAAATGTCTCAGGGGCTTTATGTAAAGTATCTCCCAAAATATATCTTTCAAATTCAAGGGCGACATTATCGAATGGGGAATATAAATTTTGGTGAAAATCCTGCTTGAGAGTTTCGCTGCTAGCATTCGAACACGTTTTGCCATCAATCGATTTTTCTATATCAAGGACAATATATAGATTCTGTGTATACAACGTGTTAGCGGAAGTAATTTACTAGGTATGTAGAAAAGATTTGTCCACTTCTTAATTACCAGGGACCGGCAATATGTTTGTCAAAAATTCGCAGTTTTTCCCCGCAGCATTACGATACTTTCTCTACACTGCGTTATCAGTAGCGAGAAGGTAAAAATCAAATCCGCAGATCCTTTATCGATACAAATGTTTTCTATCACTCGGGAGCGAACATGTATAACTTTCAAATGTTGCTAATCTCGCGTTTTTTAAAACTTGTTGAGACTTTGAAACAATTTCATAAAATCAAGAACTAAAAACTTGAACTAAAGACTTTCTATGTAGTATTCGCCGCCTTTAGTGAACTTCGTAACATTGAATATGTCTGAATAACTTTGTTACAATTCGTTTGTAACGCAATTCGTAGCAACAATGCAAAGCAAGTTACTTCAACATCAAAATCTTGTGACACTGCACGACGTAATGAAAAATATCGGAATTCAACAGAAAATGTAGAAAAAGGGTTTGACACGCGTGTCTACAAATAGATAATACATTACCTTTTTACTTTCTCGTAGTACGTACGTATACACGGAGTAATATCCATAGTATAGAAAAAGTTATGTATTCTTCACTCAGAGGACTAGGCTCTAATGAACCTGTTCCGGTGCCCAATTTCCTTTTGGTCTTCCAATATCCCACTGCATTATAAACCCTTGCTATTGCCGGTAGTGTCGTGTTTGGCATTCGCATCAATATTCGCACCATTTTCGTCAGTTTCTTCATAGTTTCCAGCAATGGTTCAACCTTGAACTTCTGTCTTATGTCGCGTGTTTCCTTTTTTTAAAATGTATAATTGTATAACCAAAAGAACTCCTTATGAACTTCATTTCTGCTACCTGGCTTCTGGATTTGTCCTTCTGTTATTTCATCTCCATACATGAGTACTGGAATAGCAACAGTATTGAAAAATTTTACCTATGTTTCTCTGTTTTATTTTTTAAATTTCTGTGAATTGCACCACAGATGCTTCTGAATTTATGAAGTGTTTCGTCTATATCAATGTCCTTTTCATAAGATACACTACAACCTAAATATTTGAAGTGTTTTGCTTGTTCTAGTATATTTTCTTCTATTATTTTAGTCCTCACGGAATACTTTCCTTTGAATGCCAGTGTTTTAGTTTTTCCTGTGGATACTTTAAAGTCAAAATCTACCGCAATTTGAAGTTTGTAAACTACCGTTTGCATTTTATCTTCAGTTTTTCACTATTACTTTGTCGTCCTCATATAAAAGAGAGTTTCAATATGTTTTATTAAAATAGATTCGTGGATCTACGTTCAACTTCCCCTTTCGAAACATGTAGTCCTTATATGTATTAAAAAAGTCGTCGATAAAGAACAGCCCTCTTAGTGGGAATATCTTCTGTCAATATTCTTCCAACTACCAATTTGATGTTGGTGTCTTCATAGATGCTTTTTGTTGCTTTTACAAGGTGTTTTGGATATCCTCTTTTCTTTTTTTCTTCGAGAATGCTCCATAGCACGTTACTATTTGCATTGTCAAGTGATGTTAGTTGGCCTCTAAAAGCCAGGTGAGTTTCGCAATTAAATTCCCGCCGTTTTTTCAGTAATCCTTTTTAAAGTAAAAATGGCGTCTGTAGTTTATCTCCCTTCTCTAAATCCCATTTGCTCTTCAGAAATTAAATGATCGGCAATTATTTTTGATCTTTCGTTCAGTATTCTTGCATAGATCTTAAAAGATGTATCTAAAAGACTAATACCTCTATAGTTATTGGGATTTCCTCTCTCCTTTCTTAAGCGAGATTACTTTTGATTGTCGCCATTTTTTTGTAATCTTGTTTCCCCCTAATCTACCTTGACTTTTTCCAATATCGTTTTCTCCCCACCAACGGATCTACCGGTGTATGGTCTCCTTCTCTGGTGTGGCGTTGCTTCCACTTATTTGTGCCGCAACTCTTTTACCTTTCCTATAAGGCCTCTTGGTCCCTTGTATTTTCTGACCCCGACGCTATTAGGCCTCGAGGGCTAGCGAGTCGTTCATATTCTCGTCCATTTTCTAGTACTATTTTCTTCATTAACGTTTCTTACTCTAATTTATTTTCATCTTCATTTTCCTCTAAAGAAAAGGGCAGAGGAGGCTCTGTAGACTTAGTATACTTCCGTAGGGGAGAAAACCCCCGAAAGATCTTGGTCCTCCAGATTGGGGGTTTTGCGGAGAGGGCCGGTAACCCACCCACGTAAAAAACGTCAATTACTTTTAATGCACAAAGTAGCCTCGGAATCCAAACTATGACGACCAAGGTAAGGAAACTAGGAATCCGCAAGTAACGTAATGCTGCGGAAAATCGATTTCGACGGAATTCGGTTTTAACGGAAATAAGTTTTGGGAACCCTTGATACCGAAAAGTGTTTCGTTTTACTTTTTTCTTCCAAAACGTCCGTCTGTGAACGCTACTAGCGCCTAACTACACGTACGATCTTTTCCTAATTGAAGAAACACCTGTCCATCTGCCTCTAGTTGAAGCTTTGAAAATTTGGAAAAATATTCTTTAAAATTTAGGGGTACTTCCCATGAAGCCTCCCGGACATTTTCTAAATTTTCTTAATAACAGCTTCAATTTTTTCTTTCTATTGTTTGAATAGAGTAAAATACACTTAAAAAGATGGCATATGTCCAATTTTCGCTGTTAACTCAGAATTTTCGAAAATTGCACAAGTTTTTTGGGCGTCTTGCTAAAACTACAAAATTGAAGGCACATCTTAAATTGAAATTTGTTGTTCATAAATAGTTTTTTTCACTAAGGACTTTTTGGAAATTTTAGTAGTTTTTGTCCAATAGAGCGTGCAATATTTGAAATTTAAAAAAATAACAAAAACAAGATTTTTTCAAACGGCTCCAAATTTTTCTTTAAAATTTTGGTAGGGTTAGTGCCAAACGAACCCTATCAGATTACATAACGCGATATTGCTCTATTCTTTGTTGTTTTTGTTTCTATAATTACAAAAATGTAATTCCTTTACTGCTCTCACGTCGGTAATATTTACATTAGAGGCAATTTCTTCTCGTTATTGTATTTGAGTACATGTGCTTTAAATAATGTCAGAGTTTCTCGAAAACTACTTTTCTTTATAGCTCAAATTGCCGCATTTCGATAAACGCCCAAACGCTGTTTTCTCAAAAATTGCTGCATTTTTTTTCTCGAACTTTTCCAACTGACAGTGGTAATGGCAATTTTTAATATGACGTTAAATTCATTTTGGTGCATTCTTTTGTTTTTTAAAAAATTATACAAATGTAAATTTTTTCAATATCTCACGCCGTTAATATGCACATTTCAATGGATTTGTATAAATTATTAAATTTGTGAGTGGAAGTGATTCAGATGATTTCAAAGAAGGCATTTCGAAAACTCAATAGGTTCCTGTGGAAAGGAGCTTCAAATTTTTCAATGAAAATTGCTATTTAAGACAAAGCTTTAGCCTTCTTTAATATTCTTAAAATATTTCGGTTCTATTTGGAAACCCAAAAGTTGAGTGAATGTCAAAAAAATGTACTTTGGGCGTCAATAGATTGTGTAGCATGCAAGGAGGAGGAACAGGATTGTACAGTAACAGGCATCACCAAGAAAATTAGAAAACATTACTACGAGAAAGTCTGCCTTTCCGTAGCACCTCTAGATTATGTAGATAGTAGAATTTCCTCTTACAGTCCACTGCAACTTTATGTAAATATAAAGCATTTGAATTACTTTTCAGAAATGCGTTTCAGTCTGAAGTGAATAGTGATTGTGATCTCACAGTGAATAGTGATTGTATTATACAAAAATTTGTAAATCATTTCATTAATTTTGGAGAATATGTACTGAGACATTCAACGATATTTTGAGTTTTTCTATTTAGTGCACACGTTATAGTTTATTGTAACAAATGTATAGATTTTATGCGATGTAATCATATGGGTTCTGCTAGTTTCCGTTAAAATCTTCTCCATATATTCGTACGTATAGGAGGAAGTAATATTAAAACTAATCAAAAAAGGAATTAGAACACAAAAATCGGCTAACATGGGCAATGTTTTATCTTGCATTTCTTAGCGTAGTCTGCATGAAGCATACTTGGGAACGGTATCAGGCATTACATTGGAAGAGTGTACTACCTAAATGTAAATTGGCGAAGTGTCATGTAGGAGGAAAGTGAAATTGTAATAAACCAATAGTGGGTATAGTGAAACATGGCTAGAAGATAAGCTAAGAAGCTACTCGATAGCCCGGGAGATTGCGTAAGCCTTAGCGGCCGGTGTCGTCCAAAAGTTGGAAAGTAGGCTAATAAATTGTGCAGGGGCGATTCCCTTTGGCCGAGGGCGGTGGTCGTTTTCGCGTGCAGCCAAGCCGCCGCCGCCGGGGACGCCGTGCGACCCGCCCACTACCTGCCCCGCCCCCTTCACCCTTCACCCCGCGCGATCGGGGAGTTTCGCGTGGCGTGGTGTGTGTGAGTGTGTGCGCGCGCGGCGGCGGGTAGCAACCGTCGGCGGCGTCGGACCCGCGGCAGCAGCAGCCGCCGCGCCGGCGTCGGCCCCGGTGACGGCGACGGCGGCCGCCACTACACGCGCGATCGATGCTGTGCCGTGGGGCGCGCGCCGGCCGGCGGCGGGTCGCGTGACGCGCGCGCCAGGGGCGCCGCCGTGGCTGCACGCGGCCCCGGGTTCCCGTCCCGTTAGAATTCATTAGATGGCATGCAACGCTCGCCATATATGGATTATTGACGGGGCTGATCCGCAGTCGACTTGTCAGCCGCGACTGGATCCCTTTGTGGGATCGCTAAATAAATTAATATATCGGAATAATCGTTTGCGTCCCCGCCGGCCGGGTTCGGAGGCTTTTATGCGCAAAACGGAATTCGTTAACGCAATGAGAAGGTGCTTCGTCTCTTCATATGTTTCATTTCATCATTCAGTAGTTCGGTTTCGACGGTCTCGTTAAAACACGCGCAATCGATGGCTGCGGCGTTCGTGTCTTTATTTGTACAGTAGCACTTTCCACTGGTTGGTTGGCTTCCTTTGTTGTTGGATACGGCGCGTGAGGTATTGATGTTTCCAGGTATGAAGACCGTGCGTCAGGAGGGAAGGTTTCTCAACCGGTATTTCCCGTTTCCTGCCTTCCGTATGGATTTTCTGAAAAGTTTGACTGACCGAACGCCCAGAAGGGGAGTTTTTTGCGTCTTTTTTAGTGTCCAGTGTTTTGTCAACCCTTCCTTCACTTCCCAGCTGGATAGGTTCCATCACGATCGGTTGTTTCGTGGGTGATCGACAGTACTCCTGAGTAAAACTTAATTTTGCTTAACTGTCTTTAATAAGCTGCATGAAATCACTCATTCGTTTAAGGAAGGGAAAAATTTCCATTGCTGCAGATTTTACGAGTCAATTCAAACATTACGGATGGAGCAGTTTTGCTTTATTGCATAGTATTTACATAAAGTATCGTAAAGCTATAGCGATTTTTCGACAGAAAAACGAATTTTGGATCCCTTCAACGAAACGCAGGATAAATCTTCCTATATATAGTAAATTCATCTAAAACATTTATCACAATCTTAAGTTTTGTGGGTACTTGATACCTAAAAGTTTGATTAGGGCAAAACAATGTCATCAATGCTAGCGCCTGAACCGTTCAGACAATTTTCTGCTGACTTTATTTTCCCCTATCGACGTGGCCAAGATAGAGGCCCTGCGAATTTTGAAAAATATATTTTGATTTTTGGAGGTTATTTAGTTAAAGCCTCAACATTTTCAAAATTTTGTCAATGTTCCAAATTTTTGTACTAAATGGTTTCCTCGGATGGAGCAAAGGACGTTTTATAAAAATGGAGTCTCTTTCCAGCAATATTAGACAATGAATGTCTGTAAACAGATCAACAGCAACAAGTGCCACTCACGAGGAAGTGCTAAAGAAAAAGTTATCATTTTGCAAAATTTGTTTTCGATTGGTTTGTCATGGTCTGAATTCTTTTGTTATCGGCAGACATTTCAGGAGTGGAATAGTTCATGTAACGAACTGTCTACCGATATTTTTAATATAAAAGTCTGCAACAATTTCCGTGATGTCTCTGTGTACGATCATAGTTAATACACGTTATCATATTATGTTTTAGTTATAAAATACCAATTCTATGAGTGCTAATGTCGACAGAATGGGAAAGGTGAAAAATCTCCTGGAAATACTATAGAAGTCGTCCTCGAAGGAACGGTTCGCTTAAGATCTATTTTTTCAGTGTGCTCGTAGATTAAGGGAAACATAAGGTTATTTGCAGATGTAATATTTGGGAGAATAACCTTGTTTTATAGATTTGTTTCATATTCCCAATTATTAAATTCATCTCGTCACCTTCGTACACTGTGAGCGCACCGCGATGATTTAAAAAAAAATTATATTTCAGTGTTTTAAGATGAGGGAGACAAGTTGTCGGCCTAAAATCTCATTTATTTGAGAGGAACTGACAAGATACTAAAAGTAACTTCTTAGCATTGTAGCCGGACCGGGGTTACGCTCACAGTTGTTCCTGAGGTAGGATCGAATGTTTAAATCGCGCAGTAACTTGGAAGAGCTGTTCTTTTTTATGCGGAGAACCTCGAGAGTTGCTGTTTCCCCCAACCTGAGAAATGGGTGTATGTTGGTTTAGAAGGTGGTCATAATGTGACCCCGTGTTTAAATATGACACTGATCCTTTTGCATTTGGGCTTTCCGTCATAGTTATACTAAATACGCCATTTGTTTAAACATTCTCTAATCTTGTAAATAATAATAGTAACATTTATTAAAAGGATTATAACAAGATAGGTTCGTTTCTTCAGAATTTCAATATTCTTGATTGTTAATAATAGGCCCGTTATGATAAAAAATGTGTACCAAAGTAAAAATGCTTAGAGAATTGCGATGTCATTTTCCTGATAGAAAACACTGTAATCTTGAAAAATGAACACATGCATAATTCATAAACAAGCTTGTTTGTTTTTTCACTAGGAGCATCGTTTATTATAAAGTTTATTTGAATTGAGTATCCGTAATGTAATCGGTCTTGCGGACATTCCATCCTACATTTAAACAATGCTGCTGCCTTCTGAATTATTTTATAAGATATTTTATCGGGAGGTTTACCTTGTAAGGGAGTGTCTTTCGTACAGTTAAGATATAACAAAAACACCTTTCGACACCTCATTTGCATATTCAAATTCGGAAACCTATTGTCGACATAGAATGTAGACCTACGTGCGGGACAATCGTGACGATCCGAGTTGTTTCACTTGGTCGGTCTTCCGTCGATAATGTGATAATTCTAGATAAGTTCGTGTTGGTAGCATTCTTGTGGATTAGTTTTGTTTTCACTCAACGCAAACTGCCAGGCTCCCTCAGGGAGGTTCTGCATTTAGTGCAAATGTATTGCGGGTATTATGCGCAGAGAATATTATCAGACATTGAGAAACTGGCACTTTAATGAATGTCAGTTTATTCAAGTATTAGTGATTGTGTGAAAAGTGACTTACTGTTTGCTGATTGTTCGCCTTTGAGACCATTCCTGTTGTAAGAGTTGAATTTTTCACATTGCAGCTTCTCGATAACTTTTCTATTTGAACTATAAATTGACAGAAATTTGATTTAAAGGTCTTTAACCACTTGTGCACGTATGGTAAATTCTTCCCGTTCATTGGTCATGGTTAGAGCCCAGAAGGTCAAGCATTTTTCACCAAAAATAGGCAGCAAAAGGCACATATTTTTACTAAAATAGACATTCAAAAAGTAATTTATTCTAGCTAGAAGGTTATATGAACAATGAAATACATAATTTAAAATGAATTATTGAAAAAAAAATTATTCTCATTTTTATCCTAACTAAAATTAACGTGTAGGGAAACGATATTTTCTTTGTGTTACTGTTTCCACGTTACCATGTGGCAGGATTGGAAGGAAGGTGGAATTGGTTTTACTCGTGACGCTTTTTCTTGGGAATTATATTGTGGAGTTCTTTTTGAATTTTCAAATGGCATCAATGAAAACGGAATTAGATTTTTCGTTCTTCGCACTTGTGTAATCCTCAGCATTGAGAAAGGTGTGTATCTTACAGGAAGAGGTCTGTCCTCAGAAGGGATGAGGCCATGTTCAGAAGTAGGTTGGGAGTCCTTGTGAGTGAACAAGGTTTGTCGGCACCAATGGGGGAAAAAAATATCAAAAATCTTACCTAGTAACATTTTCCTTTTTCATTTAGATTAACACAGCCTCTGCTTCCATAGCAAGTCAAAACACGACCGTGCCACCTTGTTGTCCAGGCTTGCATGTAGACAGCTTGGTCGAGATAGGTGCCAGGAGAAAAAAATGACGTAGAAGGCAAGATGAAAATGTACTAAAACTCGAAGAAGAGTGAAGTCATTTCTATTATTAGAAGTCGTAAAATTGTAACAGTAACAGAAGACATTTCGCCAAATTTTTGGGCTTTAGCCATGACGTGAGTACTGTCAACCACGCCAATTATACGTAAAATGAAGTCGGAACGAATCTCCTGATTGGATAACCGCGTCCAGCCGAAAATCTGTAACAAGTCACAATATTTACATCGGGCAATAGCGCTAGAATAGCGCTTTACATTGTCATCGAAATGAAAAACTAGTACTCTTAATACGTACAAATAAAAACAAGTGTGTACCTTTTGCTACACCCAGCAAACAAATCCAAAATTTTAGATATTGTACATTCGCAAATACAAAATCAAATATAAATTCATGAACATTGCTTGACCTTCATTGTTGAGATGCGTTCAAACCATGTACAATTGACTCGCGTTATAATGAACTTGTCACTGGTCCCGTTTCACCTACAAGTAAGCATAAGATTCGGTTATAGTGAACCTGAACCTCGGCTATAGTGAACATAGGAAATACAAGATCCTGGAAAAGAATATATCGCCTCAGTGTTACATTCCAAGACTAAGGCAGCTTGAAAAAATATCGTCGGTAAAAGGTGATAATTGAAGTCTCCCCTGGGGTGAAGGTAGCGGATCTGGAATGGACATCTTACTGGTTCCTAGGGAACGAAATTAATTGTAATAAAGAAAGCAAAATATGTACATTCATATATTTATTTTTTCTAAAATATGTAAGAAAAAATCGAAAATATGTGAAATAAAAATTCGTTATGTTTAAAATTCCATTCTAAAAGAAAGTTCTACATCTACAGAAGCATTATTCGCTAGTTTCATTCGAATATATACTTTCGTAGTATATACAACGTTGTTTACGAGGAGCCGGCGCTCATGTGAATAGTACCGTGTAGCCTGTGATAGAAAGAGGAGAGGTAAAGGGAGCATAGCTCCCCCCCCCCCCCCCGACTCCGGTAAAGCGACAAGGCAATGATCTGATTTTTCTTTCTTTTTTTTCGAGTTACGCATGGGGTCTATGAAACATAAGTAAGCACGTAGTTGAAGTTCCTCCTGCTTCACATACTTCCGCCCCTGCTTGATCCCGAGCACGCGGTTTCCAAGAAGGAGAAGGGGGTGGGTGGGAAAGGGATAAGGTTGACAATTAATAGCGAAATCCGGCGTTAATGCAAGCGCATTGTGTGGCTTTGCAAGTATTTGTTATTCAGGTTTCAAGTAATGTTTCGAACTCTCGTGTGAAATGTTCATTTTCGACGTATGAATATATTAAATTTTAACGAGATATGTAGCAATATATAAAATACGTAAAAGTATTTAATTATACCAAAAAATGTAAAAATATGTAAAATAAAAATGGTTCCAATTCGTTTAGAATTTAAGTCGAAAAAATATTGGTGAACGCAGGTATCTTGTCCCTGTAAAAATATGTACATGAAAATCCGTTCGCAACTGATAACCTTTTGCCAGTCAGTTTCACTGTGAAAACAAAGCGTGTCCTGCGTGGGCTACAACTGACGGCGGCGACGCGCGATTGCTTGCTTCAGTTTCAATCTCGGTGGATTTTTAAGGACAAATAAAGATACTGAAATTCTCAGTTCGTGCTGTTAATGTGTTTTGCTGTATGCTATTTGTGTTAATAAAATCAATCGTTATGGAGAAATTCTATTTAATTTTGACATCGGATATAGTGAACCAAAAATGTTAGTCCGCAGAAGTTCACTATAATAGGAGTCAACTGTAGATAGAAGAAAGGTTTCAAACGAATGTCATCCTACAATGTAGTTGCTCGTCGAATTGAAGGGATCGGGGGGGGGGACGTAGTGCTAATCTACAGGTTTATAATTTTTTGTTTGCCAGAGGAAAATGTTTTATTAGAACGAGAAGTCTAATTTTCTGTATACTCTTCTGGCTGCTTTCTACGTACAAATTGTAATTCTCTGAACACGTATGCTAAGCATTTAGATCATAATGATTTTTAGGAGACATTTTAAGACATTTGGTTTGGATTTGTGAAATAAGAGCGTTATCTTCTTCGGACTCCAATTTAAGATACTGAGGTCAACAAATGAAGACTCGTGCAGTGGTTTTGAATACTTTTTAATTGCAGTGAACAAATAATTCCACATTATAGTAATTTGGTAGAATTGCTTCAATTCGGGAAATTATTTAAAAATCCATGCATTGTGATGTTGGAGTCTGCCTACGCACTTGTAACCGACCTTTCTACGAAAAAAAAAATTAGACTAATTTAAGGAAGGAAATCGACTTTTATAAGACACTGCCTAATGGGAACATGTTTATGGTGTTTTATAATTTAGTGACCAGGGAACTTCTTGAAAAAACACTTTTGAAGATTCTCATATTAGACATTAGAACATAAGACGCCAATATTGCTAATCGAAACAATTTTAACTAATCTAAAAGAAACAATAAGCAGTTCTCAGGGCCACAGTAATTTTAAATCTTCGTTGAAGTTATTCTTTACCCAACGAGAGAATGAAGTGGATGTGAACAAATCGAAATGCATCTCTATGCTGAAACGCGGGTCCGAGGCCACTGAGCTGTCGAAGATTCGTTGTCATCTTCCGCTGTAGGCGATCTCGAATATATCCACACGCTACACAATTCTCTGTATATCGGAATGTGCAGGATGCGAAAGTGAAATGACGTTCGCTTGACTTCCATTGACATCGTAAGTTCTAGTAACGGTAATAATACATTCACTCAGCGTATTATTTCTAAAAGTTGTTAAAATTGTCTATATGACCATACGAAATTCATGCACGCCACAAACTATCGACCTATCGCAAGTCTTGCATATGACACACAATTTTGTATTACACGTAAACCAAAAATTGGTAAAGCACCGCAGTAAACCATCATTGATTTAACATGAAATTTAAACGTCATTTCCATGGAAAGAAAAGGCTTTCATTGTAAATCTCGGTGGCGTTGTCGCCTATCACTTTCTTGCTTTATAAATCGAAAACTATTAAAATAAGTTGTTTCAGCACATTATCGGCTTTTCTCGTGAATGTTTTACAATTGCATAAGTTGGTGGCGATGGAGATTATTGTTCAGTCATTGCATTTATGCGAAAACAGTTTGCATAGGATCGCGAATTAAATACATACGCACAATTTTTAAACAAATCTTGACAAGTTTCATTAGGGTGTAAGCACACGTTACGCGGTCTGCCATTTCATTGAAACTTCTTCCTCGCTTGGTTATGTATCGTTTACCCTTCTCTTTTGAAGTAGTAACATTTCACGTAAATTAAATTGGTATTTATTTGAAAAGTTTTTACATTAATGTAATGACTATATTGCAGGCGTACAAGTATTTAATTTATTTATTTATTTATTTAACGTCAAAAAAACAGTTAAAAACTGCGTATGACGTGCTATGGGGAAAAGTGAATTGTGTGCACATTTTCAAAATTCTGTGATCCCTACACTAAGTCATATACTACTTAAATTTTGAATTTTTGAAAGGGAGAAAAAAAAGGAAAAAAAACTCCCATGTAATAAAATCTATTTTCAAGGATAAACAAGCAATAAAATTTTGAATTTTGAAAGGGAGAAAAAAAAACAAAAAAACTCCCATGTAAAAAAATCTATTTTCAAGGGTAAATAGGCAATAAATTTTGAATTTTGCAAGGGAGAAAAAAACAACAAAAAAAAAACTCCCATGTAATAAAATCTATTTTCAAAGATAAATAAGCAATAAATTTTGGCTCTTATAACTTCCTGCCGCGACATGGAAACGATAATTTGAATAATTGTATTTCCCACTGAATTCTAGAAGACGTGCACAGAAAATGAAGTTACATTTATGTCCAGAAGCAAAACAAAGGGCCATCTCAGCATTTGCTCAATGGATCAGGGAAACTGGACGAAAAACCTGATCGAGATGGGGGTCATTGACCCGGAAGCTGTTGTACAATAGTTGTTACAGGTTGTTTATACTTATTTATACAGTCCAAAAGGTAAATAATGCATTATGTATCATTGTTAAAATTAATGTTACTTTTCTTGTGATGCTCAGTATAGTCTCTAATTGTATAGAAACAGTTATGCAGCAGAAACGATTTCACTTGGGATTTAAACTTTTCTATCGAATTTAATCGTTTAATGTCATCTGGCAAAGTGTTGTAAAATAATGTACATGTATTGTATGTGAATTTTTGTAATGAGCTGTTGATACTGTCACCTGATGAATATGATTTCTACGTCGAGTGTTATAGTAATAGACTTCGGCATTTTCTGAAAAAATATTCCCGCCCTTGAGCAAGTCACTTTTTACAAAAACCACTGATTCGTAAATAAAAAGACACGGTAATGGTAGAATTCCTAGATGAATAAAGAGAGGCTTACATGAATCACGTGGGTGGGATTTGGTTATTATTCGTACAATTCGTTTTTGTAATCTAAAAGTCTAGGAGCTATAAGATGTATTTCCCCAGAATATTATGCCATATCTCAGGCGGGAATGAACATTCGCGAAGTATACACAACGAGCAGTATGAAGGCTGACTGAATTTGCAAAAATTCTGAACGCGTAGCATAATGAGCTTAATTTTGTGTTCAATTCATTTAAATGGACGTTCCATTTAAGGTTTGACTGAATTGAGAGACCTAAAAATTTTGTTGCCTTAACATCAGTCAATGGTACACTGTTCATTTTCAATGGAGCACAGAATTGTTTATTTGAAATGGAAAACTGCATTAAAACCGTTTTCTTTTCGTTTACTATTAATTTGTTATTTCGGAACCAATTTAAAACATCTGATATTGTACTATTTACGGTTTCTTTATTGCAAAGGATGTTCGTATCATCCGCAAAGAGAACCGTTCTTCCGTTTCGAATCGTCGAGGGCATATCGTTTACGTAAAGTAGGAACAGAATAGGGCCTAAAATCGATCCTTGAGGAACTCCACATGCAATGGGCAAAGAGTCGGAAAGGTGCGTACGTAATGTTCCATCATTCCAGTAAGGTATTTCAACTCTCTGAGATCGTTGTTTAAGGTACGAACATAACCAATCTAGAGCAATACCACGAATTCCATATGAAGATAATTTGGAAAGTAAAATGTCATGATCAATGACGTCAAAAGCTTTTGAGAGATCTAAAAATAATCCAATAGGTGCCTCGTTTTGATCCAATGATGAGTCGATATCTTTAAGAAAAGAAAATATAGCTGTTTCCGTTGATTTTGATTTTCTAATTCCATGTTGGCAATCTGAAAGCGCGTCGTGTTTAGTGAGAAAGGTTTCCATTCGTACGTAAAAAAGTCTCTCTAATATTTTTGAAAAAACTGATAGAAGAGAAATGGGCCGATAAGTAAGTAATAGTACAAGTAGATAAGTAATAGATAAGTAAGTAATAAGTACAAGTACATGCTTAAAGTTCAAGGAATAAAAATGTATAGCGAAACAGCAACCTATTGGGGACTCTCAATACACGTGGTATTGATTATTTTTTGAACATTGTATTTATATTATAGAACCTTTCAAAGTAGCAGGCGATAAAACCTCTCGAGCCCACGATCTTTCATTGAAAACACAATCATGAAATTTGTTAGTGAAAAGTTCAGAATTCTTTCTAAACGCAATCACTTAATGATTTAAATATGAAAATGTTTGCAGCTTTCTTCAAATCAGAGGTTTCAATGAATATTGGAATTATACCATACTTATAAATATTTGACCCGGTGAATAAGCTGATTATTAATGTAGAATAATTTTACAGGAGATCAAGAAACAACTGTCAACAGATGCTGTAAACCAAGGATTAATGATATTCAAACGAAACCTACACAGAAATAGTTTCATGTGAATATTGAGCTCTGATTTACTTCAGTTGAAAGTTTTGTACTCCCCTGAAAAATTGTTTTCATGACTTATCAGCTTGTTCGCCGGGATCAAGGAAATATTTTCTACACGAAAGTGTTTCATCCGTTTTCCAGAAAATGTACTGGCGTTGTGTAAAGTAACTACGTTAAAATCTTAACGGTTTCCGGAACGGCACAAATAGGCCTTACTCCTGGCGTATTTACCAGGTTTCAGCACTAAAGCTTCTAATCTGTTATGCACCTCAAATCCATCCATATATGCAAATAATTTGTGGGTACAAAATTCCGTGCAACTCTCTCCACCTGCACCAATTTTCACCACCTTTGGAACAGCACTAATTGGCTTTAATCTGACTATACAAAACTACACCTGAAAAGAACCTTCAACACCGATTTTACGACCGGTATTAGATCATATGGAGGTGATTCTAGTACTTATTACACAATAGTATATGGAGGAGAATAAACATTTTCTCAAAAGCTGCTCTTAAATTGAAATCAATTAATAGAGCAAAGTTAGATTATAAAATACCGTTTTTTAGAACTGTATTTCCGAAAATTGCAAAAAGAAACAAAACTTTGCAAGACTAAAATATTGATGAAAAACGTTTTTGTTTTCTGGCATTCTACTTACGTAGTTTAGAGAAAGTATAGTAAAGGTGCGGTAAAAATTGCTATTTTTGCACGTAATATTTTCAGATATCTGAAGTAAATTTCCTCCAATACGTTGTGAATTTAAAAGCTCAAGTTTGCGAGTCTTTGATACCGAACTTGAACAATGCTAGCTGCTAAACCCATGTCGGGAACATCACCAAAAATATTTCCCTATCGATCTGGCTGAACAAGCGGCCCTGCGAATTTGAAACGGATGTTTTGAATTTACTTAAAAAAAAGGCGTAAAAGTTCTAAAAAAATGAATTTTAGAATAAATTGTTTTCTCGGATAGAGCAAAGAACGCTTTATAAAGATAACATAGGTCTCATTTTCGATAAATTCTCGGAAAATCGAAAAATGATCAATTTTTCTTGGTCTGCAATATTCATAGATTTTTACTTTCTCGCCCCCCCCCACGTAGTTGCGTAATCGTTCGCCAAAAAACGGCGAGTTTTCGGCAGAAAAAAACTCTTATTGCCGAGCCTGAAAAATTGGATAACTCCTCTTGCTAAATGTAGGAAAGTTCTCTAACACGAAGTGTAGCTGAAATCCACGTTTTGTGCCTTGATATCGAAAAATCAATGGACCAAAATGTCTGTTGATGTACAACGCTAGCGCGTAAAGCGTTCAGCCGATTTTCTCCAAAACTGATATTCCCCAGTCGTGGCTGATGTCGCGGACCCTGGAATTTGAAACCGATATTTTAATTTTTGGGGGTACTTAACATGAAGCCTCTCGGACATTTTCACAAAAAGTACTAATTTATTATTAAAATTTGTTATATTGGATAGTGCGAAGGAGGTTTAATGGAATTATGCAGGTTTCATTTTTATTGAAATCCCGGATTATTTGAAAATTACAAAAATTGAAAATATTTTCGGCGACTTCCTAAAACTATAATTCTGAAGATGGATTTTTTTCCTTAAAAAATCTGTTCTCTAAAGACATCTGAAAATAAGGTAGTGTTCAACTTTTCAAAAAAGTAGCTTTTTATTTTTTAAATTTTGCCCGAAATATAGGCAATTTTTTCTCAAACTACTTCACATTTTTCCTTTGAATTTTCCCACGTATGTAGTGAAGGCTCTCCATAAATTGCAAAATAAGTCAAAATTGAAGATGAAGGTATGCAAAATTAAGGTTATTTGAATTATAATTTACTATTGAAAATGCCAATATTCATTTGATGTTACTCTATTTGTATTCATTTTCCAATTTGTATTCCCGTTCCTTATTTTCTGTGCTTCGTGGACGTAATTTGACGTGTTCCTGGCTATCGAAATGAAAGCAGGTATGGATCACAGGCGCGTCTTTTGAATTGGGTAGATTTGGATTATATTATCATTATTTCTACTACTTAACATGACAATTGAAAAAGAGTACCATAAATCTGTACGAACATTTCTGCTCGAAAACTGTTTCTGTCCAAATGGCCTCAATTACGCTTTTTTCGGAAAGTCAAAACATTTTCTCTAACCGCTCAAAATGAAATTTTTCATTCCAACTTGCATTTTTTCTTCGTTATTCGTAAAGTCGCCTTTAAATTCCATTATTAGGAGAGAGAGCAATTTAAAAATGTGATCGCCATAGATGGCAGTTGGGGAGAGGGAAGGCAAAAATGGAAATGCTTGCCCAAACTAAAGATAAGGAAACTAGTACGAGATAGTGTGTTGTACCACTTTTTATTATTATTTTTAGATTTAGCTAAGTACTTGTATAAACCAAAGTTACGTTGAATTCTCTAAATTTTCGGAAATTGCAAATCTATTTTTTCGGCTTCCTCTTATAATGTAAATAATATTGAAAATGGAAGTATTTCTTCGTAATGCTTCTTTTTCTTCAAAATTAGATTTTTAAAAGTTCCGGGCGCATTAATAGCGGCCGGCTGCTCTGATCGGTAGTTTTCCGTGGTTTCTCCGATCAACACCAGGCGAATGCCGGAGTAGTACCCTACCAAACGGGCCACGGACCACGCGCGATATGTCCTTCCTCTTCCCTGTCCTATCCTCTCCCCTTACACGCACACTTACACTAACATACCCTTCACTACCACATATTCCGGGAGACCGGTCGGGAGCTTAGAGCTTCTCCCGACTGGGGGCGGTGCCCCGCTGATGGGAGAGTCCTGGTTAGGGGGAAACCCCTCTAGCCGATGGTAGGTCGGTGCCGGTCGGTCCAGCGGGGGAAGATCACCGCCATCTCGACTAAAAAACAGGCACTACACAAACGGGACTAATGACCGAAGCAGTTGACGCGCCCGGAAACACGAAAAAATCGATCAATCCGGGCGCATCAACTATGGTCATTTAGTCCCGTAAGTGCATCTTTCGTGATACTAGGACGTTTAATCCTACACATCTGAATTTTCTTCCCCGGGTATCTCCGCCAGCTCTGCACCGCCCCAGCGGGAACGAGATCGAAGCTGCAGACGTATGGTAGCGTAGTGCATAAGGGTGAAGAGGGGACAAAGACGCGCAAGGAAAGATCGCGCGCGGTCTGTTGCCCGTTAAAATTGTGCTTCGGAATTACTTTGGTATTTATCAGAGAAAACACGTCGAACTACAGATCAGAGCTGTCGGCCACAGGAATTCTCCAGAATCCGACCTTGGCTAGTCGAAAATCCGCGACTTTCGGGACTCGAACCCTAGGGCTTCCCGGGCAAAAATATTGGTGGCAACAGTTGTCTTGAGGTGTCTGAATCGGTTAGAACTTGTGATATCACAAATGGTGGTTTGTTAGTATTCTGGCGATAGTTTCTAAAGCTGTCATTGCTCCATGACGATCGGTGTTGCAGCGATCTTCCCTTCATCCTTGTTCCCCTCCTCTCTCTTTACGTAATTTTATTACCATGTATGTCGAGAACTTTGTGCCCAACAAGGTATGTGGGGGGGGGAGTTGTAAGTCGGCGTTTTAGGTTTGCGCCGGATGTCTCTTCCGGTGGAGGAGGAACACCGGTACCTCCCAACTATAACGTGCACTATTCACGTGGGACTTAAACCCAAAGTAGTGGACGCGCCCGGTAACAGGAAATACTCGCTGACCCCCTGGCTATAGGTTTGCAGTTTTCTCCCTCGCCCTTTGATAGTGGTTATTGCTGCGAAAGTTTTCCATTTGTTTTGAAATAATACCCTAAGCTATATATGATATAATGTACTAATAAATATATTAAAATTGTCAGGATATGCCCAGAATCATGCAAATTGGCCTCGAAGCTCTTCTGGTGGTTTTGGTGGTCCAGTGTGGTAAACCTTCCTGTAGGCGTTCTTGTGCCTTCGTGGCTGGTAATACGTTCATATTACGGCACCATAATCATGTCAACCACGGGGATTCAATTGTACCATTTTAACAAAGCTTATTATTCTGGACACGTATCGCTAGGAGAAAATGTAGTTTGGTTGAGGAGTGGAGAAGTTCACAACTTTTAACATTAATCGGCTAGGCTTTTGATGTGTGGCGAAGGAAAGAAGTGGCCGCCCATGCGTCAATGAATATCCAGAAACGAAAGAAAATGTACGATAAATAGGTCACCGCCACATAACCCGATGGCGAGTCGTCTAGCAGGTGGATTTGTTTGGAATTCGAAGAGCAATGTTACCATGGGAACGTTGGCCTATATACTGGGTAGCATGGAAAACAATCAATTCTCCAACGTGCGAGCAAGACTGGTAAGGCGTATAGCATGATCGCGCGGGCGGCCTATCAGAAAGTAGAAAATCTGGGCGACAGCCAATGGGAGCGGCGTCGGGGCGGTTTCGAACGGGGGGCGTCCGGCGGGGGCGCGGCGCGCGTGGCCGGGAGCGCGCCAGCCGTCGCCGCCACTCTGCAGGTGTGTGGCAGGCCACGCGTGTCGCCCTTCCTCCTCTCCCGCACCCGCACCCGTCCACGTCCTCCACGCCGACGCAGACCCTGCCGTCGCCGACGCAGCCGCCACTGCCCGACGCCGCCTGCCTGCCTGCGCGTGATAGTTGGGGCGCGAGCTCCGTCATGGGCCGGCGGCTTTCGACGTCCGCCCGCCTCCCGCCAGGTAAGGGCCGGGCGGCCAGCGCGACGCCCCCGACGCGTAACGGCCGGCGCGTGCGTTTGGGGGCTTCCCCGTGCTGGCGGCGTGCGTCACCCCGCCGCGGCACGCGCGCGCGTGCACGCGTTCGACCCCTCCGGATGGCTTGGGTGTTCGCTGTTTGGCGGAGCATCCCTCGACTCGGGTTTTCCTCGACGTTTCCACTTGTGCTAGACTCGCAATTACATCGCTTTCGTTTAGTAGGATTATCATTAGAACACACATCCTGGGTTTGCTTCAAATTTACCTTGCTTTGCAGAATTTTAACCTTTTTTATTTCTTCGTTGCAGATTGATTTTTGACGTGTGCCGTGTACGACCTGCCAGATTCCTGTTGCTGCCCTTCTTTCGCTGATTTTTACCCCAACACTTTGGTAAGTACGGGCTTTCTAGTAGAATACCGCGAAGTGTTTTGAAGAACACAATTTATTATTTTCCGTTGTTTCAAGATGCATATCCTTGCCATTAGTGTAGTTGGGTCTTTCGGTGGGAAAAGGCGGAAGTTAAATAATATCGTTATCGACATTAAATATGAAAAGTGATCAGTATGACGCCCAGTTTCGTGGCCACTGTTTAGCTATGGTAAGGAAGTTCGTTTTGGGGTAGTTTTAGACAGGTTTTGAAATAAATATTTTGCTAGATATCCGCCAGACCATTGCAATCAGGAATTAGATTTTAATTGAGGCTCCATGGAGACTGGCGTTTGCATTTTCGTGAACTGTCGATTGCACAAACCCCTGGAAACTCGTAGATGGGACTTGAGCTTTGAAGGTTTCTTTCTACGAACTGTTTTGTAGTGTAATGCTAATTAACACCCGGGCCTTTGATACTCTTTCCGTGAGTAGATTACTGAATTTAAGAAAGTTGAAGGTTTGTTTGTATTGCTTTCCAAACCGAATATTGGAAATCATTGATGTCTGGCACAAACATGTTCAGGGTTTAAACAAAGTAATTGTTTCCCTATCATGATTCGCTTGACGGTTTCCTGAAGTGGTACTCGGATACGTTGAAGATAAATTACGAAGTTGTTGCCTGCTCTAGTTAAAAGAAAGCTAATCTAATTATTTTGAACGATTAAGACTGGTTCTGGGTTGCTTGATTCGCCAAATACCAACGGCGGTTTGTTGCGGTGTAGTACTACTTCAAAAATTAAGAGTCTCGCGCCAACAATAATCGCAGGATGCATTCCTTCGTATTTCCTGGAATCACCGTCGCCCAGGGATCCGAGCGATAAAAGGCTTTACGACCCCGCTTCCGACGAGGAGCGCATTACGAGCGTTTCCAAATTCCACGCCCTATGGGGAATCTAAAGATAGAGCATTGCTGCTGCTGCTTTTCCTCCATAGCGCCGCGGCGGCGTCGCGAGCGGCGATTCTTGGCGGTGGCGGGCCGCGCCATGCCGTGCCGCGCTTATCGCGCCCGCCGAGGTCAGAGCGAAGTCCGCGGGGGCGGTGCTGAAAGCGCCGCTTCCCCGCTGGCTCTCTCTCCCTTGTCCAACCTCCGTGCTCGTCGCAAGGCGAGCGCCGCCCGCCCGCCCTCTCGCTCGCTCTCTCGCTCGCGTCTGGCCCGAGATGAACGGAATGAGAACTTTGTGGAATATGGGTCTATGGACAAGAAAGGGAGGGGAAGGAACTTTCTGAGAACGCATTCAAAATTGCCCGAGCGCCCATTGATAAAATCCATAAAAGATAATAAAAGGCGCTATGCCGTTTCGGTAGAATGTTTGCTGTTGGTGTGAAATACATTCGTTTAGGGAGGAACATTGACTTATCTAAGGAGAATAATTTCGTTGTATCATTTTTTGCTGCGCATGTTTAAAAATTTGCATTAATCTGATGCGGAATTTTTCTCTAAAGAGCTCTTGTTCATGACGGTGGGAAATACAGAACACCCAGTAGAAAATAGTAAAGCCACTTAGCTCGCGTGTGAGGCAGCTTAAGGGGTGCTTTAAAGCGCGCGGGAGGGGCGACGCGTCGCGCGCGCGGCGGTTCCGCCGCCGCCGTCGCCACAGCCTCCCCGCCCCCTTCGCCGCTGCGCGCTCCCCACTCTGGCGGTATGTGTCGCGGCGGTCGCCACCGCCTGCCGCGTTTCGCGCAGCCGAGCGGTGGGCGCGCGCGCGCAGGCGGCGGTGGCGGCGGGCGACGATCAGTCGGGTCCATGGTCGTGCGGGCAGCGGGCGCAGCGGCTCCGTGAGGGCGGTGCGTGCGGCGGGGGCGAGAGCGTGCGGGCGAGCAGCAGACCGTCCGACCGGCAGTCAGACACAGACCGGCCCACGGATGCGTGCGTGCGAGGGACAGCCGAGCTCGTCGGACGCCGGCCACCAGGAGAACGTCGAAGGTATTGCTGTGCGCGCGATTGAGCCGTAACATTCCCCGTGTGGATTTCTGCCATTGTCTGAGCTTGTGACGTGTTGGGAGAGATTCTGCGGCAAATTGAAAATCTGGAAGTTTGTGTAAACGGTGGTGAAAATGGTGACGTGTAGGTTCGTGCGGCATGTATTTTTTTAGCATTGTTCGTGTCCTTGTGTCGGAAGTTGTAGTGATGTTTGTTTTTATAATTTTTGAATGCAAAATAGCACATATCATTATTACGTTGTATTGGTTTTGTAAATGTAAATTGATATCCAATATAGAAACGGCGTCTTCGCGGTCTTGAAAACGCTGCTTTCTAATTTGTTATTACGATAATCGAAGACTCATTCATGGTAGAAAACTAGACGTATTTTTTGCCCCATTCAGTTTTAATATTGGGAAGAAATATGTTGCTATAAGTAATTGCGCATGTGTAGCGCCATCCCATCCATCCCCTGGCGATCAATACCTAGCATCCGGTGGCGGCGCGGCGGCGGCAGTGGGGGAGGGCGAGCTGCGGTGGGGCGGGGGTCGGCGAGGGCGGTGGACGGGCTCGCGATGGGGTTGAGGTGCAGGCGAGGCGAGGGCGTGTGTAGTGGGCATGGGCTCGACCGTGGCGAGGGGGCGCGCGAGTGGGAGGGAAGCAGGGGAGGGGTCGGCAGCGGCGCGGCACGGCGCGGCGGCCGCCAGTCTGGCGTCGTCTTTTTCATCACGCACTTACCTGACAAGGGGGCGAGCCAAGCTTCGATCGCGAGCTGCCCCGTTCGCACGACACCGGCTTAGCCAATCCCCGGCCCCTGTGCCACGTCACTGCAGCGCCCTTTCCAAACGTTTCGTGATGTCGCACGGACGATTACATGCGCTCTCCCCCTCGCTAATTATACCTTCTGGTTCTTGAACGTGCGGCGGGGTGGGGTTTTTGCTGTTTTCAGGCTTTTGTGCTCTTTTTTGTCTTTGTCGCTGCAGACTGTAGTTTGCCGCGTGTTTGGTGGTGGAAGAGTAGTACGTACTGGGTGGACGCGCCAGTACTACTCCGTTCATACATTCCGTAGTGTAATGCGGATACATGGGTTTTTGAACTGAACAATTCGTTGCAAAGGTTTAACTCAATGGAGGGTTCATGTAACGGGAATATTAAATGTAATCTAACAACCTTAAGACTTCAAGATGATGAGATTTCAAACGCGTTAGTTGTAGCTTGGGTTTTGAGTAGATCTAATGTTGCACATCACTTTTTTCTTTAGTTTATCTACCGTTAACCAAATTACAAAACAAAACAAAAAAGTTGGTACTGAGAGGTATTAGTTTTACTGTGTCAATCCTTCTTTTTTGCCAGGCATGAAGCGCGAAGCAGATGACTGTGACGATTCTTCTTATGTTTTGTCAGGCATGAAGCGTGAAGCAGATAGTGACATGGGCTCCCCTCAGAAGCGGTCCCGGAGTGGGGGTGATACAGAAGTTAGACTGTTGATTCCTAGCAAGGTAAGTACTCTCCCAAACATTTTTTGTGCTCTAACTTGAGTACAGACTTGTGAATTAACATCCATACATACTTTTTTATTGAATGTACAAACTGAATAGTATGTTCATATGATAGCAGTATTGGGTGCAATCTATTATAAACATTGCATAAGATACAACTTAATGCTTCTTGAAATTATCAACAAATGTTATAGTAGTCAGCGTTACTTTATTGTAAAAGCTGAGTCGGTGACCTGAGCGTATAGTCCGTTCACTATAATGTATAAATAAATATCCAATGTATGCTATATGCAACATTTTTGTCTTGTTTTTCAGGCTGCTGGTTCCATTATTGGGAAGGGAGGCCACAATATTACAAAACTCAGGACAGAGGTGAGTTGAAGAAAAAAAATTGAATAGTTTTGTGAAAGATCATTAGTAAAATTCCCTTTTTGTTGTCACTTCTAACAATTTATAGTAAGCAATGTAGAAGGATATCATTGTTAAAAATAGATGATTAGTTAATGAACATTTTGCTAGATTTAAAACATGCTCACAGTTGCCAACAATAGTTATAACATTATTTCAGACACAAATTTTGTCTTGTTTATGTTTGTTCCTTTAGTGTTTCAGTCAAGATCCATCTTGTTAAGGATTTACGATAAAGTGTATTCTTGTGATCAACATTTCAGCTAGCTATTAACTTGACAAGACAGTTCTTTAACAAATACAGTAAAATACATGTGCAGCATAATCTTTAGTTAAAGATATGTACTCACTATTTGTTCAACACAGACTTTTTCAGTAACTTTTTTTTAACATGTTTTGCCCCCCATTTACTCCTTCCAACGCCCTCTGAATGGTTCATCGTTGGTCCCTGATTGGTCCTAAATCTGACCAATGGTACGATGGCCCCGCCCTTGCCCACTCTGCTGCTCAACGCTGCCCCGTCGGATTGATTGCCCGCCCTGCCTGTGAATGGGAATAATGCCCCCGTCGAATGGAAATGTGCTCCTCCAAAATGCAGTACAAAGCCTCAATTACTGTCCCTGATTGCCCCGGGCCAGAACGGTAAATCCATCACATATTTTTCTTAGGTTCAGTTCTGTTTCATACTCTATGTGGCTTATCCTGTAAACAAGGTGAAATGTCATTCAAGTGAAAAGAGGGCTGGTACTTCTGCCCTTATCCCACAATGTGCACTCTGTAACCAAAATTCTAGTGGGATAAACATTCTAAAAGTTTAAATGCTCTAATCTTTTGTTTGTTTATTTTGTTTTAAATAATCAACAATCACTACTTTTGCAGAACACAAGTACTTTGATTTCACTTAAAATGGAAACTTAAATAAAACTCCTTCATTGAATAGAGCTTTAAATCTTGCTTAGCAGTCATTCTTTGATTTTATCGTTTATCCTTGAGAATGTAAAAAATAAAATTTGCCAATTTTGATTTTATTTTAGAAATTAGTATGTATCAATACACAATTAAAAAGGTGCACAACATTTTACATTTTAGAACATGACTATCCCATGTTATTTATGCACTTAATGAAAACTTATTCTTGCTTGTAAGTCAAGGACTTGAAGATGGGAAGGAACTGTGTTCGGTTAATAATTAACTAATTTTTCAAATTGGTTCAATGTTTTTTGCTCAACATGCACATTTAGTGCAGTAAGTTACCAGAGAAAGTAGGTATTCAAATAAGTGGATTGTTTTGCAAATTCTGTTCAGTAAAATTTTCCTATTTATCACACAGACTGGTATGACTGTTTCATTTCTTCATGTTTTCATTTTGTAATCGTCGTTAACAAAGCGTGGAAGATCACAACATAATTATTAAGGTATACAGTGTTCAGTTCTAAAATAAGCAATTTTCTCTGCGAGATTTCTTCACATGATGTAGATCCACAATGCTTTTTGAAGGGGATGTTAGGATACCACTAGTTTGCATTATTGTATTTGACAAGGAGTTTGTATTTCAAGGAAAGTTGTGTGATAAATGGGAATTGCTAGATAAGGCGAGTTATCCTCTAAGCTAGTATCGACCTTGCTGCAGGGAACAGAGGCTTGAAGGTTGCCGAAATAACCCTTGCAAAAATACTACTTGTCCAAACGATATCAAAAATTTGTGTGGCAACAGCTTAATAAAGATGTATGGGTGGAGGGGATTTCAGGATAAGTGTTAAAATCCTTTTCTGTGCCTCTTTATTTACACGTCTTTTGTTTATTACTATTTTTTTTTCTTTGTGTTGCATTTATCTTCACACTGGCCATGGTATATTAGGTCAGTCCACAAGTTTACTGAAGGCCATCTTCATGATAAAAACATGGCCATATAGGGAATGTCCATGCATCTCAGTTTTGAAGTTGTCACATCATGAATGAGTGGTTAAGACCTTGGTGTCTGAGTTGTGGGCATGTGATGAATCTAATTCTAGAGATTTTTAGTGGAATAACAATTCACTTCGTTTACCAGGCAGTTGAAACCTAATGCAGCAGCACTCGGAGATAAGTATTTGAAAGTTAGGATTTAAGTAAATTTAGAATTACATAGTGGTTGATAATAAATTGCTGTTTCCCTTTAGTTTGGACAAAAAGAAGTACAAGGGTATTTCATGTATACACAATCATCTTGCAGATTCCCTTGCTTCCAGTGTTATTTATGTAAATATAATTTTCCATTAGAATAAAGTGAGAACAATAATGTACACATTGAAAGTTTTTTATATGCTAGTTTTGCAAAACCATCGAGGTTGGTGCTGGGGGAAATTTCCATGTTAATATTCCATTTCGTGCTTCAATAGGTTACCCTTCGAGTGTTATCCTTTTCTCTCTACCCTGCAGTAAAGTAGTTTTTAAGAGTAGATTCAAAAAAGGACATCGAGCTGTAAAAAGACTTGTTACAAGTTTCCAGTGAAATAATTTCAATTTTAATGTGCATACTTTCATTGCATGTTAATATTTTGCCATGGGTTTTACAGCATTCTGACCATTTCTTCGGATTTGGAGACAGTCCTTCAAGTGGTCAACGATATAATACCAAATGTAGAAGATGTGAGTATACAATACGTTTACCATTGGTACAATTTTCAATATCTATTATTATTGTGATAATGCTGTGGTTTGCCATTTGAGAGAAAATGAATGACTGACAACAGAACTTAAATTAGTAAACCTTTAAGATACTTTATGTGAATTTTTTAATGTAATTTATTGATATTTGTGGTCTGCAATGTGTTTATAAAAAAATTGAATCTGATTTAGCATTTGTAGGATAGTTCTTTATTTGTGTTTGTGCATTTTAGGCTTCTACACGTACTGGGTCACGTAGTGATGATGTGGAACTCAGGCTTCTTGTTCATCAGAGTCAAGCGGGGTGCATCATTGGGAAATCTGGTGTTAAAATACAGAAACTTCGAGAGGTATGACACCTACAAATACTATGAATTAAAGTAACTTTCAGAACTTCTTGAATGTTGGTGAAAAGTAATGAATATTCAGAATCTTTTATATTTAAATAGTTTTTCCATGCTGTTACTTCAAAAATATAATAATAATAATAATAATAATAATAATAATAATAATAATAATAACTAAAAGTCCAGTGTACAATTATTGGAATCTATTTAAACAAATGTTGAGTTGTAGAGGATTTTGGAAAGTAATTAAGTAACAAAACGTTGGGGAAAAAATGTGAATAATTTAATTCCTTTTCTGTAAGTGTTCAGGCAGTGCCTGTAAGATGCTTTAATATTTGCATCGTATTCACGATAAATTTTAAAAATTGGGGACCAAACATCTATCTAATGACGAGTGTTTTTCGGTAAAGTAACGTGATTAGCGTAAACCTTGCGATTTGTCGTGGAGTTCGCCGCTTTCATGAGGCCTTTGTTTGCCTTGCGGGGTGCTGTGTGTGAACGATGCGGTTGCCTAATGAGAAGTAGCAATCGTGGAAAGACGTGGAGTGGTTTGCTGGCAACTCTTTGTGTGTGGAGCGGGCGGCGAAGTCACAGCTGCGGCGGTGGTGGCGGCGGCGATCAATACGCGGGCGCGAGGCACCGGGTGGAACAGCGCGGCGGTGGCGGGGTGTTGTGACAGCCCTGTCGAGTGACCTTGGCGTGTGGTGCCGCATGCGTCAGCGGGGAGGCGCAAGGGGTGCACAAAGTATCTACGGCAGCTGGGAAGGGCCGTGCGTTGCATTGCTTAATTGTGACGTATCCCTGCGCGTATGGGAAAGCCGTGGCGAGGGAAACGCGTGATTTGTGTCAATGTCAAATAACCATGCGGTGGTTGTACAAAAAGATGAAGATATTGAGTTGTTAAAATAGTATCCAATTAAAATGGGGGGGGGTGATGAATATTTATGTATATAGCATAAAAGTGTCAGACATGATAGAATAATATAAATTTGCCTGATTTACAGAAAACTGGAGCAAGAATAAAAATTTTCTCAAATTGTTGCCCTCAAAGTACTGATAGAGTATGTCAGATTTCTGGAAGACCAAACACATGCATAGAATCCATCAAAGAGATTGTGGAACTCGTAAAAACAGTGAGTATTATAAGTTTAAAGGTTTAAACAAGAAAACTATGTAAAATTAAATCTGATACATAATTGTTGTTTGTAGTCACCGATGAAAGGAATGAACAGTCCATATGATCCCCACAATTATGATGATTACTACGCGCAAGAGTATGGTGGTTATGGTGACCAGGAAAGCAAGGCTCGTGGTGGGCCAATGCGTGGAGGAATGGGGCCTCCTCCTATGGGAGGCAGAGGTGGTGGTAGATTTGGTGGTTTGGGTGGAAATATGGGTCCAGGAGGACCTCCACCACGTGGTGGACCCAGAGGTGGAATGGGGTAAGTAAAATGGCCATTTCTTACAAATTTTTTAAGCAAAGGCAAACATTAAAGTTCTAATTATTAATATTTTTCCTGTAGGGGTCCCCCTCCTCCACCTGGTGGCATGGGTCCAGGAGCCCCTGGGCCAAGAGGTGTGGGCAACTTTGGAGCAAATAGGGGAGGATTTGGAGGTATAGACTAGATAACTATTAAATGGCTTATTTTCCTGTGTGTGCGCGCGTGTGTGTGTGTGAGGATATGACTTGAACAATTTTTAGGTGCAGCAAATGGAATGATGAACAGCAATGCTATGAATATGGGAAATAACAATAACGGAGGTCAAAATCCAATGCTGGGAGGGAAAAATACAACACAAGTGACAATCCCCAAAGATGTAAGTTTCTTATTAGTTATTTTATGCATTATTTCATATTTGTATTCAGGTTGTCAGTTAAGTAATGGGACTGAGTTTGCAAAATGATACTGTTAAAATGTCCTCAAGAGGATGTGGATGCTAATAAAGACTTTGGTCTAACATTTATTCCCTTCCTAGAAGTGTTTCAGACTTGCAGGCAATGATCTTCAATCTGTTATTGAATTTTGAAGTTTTGAGATATGTATTTGATGGATGGCATTTCTAAATAAATCTTCAATAACAGTCTCATTGCATAATTGACCAGTTATGTAGAAGGTGGTTTGTTATTAGTATGTTCTTTATAAATGTAATAATTTTTGCCTTCCTCAAAATTTCCTGAGTTTCATGAAAGAATGTAGTAGATATAGTATCGAATTGAATGTAGGTATCATGAGAGATTTCTGCCACAGATCTGACTGTTAGGTATGTTTTTCTGCAAATAATTTGAAACATTTTTACTGATAGACAATAAGATATTTAATTATTAGAGCAGTTTGACATTTTCAGTTACAACCGCACTTTCAAAAAAGTATTAAATTCAGAGAAAAAAGTATTTTTAACTTTTGAAAGAAGATTCAGATTTTTCTTGCAACTTGTTTTGTTATTAGTTGGCTGGTGCCATAATTGGCAAGGGTGGTGCAAGAATTCGCAAGATTCGTTCTGACTCAGGAGCAGGCATAACTATAGATGAGCCTCTGGCAGGCTCGACAGATAGAATTATTACTATTACTGGCACACCAAATCAGATACAAATGGCTCAGTATCTTCTCCAGCAAAGGTAAGTTGTGGTCGATAATCCGTTAAATTTTCCATTTGGTGCAAAATTCAAGATGGTTCCCAATACATTTATTTTTGATGAATTTCTTTTATTTATGAAATTTCATTACTTTTAAGTACTTTATCGTGTATAAAGTAAGGCCTGCTTTTGTTTCACAAGCTCAAATTTACATTAGAAGTAATTTTAAGCACTGTTAGACGTGAATTCTGGTATAAATTAAAAGTTAGTAAGTCGGGTTACCTGAGCGTCTCGCAAGTAGTTCTGGGTTCCAAATATTTGCGAATCATTGAAGCTGTAATGTTATATTTTGCTTTGCAACTTCTGTATAATCTTGTTTACTTTGCATTTGAATTCTAAATAATATTAATCTTACATAATATTAATTTAATAAAGACACTTAGTAAGTAATAGATTGTTAAAATATATTAAAAATGAGGTCAGAATTAAAATTAACACTGCCTAACTTCGCGAGACTGCAATTTTTTATTATTTTTTTTATCAAATCTTGAAGCCTATTTATAAACATGTGCAGACATCTGATGTATAGACATTACTGGTTGAAAATTCCAAGCAGGTTAGCTGTAGAGCATTTCTATTAGATTGCAGTATGAAGCAAATGGGTCACCATTTCTTGTTTCCTATGACGACAAAATGGTCACAGAGTAATTAAATATTTCAATGCATCAGTTATTCATTCTGAAAAGAAACCGCTTATTTATTACTCATAAGTTAGCACCTCATAAGCAACAATAACTATTACTTGGGCTCTTTCCTTTGCTTTTCTCAATGTTGAAGTTTTCTCGGAACATTCTGCTGAGAGAATCCTAGGTATCTGCTGAGATTCACATTTCAAAACTCATCTTCCCAAAACTTAAAAGTAATTTTTTTGTTCTCACTTTCTTGGTCTGCTATCTTCCATGTTTCCTTAGTACTTATTTCTTCAATAAGCTGTTAATATCAGTTTATGGGATTTATTTTGTCACATGCTTCACACATCAGTATGCTGACATGAAGATGAGCTGTTATTTCAGAATGTGCCTTTGATACGTGCCTTATTTTACATATTGAAAACGCACCTTGTGGAGATACAGAATTTTTTTGAAACTTGTGCATTTTCCAACAATAATCCTGAGCTGCAAGTATTTAGTGCAGACAGTCTTCCATTGTCATTTTTTTAAATTTCATTTGAACTCCAACTTCACATAAATCTGTATAATAGAGGAGAATATTCATTTTCATTCGACGTTATTTTATAATTTAATTTCCAAATTTTTCTCACTTGCACTTCAGTTTAAATCAACATCAAAGTTTTTTATTCAGTTTTTCTGAATTCTCTCTACCATAGTTTCAATTGATCAAATTCTTTGTTCACTTCAAACTTTGTATTGATCTAATCTAAACTGATGTATAGTTTCATTCTATTTTTATATATTGTTAAGGAAATTATGCAGTTGGTAAATATCTTTTAAAAAAGTAATGCCTTTTGTCACCATTGGTATTATAGTGAATTTCAAATTAATAATTTAACAGCAATTAAAATTTTTTTCATTTTTACTTTGCATAAAGAGGCATTTTCTGAAAATTACATAATATTCCTGTGATAACTTGGACAATGTGATGTCAATGGTCATGTGGCACAACCAATACCTTAATCTTGTGATCTTTATCTACATACTGCAATCTATAGTATAAACAACATCAGGATGAGAAAATTTTGGAGATGCCATGCAAAAAGTGAGGGTGTGTGCCTGCCAGAGGGTTAATTCCATGGTTCTTGAAATATTTCTTTTTAATTACACCTTTCGAAAAAACTTCAATCTACTAATTTTTGTTTATAAACATATAATAATGCTACTGACATTTGATGTACAAAATTGACAATATTCAATTAAGTGTTTCGATGTGTGCCACAAGCCCTTGTAAACAAGCAATTATGAGCCACTGAGCCACTTACATCTGAACTGTTGCATTCTGTCATAAAGTGCTACATAGTTTTGAATCTTCAGAATATGTAAAATTAAGTGAATTTTAATTTCTATTAGTTTACTTCAGAAGTGTGTGTTTAGTAATGTATTTTTTAACTAAGGTATCTATAATTTTTTATGCACAAAATATTTCTAAATTATTTTTTAGAAATGTTATGTATTAATATTTTATGTAAATTTGTACAAAATCTGAAATATGAATTAAATGTTAAATTATAATTTTGCATTAGTAATGGTGTAAATCATAAAATGGTTCGTGTCGGCTATGGAACTTCCTGAAGAACATATCAGCATATTCGCCAAGGCTGTTGTTGTGTGGAAGACTAGTGATTTTGTTGTTCTTTATATGAGAAACAAGGAATCACTAATCATCCTACAAACATAGCTGCTTCCAGCACTTACTAAGAAGCACCAGAAGAGGCTCATGTTACATGAAATACATATGCATGACATCCTATTGGTACTAAAGTTTTGTTGTGATAAGCAGATTTTGTAAAATTACTGTTGTGAAAGTAGGAAATACTGCTGTGTAAAAACACTTTAGTAAGAGTGAATTTAATGAAAGTTTTACTTCCCAGAAGGAAATTTGTGCCACAAAAACTTGATAATAATGCTAAACTTCTGCATCTGTTTTTGTTACAAAAGTGAAGTAGAGATTCTCGTGTACATTCAGTTTCTTTTACATAATGTTGAGATTGCCTATTCAATATTTCACGTCTTGATTTTTCTCCTCAGCACATTGGTAAATCATTAATAAGCAGTGGTAAATTATCAGTAATTGAACTGAAGTGTAACAACAGTTAATAATAAACCCTTCTGTGAGAAATATTTCTTTGGTACTGACTGCACGTGCGCGTGCACACACACACATACACACGAGTGGTGTTGCCTAAGTAAGACATTTCCAAACTAAGACTCTAAATCTTTATCATTGTTTATAATCGATAAAATGCTTCTGCTTCACTAGTCTGACACTTGACTGTGAGGTACCCACACTAATGCACATGCCCAAAACCAATGCATAACCTTCAGTTGAGGACGTGATATTTACATTACTATAACAAAATGTTGTAGTAATGTAAACATCACATCATCAAAGATCTGAAATCACTGCGAAGTTCATATCAACCTTTGCTGTGATTTATATCATTCTGCATGTTTCTCATGTTATCTGCCTTTCTTCCATCCATACAAAATTACAGTTGAAAAGATGTTTGATTTTTACTTTCTTTTTAATATTGTTTTTATTTAAACCCTTCAACACCAGACGTAGATTGGGCACTTTGGGTAAGATTCCAATGCAAGAAGCTGTGTGTGTCAACATGGTAGTGGAAAACCAGCTTAATGCACTGCTTAGTGGCCTTCTCCACATGTAAATCCACAGGGCAGGGGAAAACCTCAAACATCTTAAAAAAAATTTGGCTTCCTATAATTAGATGTGGAACGGACTGAATTCTATGTTGTCTGATAAATATAACATATCATTCTACTTTGAAGAGTTAAAAGATAAAGTTTCAAGTCTAGCTCAGCCTACAAGTAATGTAATAAGTTCAAATAATTTATTGTATTTTTTATACACGGGAAATAAACATATCAAGAAGGGGCTCTGATATATCTCAATGGGCCTGCACCTATTGTTGCCATAGAAGCTTATTGCTTCACTGACAGTCCTAAAGTAAGATCTCCTGAAGTATTGAAATGAAATAAACGAGACCCTAAGAGGAAAGATTTGGATTATTCAAGAGGCATTTTTTTATTAATTTTTAAAAGTCAACAATTTTTAAACCTATTCTAGTTTTGGGACAGGAGAAATAATCCACAAAATGTATGATCTATTGAAATGTGTTAGATCCCTAATAACATATGGTTTGCAGCAGTAAATAAAGGTCATTCATGAATCTCTGAAGTTTAATTATTCCTTTGGAGACATTGATACAAATGTTTTATGAACAGTGTTCAGGTAGAATACTTCTCGTATTTGAAAGTTTACAAAGCAAAACTTCTGAATTTTGTTGTTGTTGTTGTTTTTTTTTGTACAAAACTGCTCTAGTATACCAATATAATAAGGATGTCATAAATCCTAAAGATGATTGAAAGTTGTATAAACAAGTCTTTTGGATTAGTTCATTAGCTTATTCATTAGATATCTACAATACATTTCTTTACATGGAAATATATCGTGGGTATCTAATGAATTTTATGATTTATTACTGAAATGTATTATGTTGCAGTGATGAGTGACTTGATGAATTACATGAAAATAATTACAGTACTTCGTACATTAATAATTTCATTATTATCAAACATACATTCAATTCATTTAATGTTTTTTAATTATTTCTATGTATTCTAGTTTTCCTTTTATTTGAGCTTATCATGATATTTTCAGTTGCCAATTTGGAGGAGGTTCTGACACCTACTGATTTTTGAGGCCGATTTAAGGAAGCCTGTTAAAGGAAAGGTAAATGTATGAATAAATTTGCAGTTTCAGTTATTAACATGTTCATTTGTCAGAATGGTAAAACTACCTTTCCTTTAGCATTTTAGCTCTGCTCACTAATTTCCTTAATATATGGAAATCATACATTAAAAAACCTGTTCTGTTGATGGGTTGTTTAAAAATTTGTGAACCATTACATAAAAAGGCAGGAAGGAAGTTTACTTGTTTTCTTATTTTCTGACTTGATTAATCAACTAAGTTTTTTCTTCAGTTTCTTTTTCTTTTGTTCTTTTTTATATATGTATAAAGAAAATCATGTATATTAACATTAAAGAAGTATATTCTTCCTGTGAAATACCAAAAGGGTAAAGAGAATGAATTTTAATTTCTGTACATTTGTTTTAGTGTCCACGAAAATACTGAAAAATACTTCTGAAGAAATGTGCCGTAGAATTCACCCCTGGGATGGAGGTCACCTGTTGCAATTCCAGCCTTCACCCTGAGTTTTTATAACAAATATATTAATATAAGGCTCTAAAAAGTAGTATACACATTAGAAATATTTCTCCAAAGGGAGGGTAAGAATTCTTAAGTATTTCCTTTTATGTGCATTGTAGTATGAATTCATTAATTAGTTGTATGTAGAGTATGTTCTATATTGTTTTGTATATCAGTCATAACAATACAACAGTACATTTAGTTTCATTTGTTAGAGTGAGTTTGAATGGATGTGCAATTTCTTCCACATATTTTCACTTGCTGGAAGAACAGAAAGATTTGTGGAATTGTGAAATAACAAAAACTTGTGTACCTGAAGACACTACATTACTCCATACTCAGTTACAGTAAACGATTAGTGTATAATTCTCAGTTTCAATCCAAAATTGCCATATATATATATTTCTTATTGTGTAAGAGTGTTTAGGCAAACACTCATAACAATTGTGCATCCCTATACAGCAAGACAGTAACATTCATTTTACAGTAACATTTTCATACTGTAAATTTATAATTTTAGCAATGTTGCTCAAAAACTAGAAAGTCCCAGATGTGAAAAGTCCAAGAAGTTATGAATTCCTGAATGTGTAAGAAATGGTATTAGAATGAATTATAGTTGGTATTTCCTTGCACATTCTGACCTTAAAACAGTTTTAATACAGGGAAATCAATTCAGTACAAATGGTTTTGCAAATATGAATATTTCAATTGAACATTTGATCAACTATACATATTTGAATGCTGGTTTTTATCTTATTGTTTTTGACTTGTGCTTCTTGCAATTTCTGAACTTCATTACTTAGCCATTTGTAAACTTTCTAGAATAATGTATTATTTCATTACTAAATTTAATTTTTAGACTTAATCCCTGAGAGTAGCAGTGGATGTGAATGATTTTTGTGCACAGTGTACATGTACTTCGGGACATGAATAAAGAATATTGATGAAGTTTTGTTTTTTATTGAAATTGAAACCTTGGGAACAGGGTTTGGTGATGGTAGGGTTTTGTTTTGTTTTCTTTTCTGGTTGATTGGTGCTCTCAAAATTCAGTTTAGAATAAGAAATTGAAAGTATTCTGGGAAGTACCACGTATCTGTTCTCAGTCTTATAATACACATGATTCACAAAGCATGAAAAACATTTGCTATCTTTCAGATCAAAATCTTATTATTTAAAAATTGTAATTTGATTTTCGGTTGACCTTTATTGTGACATTTTCTAACTACAGAATATAGCAAGTTTTGTTTTAGTGGGTATTGCCTGCATTGATGGAAAGGTTACCATCAAAGCTGTTGGATTTAGTGGAAGCTAGTTTGGACTTTGAAATGTATCTTTATAATTAAAATTAGTGTCTGTTTAATTTCAAAAGGTCTTCTCAAAGCTTATCTAGATGAGATAGTAACCATTTCAATGGCTTTTTGGGTGGGTAATTTCTGGAACAACTGAACAGATTTTACTGAAAGGTAGTGTTTTGTTGGATATGACTTGGGTTTGTTTCTTTTTCCTGATGTAAACTTCGTTTAGAATTAAACTTGATGGAATTTTGAACATGTGAACTTAAAAACAAATATTCCTATCCCTTTTTCTATCCAGGAAAACAAAATGTGTTCATTCTCAGATTTCCACAAATATTTCAAAGACTTAATTCAAACTTAAAGCCTACAAAATGCGTTTGATGCATTCCAAAATTGCAATTAGATTGAGTAACTGGAAGGTCTAATTTGTTACTGGAAGTTGGCCAGGAGTATGCAATAATGCAGGTTTACAGCTACCCAAAGCAGCAATCACAACAAGCATGTCTGGATGATTACGGTTACGAACACCTGGCAATACAGGGTTCATTAGTATGAAAAATTTTAAGTAAAACTAGAAGTGAAAGGCAAATACTTGAAACCAGTTTGACATGAACTTAAGTGATAGATAGGAATGCAGATGACAATTCAATTGAAGATTAAGTTTGAAAAGTTGTTGGTCTCGCACAAGTTGACGTAACCCAGGAAGAGTTAATGAAAATAGGTTATAAGCCGAAGAAAATATTTCTCTGGTGCCATCTTGTTGTATTACAACAGCAAATTGGGAATATGTATAGAATAAAGGCAGATTTTCAAAATATTAGTTGAGCTGGAAAAATTTAGACTTATGATACAAACTAAGGGGTGAAAGCTAGAATAACTGTAATGCTGGGTAAAGTATGTTGTGTGTGCAATTTAAGCAAGATGACCATAATTTAATTAGAATTTATCTATAAATTACATAATGCTTAAAGAGAGAGTTAGTGTTATACATGTGTAGTTGGGTGTCTGTTTAATGTTGTTATGCTGATATTTTTTATTTGACAAAATAATTTCTTTTATTCAGTCTCACATTAAAATATTAACGAATTAAATTAAAAAGTTAATGTATACAAATGTTTGCAAAAATTGCAAATATATTTTAATCAACAATGGTGTATTGATTAAATTTCGGATTACAAAGAAAATTCTTGAAACTAGTATTTTCTTGAATAAAATTAAATTGACAGAATCACCCATGCATCCTTCAAGACAGAAATTTCTTTGCCAATGCTTCCTTCATCTAAAAATTGGCTTCAATCTTATGGTTTGGTGAAGTCAGCATTGCCAATTAATTCAGGCTTTAATGGTCATTAAATTTGATATATAACACATTAATACAAATTATTTCATTATAATATGTTATTTTTACTTTTTGTGAACTGTGAGGAAGGTTGGCAAGTGGTGTGGAATTATTTAAGAGGGGTTTTGAGCGTGTTCGAAGGGGAAGAGGTTACTCAAAATGTTACATAATTTATGGACACACCTTTATCAAAAAATAGTCACTGATCAACACAAGTTGATAATGAATGGAGTTGTGTATCAAGAAATTTGATAGGTTTTGGAATGTGTTCTAACAATTCTTGTAATGAAATGTTTCTTCGGAGCTCCATGCTCTGGAATAGGTTTGTAATCCAGAATAGCGGTGTTTGTTTAACGATTCAGCAAATGTGAACTTTAATACTGTCATCTAGATGGAAATGCATTCAGTTTCTTAGAAACCTGGAAAATAGTTTTTGTTTTCAGTATTGTTTGAAAATTCATCAGAAATTTAAGTGGAATTCTGAAGGTGGTGGTTATGCTGCAAGGTTTCTTGATTATACAGTTTTTCTTTTGACCTTTTGAAAGATTGTGAATTATATTGATTGATCACTTGATAGCTGTGGATAGAAATGGAAAGGGATATTTGCTATTATTAATTATTTGAAAGGAAATTCCTCAAATCAAATTAAAAAAGGAATCTTAGTAGAACCACAAATAAAGAACTGATTTCTTTTTAAAACAGAGTTTTTCTGGAAGTTTAGCACATGGGACAGGTATTTAGCAGTGAAAACATGGACAACACAGAAAGCAAACCAACATTTAGGTTGCAGTATGTATCTTTAAGATCCACTTTCTTCATTTGTTTGGATTTTTCTTCTGAAAACCTGGGGACCACAAGCAACAAACACTTGGGGCTGAGATCACTAAGGCAATAGTGTCGTAGCAATATCAGACTGAAGGATTGCGGGTTCAAGTCCCGCCTCGGGCATGGTTGTATGTGTTTGTCCTTTCACCCCTTATCACCACCACTTCGTTTCATCTTCAGTTACCATAACATTAACTCCTATAGTTGTTGCTAATAACGTAATGTTGATGCGACCTTAAATAAACAAAAAAAAATAAATAAAAAAAAGCAAAACAAAAACACTTAGAGAAACTCCCTGTAAGACATTTCAAACGTGGTGAAAAGTAGGAAGTGCCCATAAAAGCCTGTTGGACATCAAGAAGGGCAGTCTGAACCCAATACTGCAGGATCAGTTCATCTGTTTAAGTGATATTAATTTTTATTTAGGAAGAAAATTGTTTTCCATTTATATTTCAGCATGGAATGTCTTATTATCTCTTTAGGTTGAAATTGTTTTCAACCGTTTGTTAACAAACCAGTCTAATCTAGTTTTCCTTTCCAAATGTTTTAAGTTCTGATTTGTAAGAGTAAGTTTCATTAAATGTTAATTAAGGGGAGAAAGACATCCCTACCTTAAGCATGTTAACACATTCGAAAACCTTTTCAGATACCTAGTTGATATTTTTTATATTCAATCCTTAAATAACCAGAATCAGCAGAGAAAACCACTACAATAATTTATTTATGAACAGAAAAATTTTGAATAATTTTTTAAAAAATGTTTTGATTTTTTATGATACAAGTCTTCTGTAGTTTTTTTGGTGGTTTTTTTTGCTCCTTTTACATAGGAAATAATTCTGTAAAAAAGTAGATGGACTATTATTACCTTTTGACTCAAAGTGATAAAAATATAAATTTAAGAGTAAATTGGCTCTGATATTTCTTTGCCTAAATTTTGCAATGCAGTTGTCACCCACTTCATTCCTGCTGAATATTCTGAGTCTTTTGAGTTCTTCCTGGATGAGTCATTCTTTAAATCTAATTAAATTCGTATAGCTATTGTGAGAGCACAAAGGTAATATTTAATTTTTTTTCACTAGAGTATCTGTCAGAAGAAATGTTAATTTTATTAAGTACAAACATGGTTTGTTTTTATTTTTCATGGAATTACAATTACTTTCATTTTTATTAACCCAAATTTTGTTTTTAATACTGGTTTCTAATTTAGAGGAACCGACAGATTAGTTGGATCGTGTTTTCCACTTTTATTTGTTTCAATAACAATTAAATCAGTTCACAGAATCGCACATTACCTAAAAGCCGTACTATAAACAAAATATCTCTAGATTTCATAAATACTCAAAATGTTCCATTTCTCCCTTTACGAGGGGTTAGGTTAGTTTTCTAATTCCCAACTGCAGCATAGATCCATTTAATCATTTTTAAGGACACAATTCATTATAAAACATTTTATTTTTAGGTTGTTAATTGTCTGCATTTCTTTGACACCTCTGCAGTTATATAAATCTCGTAAAATTTTCTATCTTTAGTCTGTTGTGTAACATTAGTTTTGTCATTATGGGCTATGCTTTTGTGGTTTCAAGTTTCTTCACAAATAATTACTCCAACAGGCACACAGAGGGTAGTGAATGGAAATGTCGATCCTTGGGTTTCATTCTTTGGCACTAATACCCCATCTCGATCAGGTTTTTCGTCCAGTTTCCCTGACCCATTGAGCAAATGCTGAGATGGCCCCTTGTTTTGCTTCTGGACATAAATGTAACTTCAATTTCTGTGCACGTCTTCTAGAATTCAGTGGGAAATACAATTATTCAAATTATCGTTTCCACGTCGCGGCAGGAAGTAATAAGAGCCAAAATTTATTGCTTATTTATCCTTGAAAATAGATTTTATTACATGGGAGTTTTTTTTTGTTTTTTTTTTCTTTTTCTCCCTTTCAAAATTTATTGCTTATTTATCCTTGAAAATAGATTTTATTACATGGGAGTTTTTTTGTTGTTTTTTTTTCTCCCGTTCAAAATTCAAAACTTAAGTAGTATATGATTTAGTGTAGGGATCACAGAATTTTGAAAATGTGCACACAATTCACTTTTCCCCTTAGCCCGTCATACGCAGTTTTTTAACTGTTTTTTGACGTAAAATAAAATTAAAAAAATAAAATACCCTTGCTGGTTTCTCTAAATGTCAGCTTATTTGATACGTCTGCAATTTCATAATGTTGCCAAGTGGGTTCTTGTAGTTCTAATGTGGAATTATGTCCAATCCTCAACCTTCTCAATAAAACTCGTCTGTCTTAATAATTAATATTAATTTCTTTAGTTACTAATAGTGGCAGCAACAATCTGGTGTACACATCTTCCAATGGTGTAAGTTTTACAGTAATGCAGTTCAGTAGATTAATGATTTTATAATTTGAATCACAATTAAAAATCATAAATAACTGGAAGTTTGCCAGGAATATGCAACAATGCATGTACTTCCAGTGGATAATAGGGCAGACTAGGTGAAGCAGGGCAGGGCTTGGAGGGAGAGGGCAGAGCTGAGAACATGGGTCAGGGAATTCAATCCCTTTCCTGTTCAATAGATGAATATGATTAATAAATATCACTTCAGTAAGTGTAAAATAATGAGAGGTAACCTTCATTGTCACTTCAACAGTTCCGCAAGGATCTGTGCTTGGACATTTGTTATTTCTAATACATGTTAATGATATTCCAAGCTCTTCTGATTTCTCTGTAATTTCATACGCAGATGACACAACATTAATAAGCAGTGGGCAAAATCTGTCATCTAGAAATTAATCTGTCTGAATCAATAAAATCAATTAAAAGTTATGTCCATAAATGAATTGAAATTAAATGTTGATAAAGCTGTATTAATCAATTTCAAACTTCATCACCAGAACATAAAAGTGGAAGTAGACAATGAATCAAACTGATTGCCATAAGTTTTTAGGAATATTCATAGATCAGAACTTAACTTACAACAAAGAAGTTGACACACTTTGTAATAAAATAAACACCAATATATTCCTCTTGAGATACTTTTCCAGGTACCTGGAAACAGACTCGCTTGTCAGTCTATTACAGCATAATCTTCTCACAACTTCAATACGGTATTGAAATATGGGGAGGTACAACACACAAAAATATGGATAGATTAATGGTCCTACAAAAGAAATGTATCAGAATAATTTTCAAACTGAATCCAAGATAGTCCTGTAAAGATTTCTTTATTAAATATGAATTACTGACTGTTGTAGCACTCTACTCTTACAAAGTAATACTACTATTAAGAAATAATCAGAATCAGTATTTTGTGAGGAATAAAGAGGTACATAACTATCATACTAGAGGACATAGGGACTATCACAGGATATTCACTAGCAAGTCTTTAACTAATAAAGATCCTTTCTGCATTGCAGCTCAGCTTTTTAATAATCTCAGTCACCATAAAATTAGCTAATGATAAATACTTCAAAACATTGCTTAAACAGCATCTTATTAGTGTGAGTCCATATTAGGTATCTGAACTGCTTTAACTTTTCTGTAATTAAAAACCATGTACCACTACAAGAGTGACAACTGTGAACCAGTCATTCAGTTTCAATAATACTTAGTAATTTAGTAAATAATTTATTTACTAAATTTAGTCTGCCTTCGTACGAATCACAAAATGGTGCCATCCTAGAACTGATCTCTGTGTTAGTGTTTAATCTATGTTACTTGGAGCCGCTGATGATGGGTAAAAATTCCCAAAACACTTGAATGGCTGAATTTTCTACACAGTAAATTTATATAACCTACTGTTGTGGTAGATAGCTCTTATATCATGAAAACTTTTAATCATGGAGTACCACAAGATCTCTGCTGCCACTACAGAATTCAACATTCTTACCTTTTTTGTGAATTATACCAACCTGATACACTTCAGGTTGTTCAACGTCTGTATGTGGCTTCCAGTCCACTGAAAGTTCTTTAGAACAAATATAAGGTGCAGAAAATAAAATACATAATTATATGGGAATTGTATAATTCCAAAAATATCCATAAATTCCATGTGATCACAGTACAACAATATAAAATCTATAAATATACATTTTTTCAGTATTCCTAAAGATCTGTTCACAGAACATGGTCATGTAAAGAATAAATGGCTATTAGGTAACTCCAGTCACCTTACACAAAAAACAAAAGGGGAAAGTAAACTTTAAATACAACAAAATTAAAAAATACTTTAAAGTAAATCATGAAAATAATACAATCAACAACCTTTTAAGTTTTACCACATTCAACAGCTAAACTTGGCACAGAGTACATCGCAGTATTAATGTTCAATAAATTCACACAGAAGAAAAAGTTACTAGGCCATTGCAATAATAGTAATAATACTTAAAAAAGGCTTCATGTTACAAGTTAGTCAATATACAGCTGCTCAATACAATACTAAAACATTTGAGGTACATGAGAGCACTAGTTGTAACCACCAAATTGAGCATTGTTTTTAACATTTAGTAAAGATGTTTTTTTTTCTGGTTGAGGGCTATGCACGGATAGTTCAATTTGAATGATTTTTTTCAACAATGTAAAAAATATAAATAAACAAAGGCCCACCAAAGCCCAAAAGTAATGCACAAATAACTATCTGTAACCATGATAATCCCCAGTCAGCTCCATTACATTTAAAAGGTATATTTTCATTGTCTGAATTTATTTCGTCTGTAGCATTTGTTTGAAGTGATGTACCACTATTGTCTGTTTCAAGAAGTAATGAGTTTTCATTTGATGCTGATGAAAATGAAGTACTGGGATCTGATGGATTATTCAAAATTGTCTCACATTTACTATATTTGTTTAAATCAAAGGACTCAAATGACAGTCGTGTAGGTTCTACAGATTTTGATTTTTTAATAGCTATGTCATTTTCTTCATCAGTAGTTGCAGTTTTGGCACACTCTTTGCTTCCTTCATTTTTCAGCCCATTTGAATGGACCCCTGCTAATTTTTCTGTAAGAACTGAGCCTGGTTTCACAGGTACCTTAATTTTCCGCCTGGCATATATTTCGTTATCCCTCAAAATGTGATTTATACGTTTTAATTCTGCCACCTGTAATCAACAGGTAATAGTAACTCGCATGGTTACAACAATCGCAAATTGTCAAAGATGAGCAAATGAACATACAGGAGGAAGGAATGACAGGATCACTACTTTGCATCAATTTAGAAACAAATTCAACTAATTCATTCTGTGCTTTGAATTCTACTTCTTTCTATGTAAATTATATAGTGTATTTACATACTATATATAATTTGTAAGGCTCAAAGCACAAAATTATTTAGTTAAGGCCATATACAAATATTTTGATGCCAAATAAAATAACGCCTCTGCAAAACCAGCAATGTGAACTTTTAACACAAATAAGTTATGTACACTTTTACAGAGCAAATGATATCTCTATTGTGCCTTAATTGTAAGAAATATAATGGTGTATTTACATAAGAAATTCAAAGAAAATTAATTTGAGTGTCCTTTGTGACTGTAAAATGACATTACTTTCACAACTGGTTTTACACAAGCAATAACAATATTAATTTCTCTCCAAACAAAAGGGATAAACATGAAGATGCAAACAAAAGAAACAGTTAAGATTAAATTATGCATACCGGGCAGTTGAACTGAAGTGATAATGTTTGGAGGGTGTCTCCTGGTTCCAAGAGTTTTTCCACATACAGTTCTGGCTGAATAGGAGCTAAAGTATATGTATCAGCAATCCCACATCCCAGCTCATCGGCTTCATGTTCAAGATGTTCGTCAGCGTTTAGTGGTTGATAACACTGTCGCCTGTCAAACAAAAAAAAACTAATTAACCGTTGTTTCTTACTTGTTTACCCATGTAACATGTAAACTAGCCTTGGTCTTCTGTTTTCTCTTGTGGTTTGATACCACTTTGAAGCCCTGTTCATAATTTTCTACAATTTTGGTACACATGCTGAATGTATACACATCATTTCAATTGCACGGAGAAATTTTCAGATAAATTCTAGTTGCCGTCATCACTACGATACATTATGAACCCCCCCATCTGTCACACCCGAGCACCCGCCGACAGATTTTTCCCAGAGCTGGGTTGAGGACCACAGAATATCAAACCAAATAGCCATCCAGTGCCATCGGATTGCCCGTGCCTTCTCTCTGGTTTGTCCAGGTCCAGAGAGTATAATACAAGGAGGTTATATTATACCTCCTTGATATAATATATCCGCTGACTGATATAAATTTACTGTGGCCCACGAAAGAGGTGGGCCACGAAATTTACAAAATGACGCATAAGGAATGACGCATAAGGAGTGACGCATTGCACATGGATCACCATGAGTGAATTTGTGAGATCTATACACCAGAGCAAATTTCAGGCGCATATATTTATAACGTGGTAAATGAATAACACACTAATTTCATGATAAAATGATTAAAAAAAATATGCTCTTATCCGATATAAAGATGTCCAGAATGACGTCACAACTTTTGTCTAGAATGTGTTACTAGTAGGCGGTGTTAGGAGACGGCACGGAGACATTCTTGGGTTTCCTAGAGCATTAGTAAGTGTTTGTTTGCATGTGCGGTGATGGATGAATACATCAATCAATGGTGTTAATCTACGCTGCGGTCGCCGAAGTTTGGGTTTCGGGTCAGTTTGTTATGTACGACGATCAGAGGCGGGATTTCGGATCTTTTATTGGGGAAGGGGGCAAAGGGTTCCCCCGCATACCATAGTAAAAAGTCCCCCTAAACCAAATAACATTGTGTAGTTATACACATAGTTACACTATAAATTAACATAAAGTTTCTTGGCCCCCGTGCCACCATCGACACCCCTCTACAGCCAGAAACGGTGAATTTTCGGCAGAAAAAACTCATATTTCAGGGCCCTGGCAACGAAAAATTGGATATATTCTGTTGCTAGATTTAGAAAAAAGTCCTCTTACAGGGGGTATGGCCAGAATCTGTTTTGTTGGTTATTGATACCAAAAAATCCATTGTCGGCAAAATGTATCTGTCTGCCTGTGGTCAACGCTAGCGCCCAAACCGCGGATTTTCTTCAAAATTGGCATTCCCCAATCGATATGAATGAATTCATGGCTTTGGGAATTTCAAACTGATATTTGATATTTGAGGGTACTTCACATGAAGTCGCAAAAACATTTTCAAAATTTTCTCAAAAACAGCACCAAATTTTTGGATCAATCTTTGTCTTCGGATAGCGTAAAGAACACTTAAGAGAATGGTGGTAGACTCATGTTCGTTGAAATCATAGATTATTTTGAAAATTGAAAAGGTGCAATTTTTTTGGCGTCTTGAACTACAATATTGAAGATAGAGATTTTTTCCTTAATGAAATCTGTTCCTTAAAGACATATCTTTAAATAAGTTCATGTTTAATTTTTTAAAAATATGAGTAGTTTCCGTGTAATTTTGCGCGTAATATAGACTTTTTTTTCTCAAAAACCGCTCCGTTTTTTTCTTCAAATTTGCTCTTCATATTGTAACCCGTCGGCGGTGGGTCGGGGGTTTGCATGCTCAATAATACACAGATGGGCATTTCAAGATAATATTTACTTATTCTAAAATATGATTATGATGATGATGATTGGCATAACAATGATTTTTACAAATGAATTTACATGTTTTTTTTTTTTGTACATCGGCGGCCTCTTATTTACTTTAAAATGAAATTTGATACAAAAATTGAACACAAGTACTTGGCCGCTACCCTCGTGCCTGTTTACCGGCACATCCGCCACAGCTCCGAATATCTAAAGTTCGTCCGCACTTACGCGGGAAACAAGGGCTGAGCGTCACCTGGCTGCACAAAACTACTTATCTGGTACTCTTCTGAGGCGTGATGTCAGCAGTGGTGAGTGATGCATTCCCGGGCTGGAGTCGGGCGGCTGTGGCGCGTACTCAGGCGGAAGCCACCAGCGACACGCTCCCTCTGGACCCAATGCTGCGCTGGCGTCGTCCACATTTCATGACACGCGACCCAGGTCACAACGTCTCGTTGCCGATCGTAAACAATGGTGATTCCGCGCTCGGCTTGCGGTCTCCGGAGAGGAAGTTCCTTCCGGTAGCGAGTCTAATGAATTTCACCAATGATGTGACATTGCGCAGAGCAAAAATCTCGAATGAAGCGCCAAGTCAACTAGCGCACGTTTTGAGAGTAATCATTTCAGCTCACGTGACTAATTAAGTTTATGCGGCGCGCGGTAGAGCAAGTGTCTCCCACCGATCTCTAGACACAAGTGTCTCTTGCCGATCTCTAGATACGAGTCTCTCTCACCGATTTCTAGATACAAGTGTCTCTTACCGATCTCTCGATACAAGTCCCTTTTGGGCGGCGCGCTACCACGAACGAAGGCACCTCTTCCCTCTCCACGGACCGGGGGCCTGTCTTCGATTCGCTCGCCCTTCGCTAAAGAGGCGGCACTTGAGCCAATGGCTCGCGAGCTCGCATCGACAATGTGCGGCATTGTATGCTCGAAAGTAGGTCTCGCGAGTCCACAGGTGACCACGTGCGCATAACGAAAGGGTGGTATATTGGCGCGGCACGTCCGAAGACGGTGACACATGTTTCCCCGCCTTCGCGCCTCGGTCACGGCGTTTTACTCCTTTCTTTTCGGGTGCCGGCGACGGTTAGCCCAGGCCGTTCTTTGATTGACGTTATTGCTTTATTGCCCTGCCTGGTGCCTCTCTCCCGGGTGAACACTTGAGCAAAACGAATTTTGATGCTCTTTTAAGCAGCACGTCTGTGGATCGGACTCAAAAGGCATACCCAGCGAGCGCGGGACTCGACGCGGCACGCGCCGGTGCGTCTCGGTAGCACAATGCTTTTGGCGGTCATAAATATGTCTCCGAGTTCGGCTGAGGGGGTGATGACGAGGGGTTGGCAGAGACCGGTGGTAGGGCTTGGCCTCGATAATTGTCGTTTAGTGTGGAGAGGCTATTGAGTCCGCGGCACCCAGGGACGGTCATAAAACCTTTTGAACGGCGCGGCCACGCACCTAAGCGGGTGGGGCGGCGGTCGGCATACTATGACCAGTATTTTATTTTATTATATTATTATTTCGGAGGACGTACCGTTACAATATGTAATAAGGGACGGTAAAAATGTGTGCTAGTTTCATTTTCGGCTATTGCTCGTTTTTTTTCGACAATGCCAAAAAGTGCACATTTGAAAACTACAAAATTGGAGAGAGCATTTTTTGCTTTCAACAAAGTCTGTTGTAAAAAATCAGCTCTTTAAGAAAGGTCATGAACAATTTTTTGAAAAAAACGAGCTGATTTCGCTTAATTAGTGGCTGAAATTATGCAATTTCTGAAAATATTATTTTCCCAAATCCCGCACGAAATATTTTTATTAAAGTTTCTCCTCGTATGTAACACCATTTGGTAAGTAAATAAACTAGTGGTGCTATAGAATGGCACATACTTTCTCGCACTAGTCAGTTTTATAATCTCTTTAGTGTGGACTAGCTTTTCGGGAAGGCCTTATTCTCTTCACGGCTGCCTTCTTTTGTCGCCCTAAAGACATTCTTTCACATTTTCTCAATTTCCCGGCTTCCTAATGCTAAATCTGACACAATTATCTTTTGACTAATATAGAAGTGCTAGTGTATCCGTTCGAGATCTTTCGCATGTTAAACCCCACCTCTTCCCTAATTTTCCATTTCCATATTAGGCCTGTTCTTGTTCCGTCACTTGTTCGACATGTCTCTTTATAATTGGAGGCGTTATTTTTACAGTGGTACAACTCCATTGACACTCATTTCGAGATATTGAGCTCTAAAGTTAAATGACTCTAAAAAATTCGGGGATGGAGCTAGACAAAAAAATGGTGTGTTTTTCTCTTATAAGATATTTACTTGTTCGTCTGAATATGATTTAAGCATACTGTGTACTTCGCGGAATATTGGGGTTGTGAAGGAGTTATACTACCATCAAAATGAGGTTGGTGGGCCAAATTGGTAGATGTCGTTCTACGAAAAGTTGGAAATGAAGGCAATATAGATTAATGACAATAGATTAAATAATAATTTAATGTCACTGTCGAGGCTTATTCAGTTTTCTTCATCTTCCTGTTCCCACCAGTAGATCAGTGAAATAAGCGTTATTAGCGCTTGAAATGAATAGAAACAAATCAAACATACGCTGTTTTTTCTCATTAACCTTCCTTTCTGTGGTTGTAGAAGCAGGATATTTATGTTTTTGAAAACCTTAGTTCTTCCTCTGGTGGTTTGTGTGATGTGAAGTTTAATGTGTAGAAATCAACGTCTTGATTTCTTGTACAGTATGCTTGAGGTAGAGGTGGTGCATCCTGGTGGCTGTTCCCCGTTGCGGTCCGGTGCCGTGGTACAGGGCGGTGCCGCTCGCATAGTCCTGGTGGCGCTTTCCACTGCTTATTAATTGTCCCGTCGCCGCTCCGGGCGCGTCTCCGGGACAGCCACAATGGGCCGCACCTCTCGTCTCCGGCACAGTGCTCACCTGGCCCGCCTTCGCGGCCACAATGCTGTATACACAGCATTATAACACAGCTGTATACACAGCAGTATAACAAATCGCCACTTGTAAATATTAACGACGTGAGGGACAAGTAAAAAAATACATTTTTATATTTTAAAAAACAACAACAAAATAATACGGCAATATGACGTTTATGTCATCTTATAGAGTGCATTTATCACTATCCCTACCAAAAGTGTAAAGAAAAAAATTGGAGCTGTTTTTGAGAAAATATTGTCTTTCGTATTTTTTTAAAAATTGCCCGAATTTCAGGCAAAATTGCGCGAAAACAAGTAAATATTACAAAAAAATGTACATGGCCTTAATGAAAGAACTAATTATGAAGAACAAATTTCATTTGACTAAAAATCGCTTTCTTTAATACTGTAGTTGTGGGATAACGCCGAAATATCGCAAACTTTTGCAATTTTCGAAAATTCAGAGTTAACCGCGAATATCGGAACTATGCCACCTTTATAAGTGCATTTTACTCTATTCTTCCAAGAAATTTAAATAAAACATTTGGAGCCATTTTTGAGAACATTTTGAAAGTGTTCTGGGGAAGCATCATGTAAAGTACCCCAAATTTTAAAGAATGTTTTTCAAACTTTCAAAGCTTCAACTACATATGGATGGACAAGGGTTCTTCAATTTGGAAAATATCGTAAACATGGTTTAGGCGCTAGTAGTGTTCACAGACGGACGGACAGACGCACAGACACCTATATGCGGCGCCACCCGACCGGCGAGTCGCCTGACAGCTCTACTCGACCACTGGGAAACTTGGCGGCGTTCGCGCCTAGCACGCAACGCGCATTAAACGTGTTCTCAACGCATTTTATGAAATTTAAAAGCCAGGCAAGTCCTTTGCATTTCCCTTGCCAAGCAACCCTGAAAAATAAACTCGCCCCGATTTGAACTCGTCTCAAATCCTAAAGTGGGAGTCTATCTACTGACGAAAGCTGTCCGGACAAATCGCGGTCTTCATCAGGATCGCACGGGAGCCGCTAACAGGTACTAGTAGGTCATTGAAAGCAGTGATCAACAGGCCAGCGGTTTCCCCGGCGTCTGACCGCAGCCAGGGACCAGTACCTCGATCGCATCCAGAGTGAGCGATCAGGAATCCGAAGTCGGTGGTCACACTAGAGCAATGACTTTCAGAGCTTCTGTGAGGGCAGCGCTATCGCCTCCACTTATATACTTCTTTTTTTCTAAAGTGGCCTGTCAAGTTCACGCACGAAAAAGGGAAAGGGGAGAGTGCAGATTACAAAGGTCTTTTTCACAGATAGTGTAGTCAATTGATGCTCAAAAAGGAGAAATCCAAGAAACAAATCAGGAAGTTTTTTTTCATGGTTCTGTATGTTTTTGATGGTGCTAAATTCGAATTTGATATTTGCCATATCAAAAAAGGTCTATTTCACAGGGAAAATTAAAAATAAAAAATAATCAAAAAGTTTTTAGTTTTTCGCTTATATTTTCAAAACTATGTGTTTTATCGAAACAATTCTATTTCAAACGTTAAAGTAGACACAATGCTTGTATATCATTAAATTACTGAGTTTAGGCGCTAGCTCTGGAGTGCGCTGAAAGGCAGTTATTATTATCATTATTATTACTAGCAGTAGTAGCTTTGTAGAAGTTGCAGCAACTTGCTGAATGACACTGCACAAGGCAGATTATAAATTCCGAAGGCTTCGGACTCCCTTTTATTGAGAGACTCCCGGTTAGTTTTTGAGACTCTGGCCAAAACGGGAGAATAGTTCTTTCCAGTCATCTCGCAGCGACACTAGTTTTTTTTAACATGCGTGAGTTAAATTAGGGTCTTAGCTTGACGTATACCCTCACATGGTTTATTGCGAACTAATTGCACAATTTTGAATTAATTGCCGCGTATTTTCGTGGCGAAAACGGGTGTGAGCTGGCTTCACACGTCAAGCCAGTACACGCAAGTTAAATTCGGGTCGTAAATAACCTGTAATAACATATGTGTGTGCTGACTCAGTTCACGCCCCTTTTCACCACGAAAATATGTGGAAATTAATTAGCAATCAATCATTTGAGGCTTTCCGTCCAACTACGACTCGAATTTAACTTATGTGTGTGCTGACCCCCAGCTCATACCCGTTTTGGCTCCGAAAATACGCGGCAATTAATTCCTAGTGGCAAATAATTAGCAATAAATCATTTGAGGGTTTTTGTCGATCTACGAGGGTTGCCATCTGTCCTCCTTTTTTAACATTGTCCTCCCTCCTTGTTTAAATTACATGAAATGTCCTCCTTTTTCTTCTGCTGAATTGAAAATAAAAATTGCATAATTTTAAAGTAATAAAGTGAATTAAAGGGTCTTCATGTCTTGAATACCTAGATTTTTACTCCAATAAATGGCCTCCATAATAGATCATTAGGCTTATTGTGATATAAAACTTATTTATGCTTATTGTTTGGTGGATAATGAAGGTGAGTGCGGCGGTGAAGTTATCCCATCGGAAGCTTTCATTTTTAAGGACGCCAAGTCTAATGTGATTTTCAAAGCCTATTATGGTTTGGAATTGCTCAGCACAAGAAACTGCAAACATTTTTTAAAAATTTGATAAAATATGCAAAATTTATATTTTTAAATAACCATACATTAATTACAATTAATACATTGAAAAATTAATATTTAAATTGTATTAAATTCTGGTTAACTTAGTGTTGAATGTTCCTCCAATCCGTGAAAAATTACGAACACTTTTGGGACTCTGATTATGAACATTCTAGTTTTTTTTTTACAAACGATTGTTAAAGTTTAATGTAGGTAATATTTCTCTGGGTCCTAATAATTAATACATATTTCTAAAACAAATATTTAAAAAGCTCACCGTTTATAAAAATATACGGAAGGAGTCCTTTCTATCCGAATGACACAGGGGCGCGAAATTCATTGGCACTTTTCATAACCGATGAAAGGGCACGTGGAACCAAATGTCTCGTATATTTCATTTTACTATAAAGCAGCACCATACCATAATCGTTATCATGATAATATTTACCTGAACCGTTTTCAAACAGAAAAGGTAGTGACTTGGCATTTGTTGATAAAATAGGGCTTTTTTAAATCTAATTTGTGGACGAAATTCGCGGCCACAACCTAAATAAACCAAAGAAAGCAAATATTGTAAATAACAAATGTGATAAGACACGCATCTCGGCAACTGCATAATACAGCCAAAAAAGTTATTCTCTATAGGAATCGCTTACGCGCACAGCAGAGGTTGCCACCCAACACTTTCCCGCCAAATGTTGTGACGTCATTCTGGACATCTCTATTACTTCATTTCAGTTGAATTGTTTCATCTGTAATCATTTTCCGTCCACGTGGGTACTTCATTATTGTTGTTAAAATTTAATTAACACATGACTGTATTATATTAAATAGTAATTGCTCGATTCCGGTATCGATCGATGAATGGTGATCTCATGTGGTTCGATCACGGTTGCGTTAAGAACCACGTGACCACAGCACGGACACGTCGTTTGAAAAGCCAGACCAGACGCTGGCCGCCATGTTACGTGGAGTGCGAGAAGTGTTGAGAAACATTTTGAAAGTGGTACTAATTTTTCAACAGTAACAACCAAAACTAACACGAATGTGTACAAGATGCAATATTTAAAAGAAATGCTTCATAAAACTGTTTCAATGTCTTGTAACGATGTGATTTTGGCATCTGACTGGATTTAAAATTTCCGCTAATATTGTGACGCAAAGTGGTGTTTGAAGCTCATTGGCTGAGGGGGATACGATGCGCAAGAGCCCCACCTGGGTTCGATTCCTTAGGGAATCGATTCTTTTCTGTCGATTCTATTGTAGAATCGGTTTCAACTTTTTGATTCTGGGATCGATTCATTAATAGGAATCGAACGTCTCTCCATACAAGAGAGCAGTATGTTGGTCCACGCGGGTTCACGTTCCTTTTGACATGCGTTGAAGCCATGTGTTTTTAAACTATTTTTCGTACCCATTTCTTTGCTGACTATTTAAATGGATTGTTTTGTTGTATCAACTCCTAAGTACTTTCAATTAGTGTTGTATTTGATTTGAAGATCGAGGTAATATTTGCTCAAAAAGGTAATAAACTTATATTTTTTGAAATATAGGATTTGGACTTTAATGTGTGGATTGCCTCTCGACTTCCCTTCACTGGGAATACTTCACATGAAGTCTCTATGTCATTTTCAAAAAGGACTGCAAATTTGTTCATTAAAATGTTGAGTCTGATGGAGTACACTTATAATAATATTACAGGTTCTATTTTCAATTAAATATTTTGAAAATTGCAGTTAAACATTTTTTTTCTAACATCTTCACTAATTACTTAACTGAAGATAGATATTTTTTCCCCATGTTTATAATGTCTTTTCTTCAAACTTTAAATAATATCGTGTTTGTTTACAAAGATGGTTGTAAAAAGTCAAGGTGCACATTTTCATCCACCTCCTTCAATTGTTATTGGGATGAAGAAACCAAAATTTGCTTACCAACAGTAAAACCTCCTTTCAGAAATTAATAACAAATTTCCTCAATTTACTGACCACTAGGTAATCATTTCTCCAACTCAAAATAAACCACAAGAAGTTATTTTTAAATTCTCTATTTAAAAATTATTTTTTATCCTGAATTAATATCATGTGTATATTAGTTGCATATTAGCCACCAGGAACTTGGGGTACTTATTGGTACTAGTTCTATTTCCTTTGAACTTTCTGTACTTTCGAAAATTGCAAAATCTTAACATTTCAAAATTATAAAATTGAAGATAGAAATGTTTGCCTGAAAGAAAATCTGTTCTAAAAAAAATTAGCTCTTTAAAAAGGATCATGTATTTTTTTTAACGAGTAGTTTTCACTTTATTTCTGATTGGAATTAATACAAATTATAAAAACATTTTCTCAAAAATTAAAAAAAAAATTCTTTAAAATTTTTGCATGTATAAAATAGAGACACTTAAAAAATGATTTTTGTCTAATTTTCGTTGATCTCTCTCAATTTTAGAAAATTGCATGTTGAAAGTATTGGGTGGAGACAGTCTGATTTTTAAGCATTGGCCCTAATTCAAAAGACTGTTTCCATGCCATAGAGGTAAGGCAAACGGCGAGTTAGCTTGGAGGACCTGATTTTAAGTCTCGATGGCGAAAAAAATTGCTGGTTGAAAACCGTTTTGCAAATTCATGTAGTATAAAATAGCGGAGCTGTTAGAAATAATTGAAGAAAGTTTGTGCTCCACTAGTTTTAACTTTCGCCTCCTTACTTCGCAAAAAGAAAGAATTGCAATCATGCGGGTATCATTTTAACATTTTTGTTTTGAATAATCCTAATATGACTGAATACACTTTCATAGGCACCTCCCCAAGCTGAAATGCTGCAAGTTGCAATTCATCAGAAAAATGCATTGTAAATCATCAATAAATTTTCAGTATTGAAGATCTTTGGTAGCTTAAAAACTAGAAATATAAGTACCGTGATTTACTGGCAATGTAAGATATATGCTGAGCTCACTTCAACGAATAATCTATGTAGATACTCAAATGTGTAGTAGATTCATTTAATCTCAGGACAACCACAATTGTTTATATTACATTGATCAATGTGTATTTTCAAGGAGCTAAGAAAATTGTAATAAAGCCATTTATTATGCGTACATGTACTATAAATAATGTCATAAATTTTCTCGAATAGTCAACAGTTTTCTGTTAAAATCAACTCATTGCATTTTGAGAAACACTTTAACACCATTTTCTCAAAAATGGTTCCAAATTTTTTCTGCAAATTTTTCCAAAGGATAGTACTAATTGCTCTATTTAAAATGACTTAAAGTTCGTTTATGTGTATTTTTTTCTTCAAAAATGACCCAAATGTAAATATTTTAAATATCTCTCATGCCATTAATATGCATATTTCAATGGATTTGTACACATTATCACATTTGTGAGTGGAAACGCTTCAAATGACTTCATATAAAGTTTTTGAAAACTCAATAGATTCCTGGGAAAAAGAGCTTCAAATTTCCCATTTACAGTATTGCTTAACTTCATTTTCTTCAAAACGGTTCCAAATTTTTCAATGAAAATTGATATATTGGACAAGCTTTTAGTCTTCTTTAAAATTTATAATAATATTTTGGTTCTACAATTTTGAAACTGAAAAGTTGAAAAAATGTTAAAAAATTGTACTTTGGGTGGCGATAGATGGCAACAGGCAAGGAGGAGGGGTAATACTGTTCTTTACCAGTCCACACAAAGGAAATTAGAAAACTGTACTACAAGAAAGTCTGTGCCATTGTGTAGCACCTCTAGTTTATTTAATGGAAATTACTATGAGGAGATGCTGAGACCAGGGTGGACCATTGTCATGCCTTGCTCCTTCCGAGAAGCCAGGAGTTTCAGAAGGGAAGCAAAAGGGCGAAAAATTCAGTCTATATAATTTTATGGGTTCAGTTTTTTTCAATTCATTATTTTAATGTATACTGGTATATTAAAAATTAATTATTTTATTTCTTTTAATATTATTTTGACACTGCCTAGCAGTATTGTGAGAATCTGGAGACTTCATTAATTTAAAGAAATATTTCTTGTAAACAAATGCTGCTATATGGTCATACATTTTTTCATAATTCAGCCAATTTTAATAAAAGAGGGTTAGGGATTCCAGAGCTCAAGAAAACATGGACAGATTGTTCTTCTCCCCATGAATACGTCATGCAGTTTTTTATTGTATTTTGTGAAATTAAATAAAAATAGAAAAATATATTTTAATGTGTTCAACTAACCTACCTATAGGGACCTATAACCTACATATTACCTGAGATTTCCAGTGCCCAAATTGGTCATCAACCTGTCTGCCTCAGTTGATGCTGACCATTTTGCATAAGCATCTATTTCATATGTTAACCGTGTGATATTTATTTTTGTTTATATACGAAAATTGTTTGATTTTTATTTGTTTCGATAAGGAACTACAAAAGTAATTTTACTGAAGTTGAAAGAGATTTATTTTCGAAAATCATTCCTTAAATGATAAGCAGTTCATGAAACAAATGTACATCCATTGCTACTGTTGAATTACAACTAACCGAAATTTAAATTTGTTACCAAAATCTGTTTCAGACATTCTGAGAATTTGTATACTGCAATAATTGATTGCTTTAGAATTGGATTGGATTTTACACTTTAGTCACCTAAAGAATATTCTTCATTTTTCCAAGATGGGTGACGAATACTTCACAAGTTATTGTGATCTTGATGTAAGTATTAGAATTAATTACATTTTTTGAACAAATGTGTAAGTAGGAGATTTTATCACTATATTGTAACTATGGTGTGGATCTGAAACTAGGTTCATCGCTTGATGCTGACAGATGAACCAAGAATGAAGAGTTACAAAAATGCAATAGATTCAAACAAAGAAATTTTCCTAAATAAAGTGGTTATGGATGTGGGGTCTGGAACAGGTAAGAAAAATAGATGGCATTTAGTTTCAGATATCGTATTATCCGAATATAAGTCAAATCTGAATGTAAGACAACCCCCTAATTTTGAAGAGACCTGGTATTAAAAAAACAAACAAACTATTTTGTAGAATTTAGTCAAAATAAAATTGCAGATTGTCTTATGACCTAGAGAATTGCCTTGTTGATGAGAATGTTAAGACTTGCCTGAACTGACCTTTTTCTTGTTCCTTAAAATCATTATGATCATGGTTGATGTCATTACCCGTATTATCTTCACATGTATCAATGCTTCTTTCATTTTGGTCCTCCTTCCATGCTGCGACATTTGACTTTTAGTCCCATCTGAAAGTTTTGCTCGTGAAATTTGCGTTCTTAATCTTTCATCAAATGCCACCAAAGAACATTTCCTTATGTCACCAGATTTCCTATCTGCCCGCACATATTGATAGCCTCTTGTTTCTTTAACAGTTCTTTCACGTTCTTTAACAGAATAAACTAGAATTAGTATCATTTACTGTTCATGTGATCTGCGAATTGGTACATTTGTCTCTCCGTTTCACGGGTGAAGTAGGAGACAGAGGTAATTTTTGTTAAGAAAAAATAGTTTTTATCATACTTTTCTGTAATTGTATGTAGAATGTGTATGCCTATTATGATTTTTTTTCTATTTCTGTCTCAGATTCGCACTATCCAGCGTCGAACCGAGATTCCTCTTGTCGCGTTGTCGTCGAACCTGCTTCACAGTCTAATATCAGTTTTTTCCAAAATATTAGAGAGACTTTTTTACGTACGAATGGAAACCTTTCTCAGTAAACACGACGCGCTTTCAGATTGCCAACATGGATTTAGAAAATCAAAATCAACGGAAACAGCTATATTTTCTTTTCTTAAAGATGTCGCCTCATCATTGGATCAAAACGATGCACCTATTGGATTATTTTTAGATCTCTCAAAAGCTTTAGACGTCATTGATCATGACATTTTACTTTCAAAATTACCTTCATATGGAATCCGTGGTATTGCTCTAGATTGGCTATGTTCGTACCTTAAACAACGATCTTTGAGGGTTGAAATACCATACTGGAATGATGGAACATTACGTACGCACCTCTCCGACTCTTTGCCCATTGCACGTGGAGTTCCTCAAGGATCGATTTTAGGTCCTATTCTGTTCCTACTTTATGTAAACGATATGCCCTCGACGATTCGAAACGGAAGAACGGTTCTCTTTGCAGATGATACGAACATCCTTTGCAATAAAGAAACCGTAAATGGTACAATATCAGATGTTTCAAATTGGTTCCGAAATAACAAATTAATAGTAAATGAAAAGAAAACGGCTTTAATGCAGTTTTCCATTTCAAATAAACAATTCTGTGCTCCATTGAAAATGAATGGTGTACCATTGACTGATGTTAAGGCAACAAAATTTTTAGGTCTCTCAATTCAGTCAAACCTTAAATGGAACGTCCATTTAAATGAATTGAACACAAAATTAAGTTCATTATGCTACGCGTTCAGAATTCTTGCAAATTCAGTCAGCCTTCATACTGCTCGTTGTGTATACTTCGCGAATGTTCATTCCCGCATGAGATATGGCATAATATTCTGGGGAAATACATCTTATAGCTCCCAGACTTTTAGATTACAAAAATGAATTGTACGAATAATAACCAAATCCCACCCACGTGATTCATGTAAGCCTCTCTTCATTAATCTAGGAATTTTACCATTACCGTGTCTGTTTATTTACGAATCAGTGGTTTTTGTCAAAAATGACTTGCTTAAGGGCGGGAATATATTTTCAGAAAATGCCGAAGTCTATTACTATAACACTCGACGTAGAAATCATATTCATCAGGTGACAGTATCAACAGCTCATTACAAAAAATTCACATACAATACATGTACATTATTTTACAACACTTTGCCTGATGACATTAAACGATTAAATTCAATAGAAAAGGCTTAATCAGCGAATATAGGACAACCCCGCATTTTCGACTGAAAATTTAGGGAAAGTCCTCCTAACTTACGAGCTCAAAATTCAGCATTTTGAGAAACGCGCAAACGCCATTTTTCACAAAAATGGCTCCAAATTTTTGCTTAAAACTTTTCGTAGGGATGGTGCTAATTGAACTGTTTAAGATGACATAAAATTAATTTTGCTGTGTTATTTAGTTTTTTTTTTTTTTTTAAATACGCAAATGTATTTTTTAACAGTAACATTTAAACCCCATTTTGTTAAAAACGGCTCCACATTTTTCAACCAAAATTTCCTTACAGATAGAGATTTTACTCTTCTTTAATATTCTTAAAGTTTATATTTCGGTTCTAACATTAGGAAACCGAATAGTTACGAAAATGTTGAAAGAAAAAAAGCGGTGATAAATGGCAGCTGGCAAGAGGATGGGGCAAGAATGTAAAGCTGGCCCAGACCAAATAATTTAGAAAACTTTATTACAAGAAATTCTGTGCCATTCTGTAGCACTAGCTTTTTTTTAATTTTCTCATCGTATGTGTCTAAGGACGACAAAAACGTGGAAACGCTCTACGGGTTTTCGTAATGTGGTGCCTGGGGGACTTGTCTTCACAATGGAATATGGCATGGCTTTTTGCGACTTTCTAGGTAGTGTCGCTAGATGTTGCTTTATCTGTAGCACTGCTTGATACGGTCGCGATCATATCGGTCGGTATAGTCTCCTTTCCAGCGAACTTTCTGTTTTCAAAAATTGCAAAATTTTAACATTTAAAAATTGCAATTTATGCAATTTATAAAAACATTTTCTAAAAAAATGCTTATTTTTTTCATTGTAGAACAAGAAACACATAAAAATGGCGCAGATCTCATTTTTGTTGAACTCTCCAAATTTTCGAAAATTGCAAATTTAGAAATAATACGAGAAGGTCTGTGCTAATTTAGAATTACTTATAAAATAGTAAACCATATCTTCCCCTACCAAAGCTATAGAAAGGTAAGCTGCAAATGTGCACTAAGTGAAGCTACATTTATGGTTACTGTGCAGTTTGGATCACGAGAGTATGATACTGGTAATTTTTATTGCCAAAGAATGTTCTGACTTTCTATAGTCTGCGGAAATAGTCACAAGTACTCGTATTTGAGTGCTTTAGAAGAATGGAAAAAATATTTGTAACTTTCTTTTGGGTTCCACTAAGAATTCTTTTTATAAATGTTTACTTCAGGCACAAAAATTGGTGGAGGCTTTCTCGAGTAGCAGGGATGACCTCAGAGTCCATTGTTGACTTACTGATAGTTCGATTGCTGCCTGTCGGCAAGGTCTGCTAATGGCGCGAAGCATTTGTAAGTTCTTACAGATTGTTGTGCCGTGTGCCCACATTTTTTGCGCTGCCAGCGCCCTCTAGAATCCGCTGGCGCTGCCTTCCCATTCGAGAAGGAAAAGGATTGTTGTATTTGAACATTTTATTTTCATTAAATCAATTTACAGGGGTACTGGCAATAATGTGTGCTCAGGCTGGGGCAAAGAAAGTGTATGCAGTGGAAGCAAGTGATATTGCTAAACTGTCAGAAAAGCTTGTGAAAGAAAATAATGTTTCTGACATTGTACAGGTGAGTTGAATTAGAAATACGATGCACAGGCAATATTTATGGGCATACAGGTATTTAATCCCACTTCACAGCAGAAGCCTTTTTTCATGCCTCTGCAATAAACTCAATTTGGTGAGACTGTCCCACTAAATTTCCTCTTCAGTTTTGTATATTCTATGTCGTGTATTTCTTCCTCCCTATTTATACAATTTTAATAATAAACAAACTCTCCTAGAAAACTAGTATATGCACTTACTGCTGGCCGATCCTTTCTTATTTTCATCATCCTCCATGTGTTTTTTTTTTGTTTTATTCACAAAAATTCCAATTTTCCTTATCAGTCCACCCGCTTTAAAGCCTAAGTATAATGTCCATCTGGTCGATGCTTTCTGCTTTCCCTAAAATTATAAAGCTGTTTGCAGGTACCTATCATTAGTGACACCAGTTGCAGTGAAACAACCTTCTGTATCATTGCACGCGTACCAACCTGTTTATTCATAAACTTATGAGTAAAATAATTAACTTTTTTACTAATACAATAACCCTGTATTTATTGAATCATTACATAAACAGAATCGCCATTTTCTGGTTTTCTGGATTCCCTGATTTGTCACTATGTCCTGATGTAAGGGTGCCTATTGAGAACCCTTAAGAAATTTGACATCAAAAAAAAGGTTTTGATAAAAAAAATATTGCCAATAAGAAACAAATGGAGTTTGACAATATTCAGCCCCTATGTTAAAGAAGTGAACGAAACAATTAGGTCCCTCGGCAATTTTTCATTGAAAAAGAATGTAAATGTACAGCAGTGTACATCTGCCTTTAGGCTTCATGCCTCATACAAAAACTTAATGTCTTCACTTCATCAGGGTGAAATAGAAGACAGACTTCGAAACTCTGATGATGAGCTGTTAGGTGCAATTAAGACTACTTTAGTGCCCAATTTCAGTATCTGGTTGAATGACACACGAGCGTCAAATGACGGACGCCAAAGTGCGCCTTTCATAATGCAGAAATTATTACTATTATCCTTAGTGTTTGTTAAAAAAATATACAATATGCCTTTATCTGTATTTCAGGTTTTCAATACAAGAGTAGAAGATCTCGATTTGCCAGAAAATCAAAAGGTTGATATTATTGTGTCTGAGTGGATGGGATTTTATTTACTTCACGAAGGAATGTTGGATTCCGTTCTTGTTGCGCGTGATAAATTTTTGAAACTTGGAGGAAGAATGTTTCCAGAGACAGCAGCTTTATATGCAAGTCCATGTAGTCTTCCTGATCTCTATAAATTTTGGACAGATGTGAGTGGAATAAATTTGAGTGTATTTGTTAATGAACTGAGGAAGTCCAAAAGTAATCAACCAGATGTGGCATTGGTTAATGCAGAAGATTTACTTTCTGAACCCGTTTGTGTGTTTGAATTGAATTTACGTACTTTGCAAACAGACGAATTAAACAAGTTTTCTTGCAGTCATGTTGTGTGTGCCAATAAGGATGGTCAATATCAAGGATTATGTATTTGGTTTACGTGTACCTTCCCTTCACCTGTAGTAACTGATCAATTGGTGCTTAGTACAGCTCCTTTTTCTCAGCCCACACATTGGAAACAAACAGTTATTGTTCTGCCTGATGAATATTCTGTGGAGGAAAGGGAGCCACTAGCATGGGAAATAAACTTAACAAGAAGTGATGAAAATCCACGCCACTACAATATCCAATTCACTATGTTGGATCCTGAAAAGGTGACTCATTCTGTACCTTGTAACTGTTACATGACTAAATGCATTGTAAGTAGAACGTTTTTAGAATGTGAAGAAGAGCCAGGAGATATCATTGATATGACGTGATTTTTTAGAGTAAAATTTTGAAACATTTATATTAAGACAGTTTTCTCAAGTGTATTACAATTTATATTGAAAATATTTATTAAAATTAAAATGTAGTTGTAGTGTGAAGCTTGTGTGTTTTGGTGCTGCCTAAGAAACCATACACGTGCAAAATTTAATTTTGTACACTAATATGTACGTAATGTATACTTCCAGAAAGTAATAGTTTTCTTGCTGAAACAAATATCAATGAAGCACCTATTGATGGACTGGAGTATGCTATAATGCTATGTGAAAAAAAAAAAAAAAAAAAAAAAAAACACTTTTCACCCAAATTTTTCTTCCTCTCTACCAGGCTCCTATACCCCCTGTCTGACCTTCATGTGATAAAACTTTTTCACAGATAATTGCAAATTACTTTTCACATAAAATGCTTGAAGCTTCGAATTATACATAAAATGTTCTAATGTTGTTCATAGAAGATTTTCTAAGAGTGTGATTTAAAAACTGTATTAATATGTTATAGATCGAACAATGGAGATATGGAACATGTCAAAAACTTATTTTCACCAAAAATATCAAATTAAACTAGAGGTGCTACAACAGCACATACTTTCTCCCTTATTAGAAACTGTTGCGTGATATTGAAATATTGCAATTTTTGCCCTATGAACACAGCTTTAACTCAGCTCTAAAGCCGTCAATCTATTTTTCGGCTTCAAGGACCCACCAAATGAATGGATTCTTACTTCACTTGTTAGGGGAGGTATTTTACTACACATGGAAAGAAGATTTAACCCATTTTTTTGTTACCAGGGCTCGGCATTAAGGGTTTTCTGTCGAAAAGAGTCGTTTTCCTTTCTACAACTGTTCGACCATAATTCCTAATACTTCATCAGTATATTTACTTTTAATATTTTGAATTAAAACAATTTCTGTAATTCGCATGTATATCATAATGTCTGGCTTTCATGAGTATCTCTTAAACTCCAAACACTCGCCTTCAACTATGTTTCTCGACGTGCAGATGATTTCGAAAAGTGTCCCATCTACATTATCCTGGCTGGATCTAAAAGGTATGATCAAAAAGTAGTAGGACTGACTTTATCAAAAATACTTTATTGCACGTATGTACAAATTAATATATAAAAATCAATGTTCGTATTTTAAGCGCTCCGTAATGTTCATCCGATTGCGATAAAACTTTGTCAACTTATTGCTCACACTTGCGCGAAGGTTAATGACATAGTACAATTGGAATGAGGGTGTCTGTCGCACTTAGACGCAAAATGGGGCGTTATTGATTATGATTTATGAGTGACTCAAGTGCCCCTGAACAGAATCTCAAAGCAACCCGCCGCTCCCTCAAGTATTAAGCGCGTCTTTGCTGCATGTTCTTCCCCAGCGATTGTGAAATATCGGTCGGAATTATTACTGGAACGTTATCTCAGTTGAGTAAACTAAATTTCACCAAGACTAACAGCGTATGCGTTTCAAACTTCAGGGAGAACGTTTTAACGATAGGATACTTGACAACCATGTCCAAACCAGGCCATAGAACAAACGCATAATGGAGAGAAAGTCTTTCGTCTATTAAAAATTTCGTAAAATGTGGGTATCACGTGACCACGTGTGAAGTATAATACATTGCCATAGCGAAGCATTGTCGGGTCCGCTAGTCCTTAATAATCTTCCAAATAGAACCCTTGGGCTCCGACACAGAGCATAACGCGTCAGTCAAGCCGCGAACGATGTCTGGAAGTCATTGACCGGAGTGCTGTTGAGTCGTTACAGCCGCTTGGGTAGGAGTCAAAACGTCCCTTCATGACCATTTTCGGGCGAGGGAAGAGAAGTCAGGCGAAGCCACGTCTAGGCTGTAGGGGGGGGGGGGAGCAGTCAGGCAGACCCGCGTCTGGGCTGGAGGGGGAGGGAGCAACATGACAACACCTCGCTGAGCCAGCCGCTCTTGCACCAACTGCGTGGTGTGGCACTGCGCATTGTCGTGGTCGAGCTTTCAGGAACGGACGATGTTTTTGTCGCACGCGGTTGAATCCTTTTTGCAACCGATCGAGCACTTCCGCGTAAAACTGCAATAACGAATTGCCCAGGGGGTACAAAATCCGTGTGGATGACACCACAATGATAAAAAAAGGGCCAGAGTCATGGCTTTCACCCTCAACTTGCTCATTCCGGACCTTCTTCGAAAGAGACTTCTTCGTATGTCAATCCCAACTGTGGCGTTTCGTCTCCGAGTGGTTCTGGAAACAGGTTTCGACTCCAGTGACTACGTTAGCAAGAACATTGGGATTTTCTCTAACACAGTTCAGAACTTCTGTTGAAATTTTCACACGAATTACGTTTTGTTCAGTCAAGATTCTTGGCATAAACTTGTGCAAATTTTCCTCAATGCCAAATCTTCTTTAAAGATGGTTTGAATGATAAAAAAGGTTTCTCACTAATCAGATAAATCGATAAACGACGATCCAGAAGTTTCACTTGTCACATTTTCGTCGACTCAACAAGATTATGCTAAAAACAACCCCAAATTTTCTCAACTTTTGGCACGGATAGAGCTAAATTCACTCTATATAGATGACATTAACGCCATACTGATCCAAAAATTGCATAAATTTAACTTTTCTGACTTGTCTTTCTCGTCGGTAATATTTACCTTCGAGGCGATTTCTTCCCTATATTATGTTTAAGAGTAAATGTGATTTAAATAATGAATAAAGTTTCTCGAAAACTCAATATTTTCGGTGAAAATGAGCTCAAATTCCCGCATTTTGAGAAACGCTAAACCGTCACTTTAAAAAAAATGGCTCCAAATGTTTTCTTCAAACTTTTCCAATGGATGGTGTTAATTGCACTGTTTAATATGACATTATTTATTCAACAGGGGGTTGATTAATTTTTGCGATTTTGACCAGAAAAAAAAGATTGGTTTTAAATGCTCATATCTCTTACTCTATTCCGATTTATTCAGTTCTAGTTGCACAGCCTGGTTCAGAACATTATGAACTTTCAGAAGATAGGGTCGATTAAATTTTACGATTTTAACAAGCAAAACAGGATTGGATTTAAACGCTCATATCTCCTAAACTATTGCTAGTTTTGCAATTCTAAAAGCACTGCCGTGTTCAGAAGATTGCGAACTTTCTGAAAATGTCGTGCCTTGCCTCATTCGGACGAAACATACGGCTTACAGACGGTTTTCCCCATTTTAGTATATTTTCAGTATTTCTAAAATACAGTCATCTTTGACAAGCTGTATCTCCTAAACAATTCGCTCTACAAGGCTGAAATCTGCACGGCAGATAAAGAGTACTCTTCTGTTTGGTTTCGTATTTACGACTTGTATTTCAAGTATGGGAAACGTAAGAACAACGGCCACAATATACGTTGCTTTTCGGTCTAAAAAGGCGTATTTTATGATTTTTTTTTTTTTTTTTTTGCGAATTTAAAGAAAACGGAGTCTCAGAGAAAAAAATGATCTTCACCATTGTAATCGCCATTAAATTTCGAGTTAGGACGCTAGTTTTCAGTAGTTTCCGTGTCCGGTCCAAATTTGAATAATGTAACGGGGGGGGGGGGTATTATGAATTTTACGATTTTTCAGGATTGGCTTTAAACGCTCATATCTCTTAAACCAATGCGAACTTTGCAATTCTAAAAGCACCGCTGCGTCCAGGAGAATGAGTACTTTCTCAAAATATCCTCATTTGCCTCATTCGGACAAAATACGACTTACAGACGGTTTTCCTTATTTTAGTATTCGTCCATTTAAATGAATTGAACACAAAATTAAGTTCATTATGCTACGCGTTCAGAATTCTTGCAAATTCAGTCAGCTTTCATACTGCTCGTTGTGTATACTTCGTGAATGTTCATTCCCGCCTGAGATACGGTATAATATTCTGGGGAAATACATCTTATAAGCTCCCAGACTTTTAGATTACAAAAACGAATTGTACGAATAATAACCAAATCCCACCCACGTGATTCATGTAAGCCTCTCTTCATTAATCTAGGAATTCTACCATTACCGTGTCTTTTTATTTACGAATCAGTGGTTTTTGGAAAAAATTACTTGCTTAAGGGCGGGAATATATTTTCAGAAAATGCCGAAGTCTATTACTATAACACTCGACGTAGAAATCATATTCATCAGGTGACAGTATCAACAGCTCATTACAAAAAATTCACATACGATACATGTACATTATTTTACAACACTTTGCCAGATGACATTAAACGATTAAATTCAATAGAAAAGTTTAAATCACAAGTGAAATCGTTTCTGCTGCATAACTGTTTCTATACAGTTAGAGACTATACTGATCATCACAAGAAAAGTAACATTAATTTTAACAATGATACATAATGCATTAATTACCATTTGGACTGTATAAATGAGTATAAACAACCTGTAACAACTATTGTAACACAGCTTCCGGGTCAATGACCCCATCTCGATCAGGTTTTTCTGCAATAGGCGCATCTGAAATAGGCACAATATTCTGGGTAAACATGAACTGTCTCCCAGATTTGTAGATTAAAAATATTGTACAAATAATAAGCAGATTTGACCCACGTAAGTTGTAACGATATTTTATTGCCGAACATTATGTTTTTTTAATTTTTTAAACTATTTTTTTTAATATAGGGTTTTAAGCTCATTGTAGAATAGCAGCAATCCGCAGTAATATCGTTGTTGGCGTCATCCTCTTTATCACACAACACATTTCATTTTCGCCTGTGCAATCTGAGAAAGTTTGGAGGCTGCTCGAGTTATCAATGTACGTTATCACCAGGCGTGTCATTGCGTGAATCGACAGTAGTGTAAGAAAACGCCTTCAGATGTTTTGATAGGTCGTGAAACAAACTCACTCCATTCTGGAAAGTCTCATAGTACGTAACATGGATGTGTGACCAACCATTACGTTCCGAACTGGCACGGCTTTCACCATACGTTTAGAAATAAAATGTGTTTTATATGTACGAGTAAATTTATAGTTGTTCAACATTTATCACCAAATTATTTGAGTGTTTTTTTGTCATTTAGTGGTTTTTACAGCGCTATTAGACAGATGAAGTGCTTGAGATTATCTGGCAATACCGACTTTCTCATGTTTTCGTTAGCTCTTTATGGTTCGTGAGCGGTACACACCATTCAGGCGGACCTTCGTTTCTTGTGAAATTTAGCTGATAATTACAGTTGTCGGGTAGGTAAGTTAAGAATTTATGTTTGGTTGTGTTTGTTATTATTATTGGTTGGAAGACATTTCGCGACCTTAAAATAAAAGGGTTCTAACTTGACTTGACAATTTCGTTTTTTATCTTCGTCTTACAAATTATAGACTAGGTTTTAAAATATAGGCCATCATCAATTAGTTTATTATTCATGCAATGCTTTATTAACTTGTTTAAAGAATCATATGTATGTTATTTTTATGGTATGTGTAGAATATTGATTAGAAGATTAAGATGTCAAATCTAAGACAAAATATAATGTATACTACAATAATAGAAAAAATACACCGACGGTGTGTGAATGGAAGTGACTAAATAGTAAAGTAGCGAAATACGATCTTTTTTGTTAATCTTATTCTTTACATTCGATAATAGTTTTTATTAACACACTGCTAACATGCTGGTAACCAAAGAATAGAATATATCCCTTTAACGTTCTGTAATTAAAAATGGATAGGAAAATAGCATGTTTATTAGTCTTTAATTAAAACTTCGATGTTTTTTCGTCGATGTTTTCATACGTCGAAAATTCTTTAGCGATGTAACGAAACATCGATATATCGATGTTTTGGTAAAATTTACCATCCATTTGTGTGAACGGACCCGTGAATTTCGTCGCCGCGGCTAGCGCGGAACATTCGTCGCCGCACCTGCTGCGAATGTTTCGCTCCCACAGTCTTTGGCACCCCGAGAGTGAATGGTACTGATGTGTAGCTCGTTTCTGAGCGTCCTGCTCAAAGTAATTATTGGGAAATAGTGAATTTGTTACGTAAAGAATAAAAATTCTTGGAATTTGTTCGACAGTAATTAACACATATTAAACAGCCCTAACAGTTTATTATAATTGGGGTCAGCTTGCAATATATTATTATGATTATTATTATTAAGATGAAGAAGAAGAAGAACAACAACAACAACAACAGCGTATATCTTTTACTTTGAAGAATTCTGTTTATTAGGAGATCAAGGTAAGTGTTGGACGCCACATACATCTTCTGCAAAATTTGTTATACTGACCTTTTTGGTTAAATCTCAGGATATTTCCGATGCATTTGCTACTTGTATGATATGGCGCAAAGCAAATCATTTTAATGATTGCTACTTTTGAATGATTCCACCAATAAAGAACATTTCAAAGAAGAAAAAGACCATATGCTATTCTGACACCATCTGCTTCACGAAATTACTGTCTTCAATTTCCCGTCCCTTCTCCTCCTGAATCATATTACTTACTCTCAAAGAAAGAAGCTTGTGATCCTCAATTCTCCACGAGTACGGCTCCTGAATTTATACCAAACGTTAAATCTGCAGAACATCACAATATCGGCCAGAAAGAATTAAATGATCCAGTGCGAGATTTAGAGCTCCTGAAAGTCAAGTCAGAGCTGTTAGCCTGTTGACTCCAAGATTTGCACTATCTTGCTGAAAATACGAAAGTGTCATATTTTGCGACCGACAGAAACGTAGTTGAGACATATTTTTCAATTGAAGAATTTATTGTTTTCCAATGATATTGTGGCGGCACATCATGTGCCGCCACAATATATGTGATAGCTTGTTAGAAGGAATGAATTTTATTCATGTATCTGAAGTATCATTGATGCATCTAAATTAAGTTATTTGCATCTTAATAAAGCTATTTTAATTCATGATGACAAAAAGTTTCCCTCCAGACCTGTTAGTAATGCGGCGCATTCAAAAGCATGTCATAAAGGCTAACCTAAAACATCTAACTTCAATGAATTAGAACAAAAGTAAGTGGCAAATATATGGAGACTTAAAGTAATTGCTATATGAACTCTACCCCAGCAAAACTACACTAAACACCGATGTTTCCTTAGTGATTGGGATAGTAGAGATAGGGTTTCTTATTTCATTAAATAAGAATGGCCCCTACGACACCGAAAATAACCTGGGTAATTGAAATTGCATCTGCAGCCCCTGAAGGATTCGGAGAAAATCTTACTTCTGATACGAACGAACGAGACATCCAAAGGAACGACCCCCTCCAACTCCCTCCCTTCACTTCCCCCCGCACCGCAGGCCCCAGCGCGAGCCAGCACTTCAGGTCCAGAAACTCACCTGTTCGAACGCATTTTGTTCGCCTCTGCGCGTAACAGAAATGCACCTGAATGGGCTATGTCGTTCGCGCCTGCACGAAACATTGTTTATGCAACAGAAACCTTCCGGTTTTGCTCTGGTTCTGTTCGCCCCTCGCGGGAACCATTACTTGAGAATAAATTCGCCTGTTCTGCCGTGCTGCGCTCTGCTCTCCTCAGTGCGCCGTCAAGGTGCAAGCAATCCACCACCAGATTCAAAGCTCGGCTGCATGCCAACATGCTCGCAATGGTCCTCGCCGATGGAATCTGCAGCCATTGGGACCAGCGGCTTTACTTTTTTCTCCAAGTAATGTATTGTAACATTTTCTGGCCAGGTTCAGAACTCTAATAACTGAGCTCAGTTATTCATTATAATAATCGCGATATTTGTTTGTTAAAGTTTTCCTTTTTTACTCATGTTTGTACAGCTCAATTTACGAACATATATTTACGTACCTTATATTTAAATTATCTGACCTTGTAGTGTGGTCCTCCAGTTGCTCCTCCCCCAATCTTTGGTGGTGTTCCTCGCCATCAGAGGCAGTTTACCACCTACCCCCCACCTCCTCCACACATTTTACATCCTTGGCCTCATCAACAAGTTGGATCAAAATTAACCAAAATTTTAATATCTATTTACACAATTTCCCAGAATGAGAGCTTCGTGATCAAAGGAGCTTTTGTAGGTTCACAGATTTGCCACGTTTTTCACGATGTAGCAGTTGACGATCGATGTTGAGGAATGATAAGCTTTTCGAACACTCGTAAATAATTTCTTGGGAAACAAAAGGGCAGACTTTAATGAGTAAGGTGTAATGTCCTGTCATCTTAGCACAAAATGAGAGGAAATATGTGTTTGAAATTACTTTTTTTTAAAATTTTCATTTTAGCTTTTTCCCTACATCTATGGGGCTGTGAGCGATGAATATGGAGTACATTTCCATCAACAAATGTTAAGTCTGGAAAAATGTTATGTAAGAAGGTGGAATACCAATACTTTACTAAGTTGCTGGTCAGCGTCCAGAGATGCTCTTGAAAGAGACAAGAGAAAAGGACAAAGAAGCCGGTTTAGTCAAGGTAAGAGATCGTATTACAGTACCTACGTATGATTAATATTTTGTTGTGAACGTAACTTTTGCGAATACTCATGTAAACACAACCAAACTGACATTTTCATTTCCATAATCGTTTTCAGTACGACTGTTGCATAACTCAAAATAGGTTTAATTCATGTCTCAAACTAAAAGTTAAAATTTGTTTCTCAATGTTATCTAAGCTTGAAAATTAGATTCTTATTGTGTCATTGCCTTGATAATGAACCAATGTAATAAGGTCATATATTTCAAATCAACATATTTTTTCTGCCTTTCATAGAATCAAATTGAGAAATGAAGTAGAACACATTAAATCTTTGCAAATTGCACGTATGTATTACTGCATGCCCTGATTTGGGATTAATATGCGACATAAATGAAAAACAAAACAAAACATGATGTCTCCAAAACATGTATTAATTTGAAATATAATTGTTACCCATTTTTACTCGAATCATAATTGGATATAGACGTAATCCTTCACAAAAAAATGTTTTTCACATTACAGTAAGATATTTCAGTATTAGCAAACATTACAGTTTTACACCATTTACAGAGTGTTACATCGTTATCAAATTAGTAATTGTCAGTCCCTAACAAATTTCCTAGTCCCTCCCATGGAACTTACAAATCCTTAAAGTAGCTCTTCTTGTCCGTATTTCCTGCGGAGTCTACCCTCCAGTGTTTCTGGTAAAACTACCCCACCATTCCCCCTTCTCCCACTCCTCCCACATCCTTACCCCTCCTGTAACTCATCAAACCCTCAAATAGTTATGTCCGTATTTTCTCCGCAGTAAGAACGTTCAAGTTCTCGACTAAAGACACTCAGATGTATTTTAACATCAATGCTCAACCTGTTCAAGTGTTCATCTTTTATGCGAGTCTATTGTTCTCTTGCTGTACCCCTCCCATGTTTCATAATTATTCTTTTAATTTAGAATTGTTTAATATTACAATGTATAAACAAGTAAATTTGTTGTAATGAGATTGTTAATTTTATAGGGAATTGAGTCCTGCTCAACATGTTATCAAGAACTATTTTGATATTTTTTATTGTTTCTTTCATCAAAATTATAACATGTATGAATTCATGAATAATCTAAAATTTGATCTCGTGATTACAATGTTAAAGAGGGTTAATTTTCTATATATATATATATATATATATATATATATATATATATATATATATATATAATTGTGGTTGTATTCATTGTTTATAGTAATTGCTGTATTTTCCTGTTTTTCTAGTTTACAAACTGTAGAGGCCTGATAATGAAGGTACACCAACCATCGAAACGTTGCCACACAACTGTTTTGTATTTAATACTAAGAGGAATATAAAACTATTGTTTTCTTTTAAATAAATTGTTTAACTGTCTATAAAAAGTTTTAGAACCAATTTACTCATCTAATAAACGTAATAGCAGACAGCCATTAGGTCAAGTTTAATCGAAGTTGTTGGAGCCGTTTTTGAGAAAAAACTGTTTAAAGAAAATATTGAAAAATGCCTACATGTCACGCAAAATTACGAGAAAGGTGCTCAATATTTCGAAAAATTATACACGACCTTATTTCAATATATATCTTTAAGGAAAAGAGTTTCTAATTTTCGAAAAATCAGGGTGTTCAAAGAAAATGTTATCTTCACCATTCTCTTAAACGTTTTTCCGTCAACAAAATTTAATAAAAAACCATGGAGACATTTTTTTTTAAATTTTGAAATGTTCCAGGGGTTTCATGTACAGTAGCCCCCAAAATAAAAATATCGGATTCCAATGTCAACGGGTCGCGACATCAGCCAGATCGATTGGGGAATTTCAGTTTTAGGGAAAGTCAGCTGAACGGTTTAGCGGCTAGCGTTACACACACACACAGACAGACCGACAGACGGGCGGACAGTTGAACGGACAGGACAGACGTTTTGCCGTTAATAGATTTTAGGGTATTAAGGATCCACAAAACAGGGATTATAGCTACACCACGTGTTAGAGGATTTCCCCCTAAATTTAGTAACTGTATTTATACACTTTGTCTTTACTAGAACCCTGTAAAAATATTTTTTCTGACGGAAATTCGCTGTGCTTTCGCACAGTATTATGTAACTCTCTCTCTCTCTCTCTCTCTCTCTCTCTCTCTCTCTCTCTCTCTCTCTCTCTCTCTCTCTCTCTCTCTCTCTCTCTTCTGCGTAAGCGGTAGCAAGAAAGTAAAAATGGGGTAAGCGTATTATAAATGGGAAAATATATTTCCGTTGTATTTACCCATTCACAAAAGAATCCAACCAAAACCTCTTCTGAATCAGAAGTGTCTCGCTTTTCTATTTTCCAAAATTTACAAATATTATTTTCTCTCATCTTTTTTTTTACTTTTCCTGGGACTAAAATTGGGCTAAGAAAACTGCTATTACTCTCTCTGCGCTCTGGTCATAAGGGAAGTTTCTGAAAACGTCAAGTACTAAGACTATTGGGATACATTGGCGTAAAGATAATCAAATATTGAAGAAAATATTTGTGTTACCTGTGCCAGGACGAAAGGAAAATAGTTTCCTTTTCTGCTTGTAATTCGTTACTCTCGTATGTAATGATATTCACACGGAGTTCACTCGCCAACACGCTTGGTTCATGGATATCTGCAAGTAGCTTGGGAATGCGATAGCAATTTTATGTGAGTAATTTTACTTTGATTGATTGATTGATTTTTTCGTGTTTCCGGGCGCGTCAACTGCTTTGGTCATTAGTCCCGTTAGTGTAGTGCGTGTTTTTTATCGGGAGATGGCGGTGATCTTCCCCCACTGGATGGCGAGATCCGGCGCCGACCTACCATCGGCTAGTGGGGTTTCCCCCTAACCAGGACTCTCCCACCAGCAGGATACCACCCCAGCCGGGACAAGCTCTAAGCTCCCGACCGGTCTCCCGGAATATGTGGTAGTGTAGTGCATGTTAGTGTAAGTGTGTGTGTGTGTAAAGGGAAAGGATGGAACAAGGAAGAGGAAGGACAGATTGCGCGCGGTCCGTGGCCCGTTTGGTACGGTACTGCTCCGGCATTCGCCTGGTGTCGATCGGAGAAACCACGGAAAACCACCGATCAGAGAACCGCTAGAATTCTCCTCCAGACAGCGACTAAATTCGACCTAGCTGAAAAGCTAGTGTTGAAAATCCTGCCGCCGTCTAATTCTACTTTGAATGCAGTTCATACGCGCGTATTACTTAGTTTTTACGCTAGCGAAGCGATCTGCCACGAGACCGCTCATTTTCAAATCAAGTGATCCCGTCGCGTGTTAGTGGGAAGCTAGTTTCTGAGAATTTTGACAATCTTGGTGCTTGAATCTTGTTTGCGCGCGGGCGCTTCTGGGGTCGAGGGAGGTGCTTCGCTCTCACGGCCTTCTCTCGAACAAATACTCTTGGACTTTTTTTCTGTTCTTTGTAATGCATTCAGCTGTTTTTGAGGGAAAAAATAACCATCTCGGGCGCCGTATGTTTGAACTGTATTCCCTTTGCTATTAAATCGACCCAAAGAACGGTATTAAGAACTGATTGTATTCGAATTACAGCGCGAAAATTGAACTAATTTGGTCACCTATGCACCAACAGCATTGCTTTCTCAGGTTTTTCAAATATTTGATCTGAATATGAGCGATATCTTCCATTTTAATATTGTTTCCTTATCCACTAAGGCATAAGGTGATCACAAAAACATAGTACGTCTACTAACATGAATCCGAACAGACCTAATATGACGTCTTCGAATGACAAAGAGATGAAGATTCTCAAAATTAAAATTATTCTTAAATGGAAACGAAAAAATATTGAGCGTAACACGTGGGTAAAGAGATGTAATTGCTCTCGTGGTAAATAAAAAAAATTGCTATCATTGCTCGTTTTCTTGAACATGCCATGCAGTACCTCTGACCGGAAGGTCCTAGGTTCGAATTCTGACGGTGGTAGGATTTTCGACACTAGCTATCTAGCTAGGTAGGTCGGCGCCGGATCTCGCCACCCAGCGGGGGCAGACCACTGCCACCAGCCGCAACCCTCACCACTCACGGCTTGACATTTGTCAAAGCAGTCAAACAATTGAACATACCACTAGACTTCGGTTTTTATAACGTGGCCGATGACATTAGGTCATTTTTACACCCCCTACTTTACAAAATGATTCTTTATAACTGTGATAAGCACATGTTTAAGGCCATGAATACCGTTGAGAAGGACGTTCTCGCAATTATTAATGAGATTCATTTTATAAGGCGGGATGTGTAAAAATGACCTAATGTCATCGGCCACGTTACGAAAACCCAAGTATAGTGCAGTTTAACTCCTTTTCATGCTTTAGTTTCGCTAATTAGTCAAATTGCATTTGGATGCCCGTTTTACCAAACATAATGTATTAGGGCATGCTGGATTGGCTATGAGGCTCCCCCTTCGGGTCGGTCGCCACGATAGCCCGACATGACACACTTGGCTATATCCGTGAGTGCAGGGTGAAGGATGACGTATATGCGACGAGTCAAGGTCGTTGCGCGAAGGCGCGCGGTGGTGACCCATATTTGCTCCGCCAGATTACTGCAGAATGTACAACGCTGCTTTGCGACCTCAAATTAGGCAGATCGAGTGAAAATAATCCTGGAGTTTTCAAATTTGTCATCTTTTTTCGATGGTACTTACTGCACATAGAACTAAAAATACTGAAGAGAAACATTATTCTATTTCTATTGTTTTTTTTAAATTTACATTACGTAATTAATACGTTGACAGTGTACACTATTATTTACCAAATATTTGAACTCGATCCTTAACAAATAAAATATGGATTATCAGTTTTCTTACCCGAGGTAATTTCAGACCCAATGACCACAGTCACCAGCAACTTTATGTGCAAAATCCTGCCTCAGACTAGGTTACTTTCCACAAGTATGGAAACCTGCAATCATTCTTCCGATACAAAAACCAAACAAGAATGCGTCCTTTATCATCAGTTACCGACTTATCAGTCTGCTTCCCACGCTATCCAAACTATTAGAAAAAATAATATTAAAACATTTCAAGACCCATCTCCATAACACAAAGGTCGCACCCATGGAACAAATGGGATTCACCGAAAAAGTATCCACGCATCACCAACTACTCAGAATAACTGAAAACACCCATACGGCATTGCGAAAACACTATCATACATTAGCAATCTTTCTCGACATGTCACAGGCTTTCGATAGAACATGCACCAAGTTTTAAACTATAAAATAAAAGAAATAGGCACTCCACATTATGTTACAAAAATCATTTCCAGCTTCCTCAACGATAGAACTTTTGCAGTTACAGTCGATAACCATCAGTCTAATCCAAACGCGGTCAAGGCTGGTCTCCCCCAAGGCTCCCCGTTAAAAATAGTAATATAAAAATCGCCCAATTTGCAGATGACACGGCTATATATTCATCAGGTCCCGCCATAAACACAATAAAAATCAGACTTCACTTATTCCTAAACCAAATCGACAGCTGGGCAGCCAAAACCAAAATTAAAATCAACCCGTCAAAAACAGCAACCAAAATATTTTCCCTAAGACCATTCGTCCCTCACCCCTTTACAACTGAATCAAGAATCTTTACAATGGCATTCCACATAACAAACTATAAAATATCTAGACCTTTTCTTAGACACCCGCCTCAACTGGAAAAATCACATCGACAATGAAGTTATACAAGCAAAAATTAAATTACACCAACTAAAACCAATAATAAATAGATCAGCCAAATTACCCTACAATACTGCCTTACTGCTATACAAAATAATCATACGACCACTATTATTATATGCATGCCCAGTTTGGATCATCGCAGCCAAATCAAACTCGAAAAAAAAGTCCAAGTAATCCAAAATCAGTTCCTGCGTACCATCATGAATGCCCCACGGTACCTCTCTCGGTAATCGAAGAACAAACGTTTCGTTTCCATCTGCTTTCAGAATTCAACATATGTATGATTAAGGTAGGGATACCAGAATTTAAGAAAACTTTAACAGAATACATTTCTCCCGGTAGTACGTCACAATCAGTTTTTTTTCTGTTTTTCACGTCAACTAAAAAATCATCATCAAAAAATCATCACAACTAAAAAATGTACACGGAGAAAAAAGAACAGTTGCAATATACCTGATCCATTATACTGTATCAAGGGAACGCATGATAATATAGGCCCAACCAGGTTCACTGTTGCTGTTTCGTGACGGAGATAGTTGGAACGAAAAGTTGCATCGTAAAGAGTCCCTTGTTGCACTCCTCTGAATTCACCTTGTCAGAGTGCACGGGTAGAAGCTGCCGAGCCCAAGCAACCTTGTTGGAAAAGTTGGCTATCTGCTCGGCATAAGCGAGCAATACAGGTTGGAGGATCCAGCCTACCGTCATGACGCATCCGGGCCAAACTGATAGAAGGAGCCGGCCTTCCGTGTCGGCTTGCACAGCTATACTGGTTGAAGGGCCAGCCGTACGTGTTGCCATATTGAAGCATTTCTTATTGGTGTTACAATTACTGATCGTTGACGGGTATAGGATGGGTTATACGTAGTACTTGCTATTAATAGAATATTCATTAATTTTGATCCAACAACAGATCGGTATATTTACCTACACAACCAGACACCGTAAAAACGGAAATAATTGCATAAAAATTATGCATTTAGTGATAATTAAATTTCACAACAAGCTTCAAAAGCCTTTAAATTCAGCAGTCTGACTGTTATTACGGTAGATATACATACATCAATATGCCTGCATTGTTGTTGAATGAAAATATATATATATATATATATATATATATATATATATATATATATATATATATATATATATATATACATACATATAATGAATATTCTGAAACAGCCTGTACCTAAAAATAAAATATTAGAATTTAACATTAAAATATTTATTTAGTAAAGTAAAATGTGTAAAATATAACATAACTCACAATAGAATGAAATATATTGACATAAACTTAATAGCTAACAAATGATAATGAAACATTTATGTACCACTTAATCATTTATGTGATCAGGTGGATTAAATACACAAGGAGACTAAGAACATGTTTACAGTCATTAGTAATTATTTCAAAAATATTTTATAACTGTTACAAAATGATTTTAAAAACGTTTTATAAATGTTTCAAAACTATTTTAAAACTGTTTCACAAGTACATTTAAATAGCAACTTTTATTACTGATCCCCAAAAAACAAATTTAATTCACATTTATTTTATAAAAATGCCAAGATTTATTTAAATTATGGCTCAATATGTAGCTGAAAATTATTTTCGAATGTATTTGTTGTTTATTTCTTTTAACCTTTCATTTTACAAATTTAATATTCTTGTTTTATGTTTATATTAATTTTGGTTACTAAAAGTTCAATTCTATTAGTCCCTTCATTATACTTATGGTTCTTGCATTCACTAGCACAAAATTCATCTACATAAAATTAACACTTAGTTTACAATTACAATGAATTCATAAATAGTTTACATACTGTTAAAATCAAAAAAGTATATGGAAGAAAACACCAACATAAATCATATTTATATTTTTTACTTCTGTTATTTCAATTTCTGTAATCTAAATGTACAAACATACTTACAAATTAAATTAGTTAAATTAATTTAAAACCTGGAATTAAAATGTATTGCCCAGCATTGATTTACCTGCTGGGTCTGCAATTTGAATCAATCTCATTGCTTACAAACCTCTTTGCCCATTTGACAATGAATAAGCTCATTGGCCTGCATTTACAAATCCTACACTCCCAACAAGTTAGTGTCATAACTATTGTTATTATCACCTGAATGCAACAATAAAAAATTGTAGAGAAGAATGTGCACTCAATAACAGCGAATAAATATAGTGAGAGGTCGGGATAAATCATAATTTAAGTATTGTGTAAGGTGGGAGAAGACTCATCACTTTAGCGTGGGACGAAATGCTTGGCCTTCATTTTATTGGATGAGTCAAATAATAAGTTTTCTTAGCAAATTAATAACCAGTTCTGAAGTGACTTTTAAATTTGGCAAATTATTTTGTTAAATGCATACTTTTCTGGATTGCTTCAAAATTTAGGATTATATTCTTCGAATACTATTGATTAATTTCACACACACATAAATCACTACTCAGTATCACTGGTAACTGACCGTGATACAAGGGAAGGGAAAATAATTAGGTGCAGACTCTTAGTCTGCTTGTATGCAAAAAAATAAAATAAAATATGTTATAAAACCATGTATATAAAAAAATAAAATAAAAATGCATATTTAATTAAATTTTGTAAAATTGCCTATACCAATTCACAAATTGAAAACAGCAGGATTACCTCTATTGAAGTCATTAAATATTGTTGAAGATATTACAATGTCTTTGAAATTTGTGTTTGGACATGCAAGTGTGACTGCTGAGGAAAAATTATAAAAACCAGTAAATTCAAATTCAATTTAAAACTTCTATGAAATTTAAAGAAAAAAAAAATTTGAGATTCAAGAGCAGAAAATGCAGAATTTGACCTCATATTGGCTCAGATTTCATCTTACAAATATGCTCCAATTACATCTGGTAATGTAGTAGAATGTTCAAAAAGATTAATTTCTCACAAAAGGATGAATTTGACTGAGTAAAATTTTGAAAAATTGTTTAGTGTTCCTGTTTCAAAAGACAATGAAAAAAATACCAAGGTAAAATTTGATTGTGCATGTTTTGTCAAATTTTATTTGGCATATGTATGCAGGTTTTAGCATTTTAAAGGGCACGAGAATCATGTCTAGTAATATTTAATTGTTTTATTTCAAGAGGAAAGTATTTTATTCACTTGACAAGGGAAATGTTTCAGAAAATTATCAAGGTCAACACTATTACAACAGTAATGACATTTCTTTGCCCAAGAATCATTAACACAATCTGAGATATTTTTCTCTGGCAATTTTGAAGATGAATAATAGCCAAAATCATTGCATGTTTGAGAATGCAGTGTTATCCGTACTATTGCCACAAACAGCACACTGTGGAGAACCCTAAATTATGAAAAAACTTGAAATCTTTTTTCCTTGGAAACCGAAGTAAAAATTAATAATCTTTCAAAAGAAAATTACAAATAGTCACACTCCATGAACTTGATTCAGAACTCTAGTTGTAAAACAATGTCCTGAAAAACCAGCATTTTGAAGTTAGTGACACTTTTCTAGTGGGAATGTGAATTTTTTATATTACTCATACTCATTTGTAATCATTCTGAGAGCACTACTAAATAGTACACATTGAAACTATAACAGAATTATAATACAAGTTATATTACCTAATGAGAATTTTAAAATAACTTGCCTGGTCAAAAATGATACACACTAAAATAATTGAACCATTAATGTATACACAATTTGTGAATGTTGAATACGAATGAAATCACAAAAGTCCATGATGCTTGCAAAATTAGCAAAATGTATATTGGCATCACCTTCAAACACATGTTCATGATCTTGTTATAGAATGCAATAGCCATTTAGAATTAACAATATCCATGAATATCTGCATCGATGAACCATCACCTATTTCAATGACCAATTTCCATCACTTGTGCCAAAACTACCTGAAAAATATAATAGTATTTGAAAATATAATTAAAGTGATAATTATTGAAAAATAAAAAAAATAGAAAGTGTTTTACAGCAGGGTTTTTTTTTGTTTTTGTTTTTTTTTTTTTTTTCGAGGAATGCATTATTATTTTGTTCAATTATTTACAGAACATGATAGGCTTTAGTCTCAATTTAAATACAGTAATCAAAATTCTGTACACTTATAACATATGGGAATACTACACAACAATTAATTCTACAATTTCTAATTGCCATTAATGACACTTCAAGACTATATTAAAATTATTTCAATGAATTGGCAACATAATAAATATTTTTTCTTTACATTTTAATACACATTTGCAATGCTTAATTGAGTATTAAAAACTAATCAAATAAACTTTTTTAATAGGTACTTTTTTTACTATTAAAAAATGCACAAAGGAATGCAAAATAATGAGTTTGGACGCCAAGCCCCATATCCACTTAACAATGTTAGAATTTGAATTGAAAGGATTCAAACCGATTATGTAAAACGAAATAATTGTTTATCTTGTTCGACATAAGCTTTTAGAGGAATTTTACAATTTACATTAAAATAACTTTGAGCTGGATTAATGGCCAAGTTTTGTAGGTTATAGAAATGCACACACACTAATATATGCCTTTTATTTTTACAACTCATGATAGAAATATATACGTACCTAAAAGTTGCAATTCCATTCCACCATTCTCTTTTAATCTTGGTTGACAATTCTTGTTTGATTTCAAATAGGCGGTGTAAATGAAGGTATCATTTTCTTTCGAACTTCATTCGCCCGTTTACTTCCAATGAAATAAGATTTTCACTTCAAAGAGGTATTTTAGACTCTGTAGTCTGGCACCTATTAAAAGATATTCACCAATATCCTTTAGATTATAATACACACTGATGCAGCACTATAAGTTTCAATACGGTACTTACCAGTGAACTCATAGTACGTTCAACGATTTGCTTTGCCAACGACGTATTTTTCTACAATAACAAATTGAAAACTTTCACAACGATGCGCTTTTCGCCACTTCGAAGAAACTTTCCTGAAAGGCCAGTCACTCTCATAGCCCTTCCAAACTGAACTGAATCAGATCGGCGGCGCGACGCTGCGGTCCAACAGCCGCTCCACTTCCCACGCACTTCCTCGTCAATCCTCAGCTGATATCAGGTCCTTATCGGCCAGCAACACGCATGCTCTTCTTCGTTTGCAGTAGTTTTGATGAAAGGTTAATTTAACAACCGATGGTTCAAATTAGTTCTTATGTAGTGAACTTACATTTGTACTTCTTTAAATCAGAATTTTTCTTAGGATGAACGGATAATATTGCGTAGCACTCAGGTTGCAGCAAGCTTTGAGGCGCGCGCGCAACTTCCTGCCCCCCCCCCCCACACACACACTTCCAAGAGCCCGCCGAGGGCCTGGGACTGGAAGCTGATAAATATATAACGTAATTAGTTTGCCTTTCTACATTTATATTTACATGTGTAACAGCACAGACGGAAAATAATATAATTATTAAACTTCTTTTCCGTTTTGAGCAAGAATGACAGTTATGTTTTCTTTGCTTGATAAAGTCATAATTATCGCATCATGTGTATTACGTAATTGAAATGTGATATATATATATATATATATATATACACATATATATATACATACATATATATATACATATATATATATATATATATATATATATATATATATGTGTGTGTGTGTGTGTGTGTGTGTGTGTGTGTGTGTGTGTGTGTGTGTGTGTGTTTAACAGATGTTGAATGTTTTTCAATGTATATTTTCTTCAATACGTAATTAATCTGACAAGGTACCTGGCTGCTATGGCCAGCTAGTGCTTTGCAACATGATTAGGCTTGATAAGGCCGACAGGTCCGTTTATGAAGCAACATCAACCTCTCAGAAATCACAGGCCGGTTGGTCCATCAAGGTTGGTCTATCAAGGTCAGCAATCTTAGATGCTGTTGTAGCTAGGAAAGGGAGTAAAGCAATAAGGTATCTGTTTCGCATACGAAGGTTTTGTGTAACTATTGAAATCTTGTTGGCAATTATGGTATCCTTTTTTTCAGTG